>JAPFBL010000023.1:3145000-3200000 GCA_026182355.1 Hermatobates lingyangjiaoensis
GGTATGAGTACCTTAAAGGATATGCTAACTTTCTCACCTATGTGAACGAATTTGTGTAAAAGATGAAGTTACCTATCCTGTCGTATTCAAACATCTAATACCTTTTTAGCTTCCTAAAAAATAGTTTCATAATCATCCTGTTATGAAGCACTGCATTTGTTCCTTCAAAAAATACCAGAGCATGACGAATAAAGATATGCATATACCATTAAGTTAACTTTTGTAGACCTATTAAATAATGCAATGACGTATATTTTTAGATAAATTATTACATTTATCCTTAACGCGATTTCCAGCCAAGTAAACAAGGCAATACACAAGGCAGAAGTAATTGACTGATGCAGCGATCGCTCCCCTGTGACTTCCTCGGTACAGGGCTGCGAATGTGGTCTATTTCCGTCCCTTAACGAATGCCGACCACCCTTCATTGACGATTTCTAATTTCCGAATCCCGTTATTATTTCCATTAAAAACTAATTGATCTCGGAATTCTGTTTTCTTTAAAAAGGCACATCTGAGCCCATTTTCATTTAAAAGAACACCTGAAAATGTGACAGAAGTTATAAAATAGTAGACATATTAACTTGATACGGCAGTATTCTACTTTTTAAAAATAAACATTTATCGAAAATAAGTTATTTTAGTTTAAATGCTTATTTGTATAACACATAATAAATTAGATTCTTCTGTCAATATCTTTTGATATTTCTTCGCTTAAGACTAAAACATCTTCTAAATGAGCCTATTGATAATATTATCAATACCTTCATATACTGTAGCCTAGTACTCTTACAACAAATAACAGAGTTTACAGCCGTGATCTAGTACGGTTATAAACTACTTATAATACTAACTTTGTTTAAGTTTGACTATTTTATTTGTTAACTATACTATAAATACTAATTAATAAAACTGATAGCATGTCTCGTTCCTTGATTTTGAGCTTATTAAAGAACTTAAGTCTTACCATTAGTTACTCTTATAATAAATTAACTGTTATGATGTTATTAATAATTGCTATGGAAATGATGGAGTTTGTTATTTGGCATTAAGAAAATCAAACCTAAACAAATTATGTCTTTATTAAAGAAGTGTCAAATTTATTGAATTGTATATAATTTTTATTAACCCCCGTATCGTCAGTTATTTTTACTAGCATGTCATTCATATTGCCTCACGAGTCTATGTTATTGATTCACGTATCAAATTTGATACTTTCCCATTCATTCATCAACTGAACTCTGGATTGTTAATTCTTTTTTCAGTTTCATTTGTTAATCTGATTCTTATTATTAACATTTAATAAAATAAAAGTATCAATTTTTTTATTAAAAAATATGTAAAAATTATTTTATAATAAAATATAAAATAAAAAAAAAGCGTATTTCTTATTAATATACGCGTTCGTCATTGACCGACATTTCATGTCCTGTTCTGATTTTCATTTTTACGTACTCTCATGTCAATTTGATGATTAAATCAGGGTGTATGACATCTCATAAACTAAAATACGGATGTATATTTTTATTCTGACGATTAATGGTAAATTATACCGTAGTAAACGATTTTATTTTAAATCATAATCTACTATTACTTCAAACTCAATGACAGCAGTTTTCTTTTAGTTGAAACATGAAAGAATGAGATTTTCATATTCTTAGGTAAAACTGAAATTTATGAGGGCGGAATATAATGGAGAGGGGACATTTGTACAGGGATAAATCACAAAGGGGAGATCATAACGGAATATTTTAGAATGCTACTGCTTTCTGGTTTCCCAATATATGTACATAAGTACCATTCTACATTAGACCTGCTCTTCCAACAAGTGTTTTCCATAGAAACGCCACAGTAGGTACTTTGCATATCCTCGAATACTCTATTTTGATTTGTATTTTTCTGTTTAGAGGCACAATAAGAGCCTGCTGATGTCTATTTATTTAATGAATTTCATTTCCAAACGTTACTAAAAATGTAAACATAATATATAAAACTAACAACTACTAATGTACATTCATGCCATCAATAGACTAGAAATTCAATAAATAATTATATCAGATAAGCAATACCTACCTATTAGAATAATAAAATACTTTATTATAATTATTATAATTATAATACTTTCATAATTGGTGTATACTTTAATAATGGTGAATTCAATAATATAAACATTATTGTAAACCATGATTTGTATATTATATTAAACAAATATTACAATTAACAAATTTAAAATCAACATCTAAATTACAGGGATAAATACAGAAGTATGGTTAAGACTTTTCGACAAAATTTATTGGTTCCTGTCCGAATCACACGTAGTCATTATGAAGAGAGTAGAAGGGAAGAAGAAGAGGTACGTGCGTTCAAGAGTGCGAGTGGAAGGCGACCTCATGTACCTCTTCTTCTTCCCTTCTACTCTTTTCCTAATGACGATCGAATATATATATATGACCAAACTACAATATGAAATAGGAAAAATCATAGTCTTTTTCTCCATTTTGTACTGTGGTTTGATCATTGATTGTTATTTCGCGCGTTTATGTGAAATCTTGTTATCGAATATGCTACACACACACACACACACACACAATATATATATATATATATATATATATATATAAATAATATATATATATATAATATATATAAAAGATATATATATAAAGATATATATATATAAAGATTTCACATAAACACGTGAAAAACAATCAATGATCAAACCACAATATGAAATGGGAAAACAAGACTAAGCTCTTTCAACCGTAACAAGCGGTCTTCGTCAGAGTCAAAAACCCAACTGAAAAAAACCCCTCAGTTAGGTTTTTGACTCTGACGCTTGTTACGGTTGAAAGATCTTAGTCTTGTTTTCCATTTTCTTATTGTGGTTGGATCATTGATATATATATATATTATATATATATATGTGTGTGTGTTTAAAGTATATTCAAAAATTCACATATTCTGTCGACCTCAAAACACAAACATTGATTAAACTCTCATTCGGTTTGTATTATTCTAAATGTAGCTTACTTATAATGACAAAAGACAGACCATGATTGTTTTACAAAACGAGCAGTAGGGTGAGAGGTTGGTTTAGAAAAGTGATGACTGTTTGATGGTTTGAAGGCTGACGGTGTTGAGGATAAGTGTCTGTTTTCATGTTGGCTTTGATTAGGACATCACAGCTGATTTGGGTTGTGTGATCGCTATCACCTCTGTCATCACCGTCCACATTCACCTCTCTTTAATGACATTATCATTGTCATGCCCCAATAATCATTTCTCCCTATTTTTAGATTAGCCTGTATCGTGCATTGAATCATATTCTGCTCATTAAGCCAGATTTTATTCAAATGACATTTAAACGAACCTTTTATTGAATAACGAATCAATGAATATAATCATCAACAATGTTAAATATTTGCATAAACATTGAGATACGTTTTCGTGACTGTACAACCAAAATAATCAATCTATAATGGAATGAAAACATATAATGTTCTACCTCTTTTTTTAAAACTGTAAACAAGAAAGATGCAGTGTAAAAATGAGGCTACTTGTGTAGCCAAACTCTTTTCCCTTCCTGTTGTATTTTCTCTTACTCTCTTGAAAGGCGTCAGAACTTCCTTTGTATTTTATTTTATTTTATTCTCTAGTGATCACTTCTCTGTTAATTTACACCACAAATATAAACACACATGAACGATAGAAATACATATTGAAGTCTTCATGATGCTAGATTTATTTGATAGAATAAAAATCCTCATCTCCATGTTTAAAATATTATAGTCCCATTAGATAAAATCCTTACGAAATCTGAGAAAAGACATCATTTTACCAATCTATATTATTTGTAATTAATGTTTTGTATAGCTATTATTTTTATTTGTAAAATTGTTACCTGCATAGTTTTCCAGGTTCAAATATTTACGTTTAAACATTTTTGAAAGTTTTTTTTTTTAATTTAGTTTATTTTATAAACGATGTTTATAGTCATACAAAAAGAGGAATACAAACATCAGAAATAAAACCATCACAGATGTACATATAAAAAGAAGAAAAAGTACCAAAGGAATTACAAAGCAATCCGATTTATGTTTTAAAATGTAATGATTGAAAGATTGTTTGATGTAAATTTTATTTTAATTATTGTATTTGTTGAATATCTATTTTTATTATTACATATACTTGTTTCCTCTCCCTGGAATTGGCTATCCTCTCCTGTCTTAGTTGGCTACACCGATTGAGTGCGTCTCAATGAGAATCTACCTGTCTGCGGAACAACTTACATCTATTTCATTGATGAAGAGGCAATCGAAATTTAGTAGTGAGTTTATATATATATAGTTCACCAAGGAAAGAGAAAAACATAAAAACACACACCAAAAAGACTCTCAGCGTTATTTCGACATTCATTGTCATCGGGCAGAAGTAGTCCCTTTGAGTAGCTGAAGCTAACTGAGCGAACATTCGAAAGCGACGAACACGCACGTACTCTGCCAGCTGCCCTAGGAAAGCTATTAACTACAGAGAGAAGAATAACTAAAACAAAAAAAAATCAATTAATAATAACAATAACAGAAGGAGAAGAAAATTAAATGTAGCATAGAACCATTTAAAAAATAAATAAATAAGTAAAAAAAAATTAAAAAAATATTGCAAAAAAAATGAAATTAACGGTACAAGTTGAGACCAGGAGGAGAGCGGGCTTTGAGAAGGCAGATGATTGCCTCCTCAGAAGCTCTTAAAGTAACCCGAGAAGACAGTTCAGGGATCTGATTAAGATATATATATATATCGCACACATAGACACAGGAATAACTCACTTCTATATTTTGACCATCATCGTCATCAGGAGGCGAAGAGTCCCGCAGAAGGCAGACGCCGCTCTGCCGAAATATAGAAGTGAGTTATTCCTGTGTCTATCTGTGTGCTATCTTATTTAAAAGTCCGCTGGACCGTTTCTTTTAATTAATATTATATATATATATATATATATATATATATACATTGAAGGGAGTGAGAGATTAAGAGAGGGAGAGAGAGAGAGAGAAAGAAAGCATTTCTATGTGTTTTAATTGTTTTTATGAAACTCTTAATATTGATAATCAATATAGGCGGAAAGTATAATTGAAATGTTATCAATAGATTATACAATAATGTTATTGACTACATTGATTTTCATATAAATAAAGTGCTATTGTATTATTCATCGCATTAATAAAATAGGAGGGGCATGAAATGTTTCGAGCAACATGTTAATATATTATGAGTAAAAGGAAAAAACATTATCATAAAAATGCAAAGCATCATTTTGAACAAGTGCAGTTTTTTTACTCTATAAAAAGAATTTGACCCTATTATATTGTAGAGGGTTATTACTTTTGAATACTTAAAATAACTGTAAGTGTTATTTATCTATTTCATGAATATTCCATCAATCTCACTGTGGGTTTTACAATGCAATACTAAATAGGTATATTGCAATTTAAAAGCTGAAATTTATTTAAGTTGATTTCAATCTCAAATTGATATACGACGCTCCGCCTTTCTAAGTCGCGATCTGCCTTCCTGCGGGACTCTTCGCTTCCTGATAACGACGATGGTCGAAATATAGAAGTGAGTTATTCCTGTGTCTATCTGTGTGCTATCTTCAAGTTTTAATTGGTTTTTATTTACAAGTCCGCTGGACCGTTTCATTTATATATATATATATATGATCAAACCACAATAAGAAATGGGAAAACAAGACTAAGATCTTTCAACCGTAACAAGCGGTCTTCGTCAGAGTCAAAAAACCCAGGTTTTCTGACAGGTCTTCTGACGAAGACCGCTTGTTACGGTTGAAAGATCTTAGTCTTGTTTTCCCATTTCTTATTATGGTTTGATCATTGATTGTTATTTCACATGTTTATGTGAAATCTTTATATATATATATAGTTTGCCTAAATATCTATTACCGACTACTTTTTAAGTTTCTATAATCCGATACAGCTGTCCACCACATCCTTTCATGATGAATGATGCATGTCAAGGTATTTAAATAAGTTATACCAGTTTTGTCTTAACATGTTTCCTCTGAGTGTTTTGTCTAGAATTAAAGATATAAAATCCAGAAAATTAAAAATATGTTTCCTGAGGATTTGGTCCAAAGAATTAACTAATCTTGATTATAAGTCGACGTTTTGCTAAAAATTGTTCGGCATTTTCCAGAATTTTTTTGAAGAAGCTATTTAAGGAAGATACATTTATTTAACAGCACCAATAAGTGCATCTAACTTAAATAGTTTTAAAAAAAAAATGCCTTGAAGATGCTGATGATTTTTTTGTGAAACGTCGGCTTATAATCAGGAGAATTTAGTTTTTTGTACTGAATCCTCAAGAAACCCATTTTGAATTTTATGAATGACCAGTTGAAAAGCTATATCAATATATTGGATCAATACATAAATGCAGAAAAAAATAATGCACCTACAATGATCTGACAGATGATCAGGCCGGACAAAACTAGCCCGTCTGATGTGAAATTCAAATGAATTTAGAATATGACATTTTTATGTTAGACTGAGTACATCTAACTCTTATTCCCTTCTGTTCTCTTTATTACAAACTGTTGTGTATAATGTTCAGACTTTTTAAAGACTTGCGAGATCAGGGGCTCCTAACGTTTTTACCTTTTCAACCACTGAAGTAAATAACCTCTGACCAAGCGAGCACTTTTTTAATATCCCCTAATATAACTTATACGAGCTATTTTTTTTTTACAAAATTGTGCCACAAACTTTTTTCATTGATAATATATATATATATACATTCAGTCATTTTATTCAATTTCTACAATTTTTTTTTCTACAATTAATTGTTTACTTTTTAACATCTATATTAGCAAATATAGAACTACGCATATTCTACGTAACAGGCATATGTAGTAATAGATTACACAATAACATTGATGCACATGAGCAAAGATTCAAACCCATTGGTCAAATTAATATGAACATTTTGGTGCACCTTCTCCCATGTGTTAATAAGCCTGTCAAATTCTGTGCACGCGAGCACCAGATTAAAAACCTTTGCTCGATCATCTACAATACAGCAGACAAAATACATGTTAAAATTTTACAAAATAAGAAAACTAATAATAATTAATTGATTTATGAATTAATTCTAAACATCCACCAGCATCCTATATTATATTGAAAAAAAGAGTTGTTTCAGATTTCATGAATAATCAATTATAGATGCTTTAGAGCAAAATTAATCAATTAATTATTTAACAACCTAAAATTGTTTACAATAAATGGTTAAAGTTTAATGGTAGTGAGAGAGGTGACTGATAGCTTTAAATAGACTGCCTGCCCACTGCTGAGAGTCACTGGTAAAGTTTGCCGAATTGTAGCACTAACAAAAGAGCAGAACTGCTCACGATTATAATAATAAATTAAATTGTTCAGTGCTAGCTTTTGTTTGGATTCAGGGTGGGTATTCATAAGTGGAGTACATTGTTAGAACATTTAATAGAAAATGACCAACCAACTTAATACGAAGATAAATGGTTTCCTCAACTGACTTGAAATCGAAACTTCAGACTAGAAACTAAGTAATAGAACTATATCTGATTGAAATCCTTTTCATAAAAGAATCAATTTAATCAGTGAAGTTTGTTAAAATGGGAAATCCAATTCGTAGTTGCAATAGAAGGATTTTATTAACAAATGAAGGGTAAAATGATTCCTTGAAAATCGTAAAGAATAATTTTTAAAAACTTGAAGATCAGGATAAATAAAGCCTCTAAAATACGAGTATATAGCTTATAGTAACTCTATATACTCGAAAGTTCCATTTAGCTATAACTAAAGTGTACATTAATAATCAGAAGTACATATAGTCTTTTCGGAGGCATATTTACTCCTGAGCTTAACCTTAATCGTTCATTCTTTTTTTAGCGTCTTTTTTAATTATTTCATTTGTTAACTATTTATTTGTTTTATTCTTTATATTATTTTTCCTTGGCTTTCTTCTCTCTGTAAATTGGCTACATCGATTGAGAGTCTCTCAATAAGACTTCACTTCAGTCGTTGTCTGCGTAGCAACTCACATCTTTCAATCTGTTGTGATTGTTGTGATTGTTTGTAATAGTCCGAGACTTTACAAACTAGATGAAACATTAATAAAAGAAATAAGTAAGCAGATCAAGACTCCTTCAATTTTAGGAACATTAAATTCAGACAGGGATGCCAGCAATCCTGAAGACTTCAATCAACCAGGTTAACTTGTTATTATATTTTTTGTTTGTTTCATTTAGCTCTCTGATGATATTATAACGAAAGGCTTTAGACCATTTTAATTAATACATATTTCTTTATTGTAGTATTTAATTCATATATTATATCAAGAGTTATTGTTGATTATTAATCTTTATATATATATATATATATATATATATATATATTATATATATATTATATATATTTATAGTTAACACATGAAAGAGAAAAAACAAATAAAGACACACACAAAAGACTCACAACGATATTTCGACAGTCGTCGTCATCGGGTAGAAGTAGTCCCTTTGAGTAGCTGAAGCTAACTGAGTGGTAGGCCGAATGCAAACGAACACGCACGCACTCTGCCGGCTGCCCTAGGTAAGCTACTAACTACAGAGAGAAAAATAACTAAAAAGAACAAATAAAAGCAAATAAAAATAACAGAAGGAGAAGAATAGTAAGTGAAGCAATAAACAATTTAAAAAAAAAATTAAAATAAATAAAAAAAATAATAAATAAATAATAAAAAAAATAAAATAAAAAAAAATTAAATTAACGGTACAAGTTAAGGCTAGGAGGAGAGCGAGCTTTGAGAAGACAGATAATTGCCTCCTCTGAAGCTCTTAAAGCAACCCGAGAAGACGGAACAGGGATATGATTGGGGACTTGGACCCGGAAGCAGTGTCCAATATATATATATATATATATATATATATATATATATATATATATGTTAAAGAGAGAGAGAGAGAGAAAGCTTTGTATGTGTTCTAATTGTTTTCATAAAACTCTTAATAATGAGTAATGGTATAGATGGAAAGCATAAATGAATTATTTTCTATAGATAACATATAAAAACAAATGACGGTCTCATTATCTATCGGCTCTTACAATAAAAATAACCCAATGACATCGAATTCAAATGCAAGAGTTCTCATTTTTTAAAATCTTATCGGCTATCTTCTAAAAAACAAAAATAAAAAAAACCATTACCATAATATTAAAAATAAATTTTTTTGATATATTTTTTTGTATTTAACCCTTATGTATACTTCGAATGTGTGTATGCTACTAATAAATTTTGGAAACAAGACGTAAAGAAGTTCTATGTGAATGGTGTTCGAATTGTCTATAGCTAAGTCTGCAAAATTTTTAAGTGTTAAATTTTTATGAAAGATAACAAACAAAAAATCTCATAGCAAAATATTTGGATTTAACTATTCTAAAGAAAATGACTTTTGAGAAATCACCAAAATAGCAGGTTGATTACAAATTGTATATTTTACGACTTTTATTCCAATATGTTCTTTTTGGTATAAGATCTAAAAATTTCAACGAACCCATGTGGAAAGTCGAAATGAGTTTGTATTATGTCATTACATTTTCATAGATATAGGTGTTTTTCTTAGCAAGTGTTGCATTATGTTCTAGTCAGTTTAGAACCTGATAATATTTAATTCGTGTGAACTACAGTTCATTTGTGAAACTATGATATCAGTTAATTAAGATTAATTGCCACTAGCTTCCCTTTAGACGTTCACATCAACACCCTAACATCGCTTTAGTCATCCACTTTAATGCTGTTTGAGAGGGGGAAAGTTTGGCTCAATTGTCAATTGGCGCTTATTTTAGTAAAGGGCAACATGCATTAGTAGATTAATAACTACTAAAATTATCGTTTCCTGAATTCATTGTATAACATTTAATTGATAATCTTTATGTATTAGTATTAGTTTTATTTATAAAATTTTAGAGGATCTAAAATATAAATAATATGCACGGTATTTCAAGCCAACAATGCTGTCAATGTAATTATTATTGATACTGTTATTGAAAGTGACTTTATTATTGTTTTAATGATAAGTTTATGGGAAAGCAATGTTCCTAATGATATGAACGTGTCATGCACCAAGCATACGAAAGTAGTCAGCCGCTAGAAGCCCTTTTCGACTAGAAGTAAATTCATGGCACCTGAAATAAAATCCATTCAGTTGTGACGCATGGAATTGGCCCATTAAGTTCTGCACTCCGAAACCTTCAGCTTCTACCTAAAGACGTCTGGCCTAACTCAGAAACACTAATCATCCAACTTCTTTGGGCACGAACGCAATTCCATTGTTTTCTCTGACATTATTATCCGCATGTACTGAATTATTATA
Organism: Hermatobates lingyangjiaoensis; assembly: GCA_026182355.1. NCBI lineage: Eukaryota > Metazoa > Arthropoda > Insecta > Hemiptera > Hermatobatidae > Hermatobates > Hermatobates lingyangjiaoensis. The sequence continues at coordinate 3,155,427 of JAPFBL010000023.1, forward strand.
AGTAGCCTAAAGAATATAAGTCTTGTTCTAGTTAATTTTACTAACCACTATAACCAAAGTAAATATTATACTCAATTAGATATATTTAAATTATAGGGAGACAATTTGACGAATACTATTCATTAATGCAATCATAATGTTTTAATAAATAATATCTCTGCAACGCTTTTATGATTGAAACTATATTCTATCATTTTGGTTTTACTCAAATGGCCGCGATAGTAATACTGTTATACAATGTCTCTTCCAATAATGGATATTTTAAGCCACTTTCTTCTTATAACTTTATAAAAACTATGTATATGCCGATATATAATTTAAATAAGTTAAGCAATTATTTACAGTCAGGCTTGCTTTTGAATGAGCATAAGAAAAACTAGAGGAAATAAGGACAAATTTAGCTGTATTTTTAAAGTTTACATTTTTTCATATTTATATTAAAAATGATAGAGCATACGAAATCAATCATATATTATAATAATTATTTGTATAGATTGTTTGATTTTTCTTATATATATATATATATATATATATATATATATATATATAAAGTAGAGAGACTTCTTTCCATGCTCTTGGGAACTGAAGCAGAGGAGAAGTCAAATAGAGCAGGGAAATTCTGCTTGTTAGGTTGGCGAGCCCGATGAACTGAATGAGATACATGCTTTGAATGAATAAAATGGTGGAATAAATAAAACAAAATAAGATGGAAGGAACTCTTTTGAATAACAAGTCTCTACACTAAAGAGGATATCTTGGCGTATATCAGGTGGATTATAACTAAATAAAACAGACTAATGAACAGATTAAAGATTGAGAATTATAGATATTCATCTTTCAAATATAATGTTTCAGAGATATTTTACACACTACTTTTTTTTTATGATATAAATGCTAAATATACTATGACTATTTAAGGTGCTTCATTAACTCAATTAATATCTTGAAAATTGGGTTTAATATAACTGCTTTATTAGTAAATATTTCCTCACTTTTATAAAAATTCAAAAAAATTAGTTACTCTTTTTTATTGTAAATTAAAAACCAGTTTTCTGTGGTCTATGCATTCAGACTGTTTTTATGAACATAAATTATTTTAACAGAGAAGTGTTTTTACAGCAATGGTATGAACTATGAGGATTCCTAGCTCCCGTATTATCAAGATATGAGAAAACGTAAAAGACGATGGTTATCTTAATAATTGCTTTAATTTACAATATTTGCATAACTGTATTTACAATTATGTAAATTTTGTATTTAAAATTATATAATATATTGCATATACGTTAATTGTATTTAAAATGTTAAATTTATTTATCTTATAACTGAAGAAATGAAAATGGGAAAACTTATTCCAAGACTTTCTTGGATGTGCTAGAATGTAGAAGGTAGTCAAATTATTTTGATAAAGTAAAACTTGTTATTCTTTATTTAAAAGAATGGTAAAGGAGTTGTATTTGAATTTTGAAGTTACATGAATCTTTGATAGAAGCATTTGAAAACACTTGTAACAATGATGTTGCCAGCAGTAGAGTGGTTTGGTTTGTCTTGGCTGAGTGTATTTAAGAATGAATCCGATTAAGGATTTCAATGGAGCTTCCTATTCAAGGAAATGCTAATACGAGATCGCTCTTCATAATTCTCTATTATGAAATCATACCTCCTTAGTTTAACATCTTTGCAGCAGTACTGTGTCCCTCTGTCTGTGCGAAATAAAACATAAATAATTCAGAAATCATTAAGATAGGAGAAATGTAATTTAAATTTCACTATTAAAAATTACACATAGAAAAAAAATTGTAAAGAAGAAAAAAAAATTAGAAAAATTATGTAGATTTTTAGTCAACTGCGTAGGTTTGTTTTTTTATTGTTTAAACCGATCTCCTAGACGGTTAATGATGAAACCACAATAAGAAATGGGAAAACAAGACTAAGATCTTTCAACCGTAACAAGCGGTCTTCGTCAGAATCAAAAACCCAACTGAGTTGGGTTTTTGACTCTGACGAAGACCGCTTGTTATGGTTGAAAGATCTTAGTCTTGTTTTCCCATTTTCTTATTGTGGTTTGATCATTGATATATATATATATATATATATATATTATATATATATTATATATATATAGCTGTGTTCTCTAATCGGGATTCGGTCAATTTTCTAGGATAAAAAAATCAAACTCTCGTTGCCAACATTTCGGTATTATTTAAAAACTTTTTCATAGGCCTACAAACAATGAATAATAGAAATTAAATAATAATTAAATAATTAAAGATCTTAGTCTTGTTTTCCCATATCTTATTGTGGTTTGATCATTGATTGTTATTTCACGTGTTTATGTGAAAAAATTTTTTACCTAGCCGGTTAGAAACGTTAGCCCTTATCAGTATTTTTGTTTCGTCAGTGATTCTACATTTTGAGTTCTAAATTTTTCCTAACTCAAGTATATTTAGAGTATGGATCTTTAACGAGTACATCACAGTGTACAGACTTGGTACCAACGGCTTAAGGTCTTCTCCAAGGTACGACATACTCCGATTTATCAACCTTCCGCATGAGTAAATCGAGGGTCAGGTGGGTATCCAACCCCGTACCTACCAGACTACCCAGCTAACCTGGCTCATACCTGTATAGGATGATTTAGACGTAACATTCTGCAAAATTAGTAAATATCATCGGATCTTAATTCATAGTAAAGTTAATCACATTATCTTAAGGTAAGAAAATGAATTCAAGAAAATCTTAAATTTATAATTTGAAATATTTTTAAAATATAAAATATTTTATATTATTATAAAATATAATATTACTTTTTAAAGTAATATATTTGTAAAAAAATAATGAACATTTTCGTTGCCTGACAGTTTACGGAATACATTCATCAATAGCACCTTTCTGTAAAGTTCTAGTGTTCTATTATGTTCTTTCGTCACTTATTTTTGGTTGTTTTCATTTCCTTTCTTTGCTTATTTTACTATTTTTAACTGTACAAAGTTTATCTGTTAGTTGTTATTGTTACATATATTAAAATGATATACATTTCAGTGTAACATGAACAGAAAAATATTCCATAGTGAATTAACAAATAACTGGCAATATTGAAAACTACCATACAGCCCTGATAGAATATCAAATCTCCAGAGTTTGAAGTTTTAATATGCCTTCTATTCCAAAAAATAAAACTTTTTACATTAACATTTGTTCACAATTCCGAACTTGTCAGCTCATTACACAATACACTACACGCTATTATTTTTATAATTTTGTAATGCGATGATTATAGGAACTATATTATATATCACTGAACCTAACCAAATATAAATTAAGTTTTTTTCTCTGTAATGGCTATTAATAATACATGCATTAAACTAAAACCATAAAAAAGTCACCCAAAATAAGGCACCATTTATAGCATTTTACACAATTTTTCATGACATGAGATAAAATTTAATTTATGGAAACATAAACATCAATGAAAGTGCCTCCCGTCCAAGAAGTAACTACACCGAATGCTGCTTAACTTCGGTGATTAAGAAAGAACATGTGTCTCCAACAGATTTTCTCTTCTTGTATGCTCTATTGTGGGATAGTATGACTTATTTGTTATTTGACACTTGTTTTCGTGACGAATAATTTATATAACACAATTGTTTTAACACAAGAATTGCTAAATTTCTCATATTCCATTTGGAACTCCGATGCTTAAAGGAGTGCCAGGCATCTCCAATCTCAGAAGCAACAGTTCTATACTTTTCCAAGTACATTGTGAACAGTAGGTTTCACATTCAACATGAAAATCATGAGTTATTGGAAGGGTTTACATTTCCAAGCTTAGTTCTTACGACAGGTAGACTAATTGCTAACTGCATCAGGCGCCTCTTCTATGACCCGGTCGTTTTATGTATTCATACACATAACTTGTACACTGATTTTTGTAATTCACAGCATATTTTGTATTATTTCTCCAACAAATATTATTAATAATTGTTTTAATGATAAAATAAATTTCATTGTATCACCTTTCTCTGTCTATCACATTTGCTATTGCTTTCATTCCTTCATGTTTCTAAGCTACAAAAAAAAACAATTATTTACATTAATATGGAGTTGTATAGATAGTGTTGTTCAATTAATTAGTTTTAATTAAGATTTTAAAATGAAGTTCTTTCATAAATTTTGCTGCACTGTTGACACTGTCCTTTCTTTTTTCATTAGTTTGTAGAGACTACAGTAGAGACGAAGTAAGATTATATTTATTTATTTAAGACGGTTGAGGAAAGAGACGAATATACGAGTTGTCCGTTTGTGAATTGTAATATTCATGGTAAGACTGTTTTATGTATAACCTTAGACTATTATATTTTAAAAAAACAAGAATAATTTGGGAAACTATGTCTTGTGAATGGGGTTTGAATTGGAATAATTTGTTAATATCGAATGGATGGGTTTGTGTTAGTTTATTAGAAGGACGTGAGAATTGCCTAGAGAACAACTGCTGGTGGGAACGACACATTGAGCTTGCATTGAAGCAGTGCTCTTTGTCGCTGCATTTGATTAAATTAAACTCTAGCTAGCTGAGCAGAACTGATTCATGAAATATTGCAAGAGTGACTATAAACTGGTGTTCGTGGAAGGTAGGAGGGAGGGAGAGTACGAGAGGAACAGAATGAGTGACTTAGTGTGAGCATTTGAGAGAGTGTGTGTTCGTGTTCATATTTGTGTATATGTGCAGTCTGTAAATTCGTTACATGTGTGCGTATCTCTCCTCCAATTTCTGTAAAAATTTTAACAGATAGCTGACCTAAAAATGGATGTAAAATTATTCAGATTACAAAATTTTGTAGCTACTTTCAAAATATTTAGTAGAATTTAGAGAAAATTTGCAACTTCGTCAATGAAAAATTGCATATGCTACTACTTTTGTTCAAAAATTTTTGTTTATGACGTAATGGAACTCTTTGAAATCTGGTCAAAGTAAAATCTTATATTTTATTATATTAATTAAAGTTAAAATAATTTATTATATTTTCTAATGCGGTATTATATGTAATATTTTATAATAGTCTTCCCAATAACTGTTTGATAGAACACCAGACTCCTAGCAAACAAATTTAAAAGTTCCACAATTTATTGCTTCAACATAAAAAATTATCTTTTCTTGTACCCGTTTAAAGCCGTGGTGGGATACCAGTCCGAAATATATTTTGACCATCCATATAGCAACAGTGGTAATACAACCAAAAATAATATAATAGAGTTTAACTATACTTCTGTTTGACAAACACAGTTTTTATCACTATACACATATATTCTCTAAATTATACAACACGATAAACTACTAGATCACAAAATTTAATTCTAACAATTTTAATAAAATTTAAACATATACCATAGGAACTCGTAGGAGCCTAACAACAAATATTCCGCATTTATCATACACCAATAGCAATAGGAATCTAATTGCTGTCATAAACATAATAATTGTCTACAAATTTATGATTTAGAAAAAGCTGTTTAATGAGATATGACAACCAACCAAACAAAGATAATATGTTTTTTGTTATTCTAGTGCAACTGGGGTTAAAAGTGAACGATTTATATTATCAAGACAATATATTATCAGTATGTATTATATATTATATACAATAATATAATATATATTATCAATCGTACAAGGATTTGGACATCATATTCATTTTAAAAAAGAATAGTTTATTGAAAGTAAATGTAGATTTTTCATCTTATAGCTTGTGGTTAAACATATTGAAATCTTTAGTAATTATAATAGTTCTATCTGAAGTAAGTGTATATTATTCCAATTAAAGGTATATTTCATATATAAATATTCAATACATTTCAACTATTAAAATTTTTTTTTAACAAACAGATAATTCTAAAATAATGCATAATACAAACCCAGGCTTTTAAGCAGTAATTTGAAGAAAATAGATCCAACCCTGGCTTCCAAACCCTGCTTTTAACCCTTATCATTTTGACTGGTTTACTAATTAGGAGCCTAGTTAGTTGAGCCTGGTTAGTTAAGCCAGTACTAAACATCCTTAGTCCATTGCCTTAAATATATTAAATCATCAAGCAATTTCCATCCTCCTAATATTTTTATTATACCACTTTATCATATTACTGTTTATACCAGGAATAAGATGAGTGCGACAACAGTTAGTCTAATTTTTGCTTTACGATAAGGAAAGTTTCGTGTTCGTGCGAAAATTCGATCTCGAAATTTTGACAGAATTACATGTTATGAAATTACACATGATGAAATTTTTTCGATTATGCCTGTGAATGTGTGTGTGTGTGTGTGTGTGTGTGTGTGTGTGTGTGTGTGCTTGTGGTAGGGTGGGTTAGTAGATATCCAATGTTTGTGGGCACAATACGGTCTAGAATCTTAAAAGTATCAAATTAATATTTTACATAGAAATGGGTCTCATAGTGTAAATGTTGTTTGGGAGTAATTATGCATGATAGAAAAGTCACTTTTTTTTTGCCAAAAAGCTGTTTGTAGCCAACATTTTTTCTCCTTAAGTACTAATTCTAGAGTCTTGAAATTTTTGCATTATCTTTGAAGCTGCAGTAACAATAAACGGAAAATACCCTCAAATTTTTAAAACAACAAGAAATATTTTTTTCAATAAAATGTAAAATGTTTGACTTCTATAATATCTTCTATAATAATATCGTTGAACGGATCAAAATTAAACTATACCTATTAATTGAACATTCTGTACAGGTTGAGTTGAGATAATTGTTATCAAAAATACATTCAGCAAAAGGGCGTTACTGTACATTTTCAATTTTCAGAAAATTATTTTAGACTCTAAACGGCTCATTAAAAAACCATTAAATTTTGCTAAAACATTGAACAGAAAATTAACAATCAATAAAAATTAATGAGATTTGAATTACGGAAAAGAACAATAAACCTATAAAAAATGAATTCTGGACCAATGATTTACTTGCTATAGTTGTCGTATTTGTTTATATTTATTTACATTATTTACATTAATTTAGAAGTTTTTTGAGTGAATCCACTGAAATAAAACTGATGTTTAGAGGCTTAATTAATTTTTTTTAAATTTTTAAAAACTTAATATCATATGTAAAAAAACGCTAATCAATCATATAATATCTGATGCTTTTCATGGCATGTTGGATTTGTCACACAAAATGGTCTAATCAATCTATATGTTGCACTCTTGAACAAAACTTATTCTCATGTAATGTTTTTTTTGTTTATGAATCATATTGACTTTTGGTAAGATTGAAGTGTGAGGAATGGACTCCTTCCTATTATGTTGCTCACATATATCCAGTTTTTTTTACTACTTTTGAATATTACAAGTGTATTAATTCGTCTTTAGACTATCCATGCTTGTATAGTAATAATATATTTTTAAAACAATTTATATTGTTTTTTAATAATATTCTAATTTTGCTTATTCTTATATATGTCCATACAATTTATATTTATTTTTAACTTCGCCAAGAAATAAAATTGTAATTTATATCCTATAGAAAATCATAATTGACATTTGTACTGTAATTGACACGGGTATAGGAGACAAGTGAGATTGCATTCACTGGCAGAACGACTATGCGACTTAAATCTCAGAGAACCCTATGCTTTTTAAACTAATGAGAACTTAAAATATTAGAGGTTATATGTCTTTCCTAAAGTTTACACATTTGCTGCTTTGATAATCAAATTGCCGTGTGTTCAATAAATCTGCGTCTAGTTTTTCAGATTACTTGCAAGTTTTTTAACAATTGTATGGTTCATATTACCATATTTTTTTAATCATTTGTGTATCTTGTAAGACCTTAAACTTAATATTTAATATACTTTTTACAAGAGTTAATATTGTTTTTTAGTTGTGTCACATGGTAAAAATGTTAAATACATATGAATAGAATTCTGCATAGTTTTATGTTTGGTGTTTTTCCTTTTGTTTTGTTTTTCATGTGACTAGTTATGTAGTATAATTATGTCTGAAAGCCGTCTAGGCGCAGTAATATAAGCGTTAATCTTTTGGCAGGAAAAACATTAAAAATTCAAAACAGTGTTACCCAAAATGCAACAATGTTGTTAGATAATAGCAAGCTACAATGTCGAGTTATTTAATTTAGTGTCTAAGGGCTTGCCAGTACAATGCAGACTCGGTGGGTTAAGTTGTTTTGTTCAGTATCCCAGCTAAATCCGGCCCTCTATTCTCCTTCGGCTCCTTGCTTACTGTTTCAGGTGCTCTTTATCCCTTATCTTAGTACTCTTCTCTCTTCTTCCTTAAAGAAAATTTACACAAATTAAACATCGATTTTCTACGTTTTTTTTTTCTTTAGTTTCTGATAATAATGTTGATATTAATATCTATTTTCTAATACTATTATGCTGTAGTAACTCCTATAGAAGAAAACTGAATATTCATTATTATGAACTGAATGCAAAATTATTAGATTCAAGGAATAAATGAAACACAACATACAAAAGCCCTACACAACACATCAAACTTATATTAAATAAATTGTAGTCTTAGAATCATTTACATCTATGAAAAATATAAATCAGGTACATTTTATTCTATTCTAACTATTCTAAACGATACATACTACAGTAAACAAAATGAGATGTGATGTATACTATATTACAAAATAAGTAAACTTTGTAGCAAAATCAATGACAATCAAATTTCGTACATAATTTTCAAGCAAATTTTTCCTTTATACCTAATATACAAAAATGAATAATAATTTACGTGATACAAAACAATAATTAATATTAGTTACACCATCAGTAACTACATATTATTAATGGAAATATATTATTGATTATGCCACTAAATAAAATGAAAGCGATAAGTGGTATAATCTGCTGTTAATTTTGGCAAAGTTTGCATAACTAATTATATTAACTATTTGTGTTGGCTACTAATTGAGAGAGTTCATAAATTGTTTCTATTCTATTATTATAATTGTGATTACATTCCCTTTGCCTGTTAAGTTGAATTAAAATTTTTTTTTTATTTATTGCGTTAATAGTTATAAAATAAATTAAAAAAAAAAATCATAATTATTTTGTTTTCTGAAAATAAAATATCATACAAAGCTCACTAATGACTCATGGTATATTAGTAATAAATATTCAAGTTAATTCTTTCATTTCAAGGTGCATATTTTACAGTCAATTTTATTTGAATGACCGAAGACTTAAGTAATTTGTTATACTTAATTAATATTAATTATGATATTTTTAATCAATTTTTGATATTGGTATCATTTTGTAAAAAAAAATTACCACCCTGTAATTACTTATATAGACTTCTGTACATTTCAATCAAATATAAAATAATCGCCAGAGTTATGACAGCAGGAAGTTTTATATTTTCCTTTTTACTGGCCGTATTTAAAAAATTTATAGGGCATTTGTGAACCAATGCTTATTTTAACACAATACAGATACTAAAGTTCGTAAAATATCCAGTTGAGTATAATGATAGTTCCTGTTTTATCATAATGTGCAGTATAATCAATTGATTTTGTGATTTTGAAGGTTGATTATGTTTTTATGTCCAATATCATTATTCTGATAGTGAACAATAATTTTTTCAAAAATAATTGTGTTATTTCTTATATCAGAAACATTTGAATTAAGCAGTATATTAATTTTGAATGGTTTATTCAATTTCTTTATATTTTACATGTTGCAACCTATAGCTTGTTTGCAAACATTTTTCAAATATATCTGACTACCTATCTAGATTTCAAATGTGAATATGATAGAAGAAATGTCAAATTTTGGGAGAACTCTGAAACGTCCATGAATGTGTCAAAGTCTCAGAATGAATTTATAGTTATAGAGAATACTTTTTCTAGTATTATTAGTTGTAGTATTGAAATTGAAGAAATTTATTAAGTTATGACTGGTGAATGTTTGTTTTCTAAATGAGATCTCATGGTAGATGTAGCTGTTAATATTCCTTCCGTACGCCCCTTATAACTATCTTCTTCCAAAGAGTTCTTGCTATTATTCAAAGAAGAAAACAAAAGAAGTAGTTATCCTTACGTCGTGGACCTCATTAGGTCTTTTTTCACTCAAGCCCATCTGGATTGAGTTATGAATGGGCTGGTCTAGGCTTTTTAGGTTCTCACGTCTGTTCACCATGTGTTTTGAACAAATAAAACTCTAAACTATCTTTACAGTAGACTTCAAATCTGTTCTAGACTTTCTAAAAAAAAAAAAAAAAAAAAAATCTATTAAAAAAAAATTTCAACAATTGGAACTGGAAATAAGAAACTCTTGGACGACAATAGTGTTGATTAAACTACTTCATGTATTTGTTTATTTTAACACTTCAACAATGCTGTTAATGGTAGTTTCAGTCCTAACATAGCAATATGATATTTTTAGACGAACAATGAAAAACTATCAAAGGTCAAGGATTGATAAAACTTGTGAAATAATATTACTTTAGGAAATTTTAACAAGTGATATTAATAAGTAATATACAACGTTAAAGTTGCATTATTTGTACGATCATATTATTATTAATGTTAATTGGCTAATTAATAATATCTCTATTGTTTGCTTTTTGATTTATTTTGTATTCACATTTTGTACAGTATCTTCCTATTTACTTCTCTGTTATTGGTCCTCGCTTATTATTAAATAACTGTGAAATTAAATATACACCCATATAACAGGGTTACTGTTGTGAGGGAAAAAACTTAATATTAATATTAAGTGAACAATTTAATTTAAGTTGTTCCTTAGTCATCTAGCTCACCATTTATTATGTTGAAAATGGCGCCAAATGTACAAGTATGGTTGTTTTACTATTTCACTTTCTTTCTTTTGTACTTAGTCAATTTTGAGTATTGTATTGAGAAAAGTGATATGAATATATTATTGTAAACGGCTTAGCCTTCTTCTACCACTGTGATCACATCTCTTTTGTTAGTTCTTCTTCAAATCGTGTTTTATATATATTAATATTGTAAAGTTCAGTTCAACCATATTATCCTTCATTTGAGAGTGTGTGTAATGGAAGAGAAAAGAATGTACGTATCTCTGTAGTAAGGAAGCTGCTGCATGTGTAATTTCTTCAGAAACAACTTTCAGTATAAGACTAGGTGAGATTGGAGGTATGTGACACACTTTCTATTGGAACAGGTTCTTACCTTGTGAGCGCTGCTCATAGACCACTCTAACACAATGCTCTTAAACGTGTAACAATGAAATGCACACCTGCAGACATTTGATTTTTATTATGTATAGATAATCAAAAATAGCAATTTAAATCACATAACTCTTAAATAATTGTTTTAGTTTTCTTATAGTTAGTTTCAATTCTGTCCATGTTTTTGTTTTATATATTTTCTTTTAGTTATACCGTAAAAACCTTGAGCAGCAGCCATTTGTTGGAATTTCTGTCTCATACGACGAGTGTTTACTCATCGTACGAGACAGCAAATCCTCAGCACGGGCGACAGTCTTTCTCATGCCTAAATTATCTCCGTTTTAAGTTTAGTAAATGAATAAAACATGATTATTACATGTATTGATGTTTATTATTCATTTTACATGTATACTTCATATTTATTTTTTCTAATTGCACTATTTTTCTTATAAAAGTAAACTTAAAAACAGGGATTAAGGAATTGGAACAGATTATTTATTTTCATAATAATTTAAATTCACAAAACTATTTCGTAATGCGAATAAACTGCAATACCAGCTCGGTCAGGGAACGAGTTAAAAACGCACTACAAAGTTCCACTTTATTGCTTTATTCTTCAACTCTGATTGTTGAAGACCTAAACAGACGACTTGTGAACCGAAATGTTCTAAAAACAAGTCAGACTGCTAGAAAAACATTTCAGCTTCAATAGTTTATTTTCAACATATTTCATTTATTAGCTCTGTAAGTTATTAGATATCTGTTGACCGTCTTTCTGTGAACTGGTGCATCCCTTTGTTTTACATATAGTGATTTGTCACATGGTTTAATGTATGTTTAAATAGAGATTTGAAACTCACTATCAATCCATTATAATTGATTTAATTACCTCGTTATAATCATGGGTTGTTACAGCTTTGGTACCTTATTCTCACTAATTAGTATAATTATGATTCTATTTTCACCTAATTTATAGGCCCATCTTCTTCAATGTTATATAATTATCTGACAGCTTTTCCACAGCTAAATGTTAACAACACATTCTAAACAATATGTTAGTTAGAACAAACTTTATGAATGATATGACATCTACCCATGTTATTATGAGTCTATATATAAAGTAATAAGAATTAATTATATGATTGCTCTAATTATTTGAATCGTTGGTTGTAAGACATTTTAATATAGTTAAAATTTTCATTAATTTTGTACATAATAATACATTTTGTATTAATATCGTCAGCATAAAAAAAATAAACATGTGTGCAAACTACGTTTATTTTGTTAATTATTATATTTCTTTATTATGTTAATTTTGCAACAGTATTTTACTGAAGTATCAAAGCTACATTTCTCTAAATACGCAAAGTGGTTATTTAAAAATTCAGCATTTTAAAAGTTCAGTTATTTCAATAAATTATCAATATAACGTCATATTCAGTACTGATGTTTGTGGTTTCACAAGAGGGTCGGTTTTCTTCTACGATGGTCAGTGTAACTTAAACTAAACTAGTATTAAGAAAAATTAATTGTTAATGAGATTAAAAATTCATGGTTTATTCATTTCCTTTAACTATTATTTATTATTATTATTTTATACCATCTCAATTCCGTTAAGTCATGATATTTTGTATAATGTGTTCGCACACATAATGTGGTCAATCCTTCTGTTACAAATCTTTACAAAAAAAATTACATTTTAAGGCATTCAAACAATTTTATAAATATATGAATTTAAGAAAGTATAAGAGTATTTATTTTCCAATAATTTAAAGTTTTTATAAATACAGTTTTACTGAATATATCAGCTTCAATTTGGATTTGTTATCAATTTTGCATTTTTTTAAAAAAAAAATTTAAACAAGAAAACTTCATTTTCTTTATTATCATGAAGGAATCATTTAACAACGAATTATAACCTAAATCGTTAATAGCTTAACAATAGCTTAATAATTGATACCCTGAGGATTACAGATGTCAAAGTGTACAAACTGTGGTCAGTAGTTTTCTAATTTATTTTCTTCTTTAATTGGAATTATTAGCGTTGCGACATGCTTGAATTCTCATATGCATTATATCGACATTCTGTCTGGGTTATGATATTGCAATGGTCATGATGTGCTTCATACCATCATTATTCTTGTTTATTCAACTAAGTCCCAGAAAAAATCTTGGTAACTGAATAATAAAGTAACAGCAATTATGGTTTTTGCTTCTTTTGTTAATGATGTGTAAGAAACATACTAGACTTAAAGTTGGCAAGTTATTCAATGATATATATATATATATATATATATATATATACAGAAACTAAAGTTTATCGGGACTCGGTCAGTTCTTCAGGTTCAAATTAAACTCTCATTGCCAACGTTTCGGTCTTTGTTTAAAACCTTTTTCATAGGCAGAAGTATAAATTTTGAAACAGAAAAACTAAGTATTACATTACAAATGTAATGTGTCAGTGTCACGTATTAATTCAGACTACAGTTGTTAAAATCTACATACATTTTTCTTTGTAAAATAATTTGTAATGTAATACTTAGTTTTTCTGTTTCAAAATTTATACTTCTGTCTATAAATAATGTTTTAAATAAAGACCGAAACGTTGGCAAAGAGAGTTTAATTTTAACCTGAAGAACTGACCGAGTCCCGATAAACTTTAGTTTTTGTTTCTATTCCACGGTCGATACTTTTATCAATATATATATATATATATATATATATATATATATATATATACATAAATACAAAAGGCCAATGTCATATACGAATATAACTGCAATATCGGAGATTGTGAGCTCCTAGGCAATTCAAAATATATCGGTATGACATCGACCACACTCTCACGACCACTGACAATGCACTTGCAAGCAGGAGCCATCGCTAGACACACCTCCGAGGAACATGGAAGAAAACTTACCCGCCAGGACCTTGTTCAAAACACCATCATTTTAAAGAAAATTAATGATCCAGCCAGACTGCAAATATATGAAGCCATGAAAATCATGAAGCACAACCCATTAATTAATCGTCAACACACGGGGGTTTCACGCACACTGCAGCTACTAGGTGACCAACCACCAGCTACTCGCCAAGCCGACACTCAGTCACCGCCCAGTATTCAGACCAGCAACACCTAAGATATGTATATGAGACAAAATGTCGTAGGAAGAATCACAATGAAGAAAAAATAAGCTCTGACACCTCCTAGATTATATAAAGAAGAGTAATAAATAATATATATATATATATATATATATATATATATATATATATATATATATTGAAACTTCAAATAAACATGGCATATAGAATGAATCGTAACAATTAGGACTAAAATTTCAATATTTCGACGGTTATGGCGTCGTTGTTAGGAGAAGAAGTAAATTACATATAAGTATATTTTGGAATTTATTCTCCACCACCTTTGCAAATCTCTGTCGTCTATATATCTAAATTATTTATTTTCTGACAAATATTCCATATTTAATATGCATACATCATTTTACTATACATAATATATAAATATTTATTTATTAATAAATAAATAAAAAGTTAGCAGGAGAAAGCCCGGGCCCTATCGAACCCGGCCCAGCCGGAATTTCGTTTCGGACTCAGACCCGTGGAAGGGCTTAAGATCTTAGCTCCACTTCCGACCAACTTCCATCAATGTTGCCGCCCAATGCTTATTTCAGGAATAACGAAATTTAACTTACTGTTGATAAAATGAACACTAAGTACCAAAATGATTACAATACTTACGATTATCGTTAATTATCATTGTCATAAGCACATATGATGAAATGAGAGAGAGGTTGTCAGAATTGAGTAGCCTCAATCCTACATAGTTTACAACCCATCTAATCGTACTTATTTTTACATCGTTGTTTTTATTTTCAGATGGTAAAACATATTCAAAAAATCAATAATTTTAAAAACTCTCAGCTCTTTCAAGTCTTTTATATATTATAAAATGTAAACTGTGAGGTCATAATAATTTATAGCTTCTTTTCTGTTTCCAGCCTTTGATCGAGAATAGTATGCCTAATCCAACTGTTTTGTTTCTTTCTTTAAATCTTATACATACTCGTATGAGCACGTTTAAATCAGTATATTAAACTGAATAACATTTAAAAAGAGTGTTTCTTTAATATGATCACAATTTATTTAATTAAAACTTAAAAAATATCTCGTTTTTATATTTCATAATAATTCTGATTTTTATAAGACACATTTTTTCAACTGAAGTTCTAAATCCACAAGGCGGTTAATATAATTCTGACAATCCAGGATTTCTTTCTCATATTTTATTAACTGTATGCCCGCAGTATAATAGAATGCTTTATTAAACCACGCATTATTTTTTTTTTTTTAATTGGATAGTTGAAATATTTTTCAAAACCAGTGGCATATCCTGAATTGGTATATATATATATATATATATATGTATATATATGTTTGTCTGAAAGGTACTGTTATTAAAATTCCACATGGTCAAATCTCCCTAAATTCTCTCAAACATTACTTGCGAGTTATTCAAAAATATATGCATTCAGATTAGTATTTCATTTTCGTTTTCAACCTACTCATATGAGGAGAGAATTCATAAAATGCAATAATGGTTCAAACAGCGCTTTAATTTAAAAAATATTTCAACTTAATGTAAAGAAGTATGCAGCTTTATTTCTAAACTAATTTTATTTATTGTTTCATTGCGATACAAAGAATATTACTTGCAAATTATTAAAGAAAGGACAGATATTTGAAATCATAAATAATTCTCCTTGATTTACTTCTCTCATTAGAATCTCAAAATCAGGGATTTTGCTAAGAAACAGGACTAAATTATTCAGCAGTCTTCAATTATACTACTTGTTACAGAAATAATTTGAATATTAGCTATAATTTTTTTCTATTTTCCTTTTATTATTCATTTTAAAAGGTCTTAATTTAAAAAAATAAAAGTATTATTTACTTTTGTTCAAAATTACTGTTAAACGTTTCGTATGAAACGGCACATATTTGCTGCAAGTCTTTTATAATTAGAATGATTATGTTTAAAAAAAAAAATGTTTTATATATTGATTACAACAAACGGTAAAGTAGCATTTTTTAAGTTATTACTGAATGCTGATAGCCTGACAACAATAGGACAGTTCTTGTGGTTGGTAGATATATAAATGTCTTGTTTTTTTGCGTTTCATTCAAGTGTAACATATGAGATATTTTATAATTTTATTCATCAGGAAAATTATTCAGGTAAACTTAAGTGTAACACATGAAGTATATTCTAATTTTATTCATTAGAACTATTATTCAAGTAAACATAAGGGTAACACATAAAGTATATCATAATTTTATTCATTAGGACAATTATTCAGGTAACTTCAGTGTAACATATGAAGTATTTTCTAATTTTGTTCATTAGGGCAATTATTCAGGTAAAACTGATGAATATTGTAGCTGTTGTTTTATAAGTCGCAGTGTTTTTGTTGTATAACAGATTAGATCAATAAAATGAACCATTCCAACCAAAATTCATAATTATAATAGCTGTTGTACCCTGCTATCTCAATGGCTAATCAAATTTGTGTTTTCACGGATATGGCAAACTAATGTTTGTTATATTAGTAAATGCATTAAAAGTAATGTTATTTAAGATATTGTCTTTATTTTTACTTTTAAAGAATGACTTTTTTTTTTTTGTACTTACGTTGAATACAAGTGAGGATGTTGCAATGCTGAATTGTTTCGAAGACTGGCTGGGTTTTGTTCTTAAAGAAGATTTAATTTGCTGGAATGGAATTGGGGACAGAAGGACAAGTCATTAGCTCTGCCCGATCTGCCCTTCATTTGTTTTATCTCGATTGTCCTTAATTACTGGAGCCAGTCAATAGTTAGTATTGTTCGTCGCTTGTTTATCATTCAACTGGAGTTACATCTTGCTCTGTCATCAGTCAAGCCCTGTCAACAGCTCACTCCTCTTAAACCACTCATTTATTATCTCTACAATAGGAATTCACCAAATTATATAACTTCATCCTATCAAATTAATTAAACACTTTTAATCATTAAATTTCATAAAAGTAATTAACCATTTTACCTTGGCTGGTTTGGCCAACAAAGCAGACAACAGCATGGGGTATGGTGATAATTACTTTAATAGCAATTCATCCAATAACCACCGTTCTACTCACACGCGCTTATTCGTTACTGTCACTCTTACATGCTTTAACGTATCAACTCAAGTGGGGATAAATATTTCATAAAGCCTATATGAATAAACTAAATGACACAACTCTATCAATCAAAGAACTTAGTAATATCAGGTGATACAAAAATCAACTAACAAATTTATATCGAGTAATTATAACAGAACTAAAAAAAGAATAATTTACTGACAGCTAATTATCGAGGAACCTATTTGAATTGTATGATAGTGACCTCTCATCAATAATCTGAGAAGATGTTTTCTTCATATAGAGTTTATATATAAATTGTTAAATAACAGCCCATATTTGGCTTGTATTTGTTTCTTAAACAATTTCTCCAGTTTTCGGAATTCCTTCCTCGTCTCTTCATTAAAACTATAAAGCTTATAGTTTTATAGTATTGGTATATATATATATATATATATATATATATATATATATATATATACCAAGTAAATGAAGATTCCACGAACAACTAAATAACCTATTTTGACATAAAGAATAGTCAGAAATGAAACAGAAACTCACTACTATATTTCGATGTCCTCATTTCTATCTTCCTAATGACGAGGACATCGAAATATAGTAGTAAGTTTCTTTTTACATTTCTGAGTGTTCTTTGTGTCAATATAGCTTATATATATATAAGCAATTATACAAAAATTCAAGAAGCTATGTTTATGGCTTTAAAAACAAACCAATATTTACCATTGTCTGAACACGTGATCACTAAACCACAGTTTGGCTATAAAGCATGATATTTAAAAAAGGGATAGATAATCAAACGGATAAAATAAAAAAGTAATTAAAATTTAATAAACTAAAGTTATTTGATACAAGTTCAATCCCAGATTAGTTGTTTCTTCAAGGAGAAAAATTTGATGATCCTCAGAAGTTATTAACATAATATTGATAGTACTGTTACATCTGCCCTTAGGGATGTGAATAAGTTTATTAATGACATGGAATCATTACAACAAAAAAGACATAAAAATCAGTGTGGCTACAAAATGTTAGCATTTTATCAGCCAAATTTACCTGACACGGTTACCAGCGACAATACAATCAATGTGAAGTGGCAGCATGATGTGAAGCATATCAGTTATTTATAATTTACATAAAAAACTTGAAAAATAATTAAAAGGAGACAATTACATTTTTAAACCACTTTAACAGATGATACCATCATACCTCATTAACAGGAGGAGGAGATTCTTAAACTTTTTTGGACTTTACCATATCTATCTTCAAGTGGAATTTTTATTTTATGCTATCTTCAAATTTTACTTAAAGATGGACTACGTCAGAGAACCCCTAATTATGTATATGAGATATGTCAGTATCATATTTAGTGCTATTTTAACTGAACTCTGGTGACAACCATATGTGTGTATTTTAAAACTTCAAAGATTTGTATTCTAAATAAATCGACAAAATACGGTCGTTTTAAGAAATGAAAAATACGGAAAATTGATGAAGGGAGTGCTTCAGAGAACTTTACAGAATTATACATATATATATATATATGGAAGTGGAATACTAGTTTGGAAACCTAGGGTGGTATATGCCAATAATATTATATAATATATATAATATATATTATATATATATATTATATATATATATATTATTATATTATATTATAATATATATATATATATATACAGGTAGAAACATTAAAAAATAGTTTGTTATATCACAAAGAGATCACCAGTTGTTAAAAAAGCAATACGAACTCACTTTGAAATTATATTATCCCCCAGAATCAGGTTAAGAATGAAAAAGAATTCAAAGCGCGGAAATATGATAATATTTTTTAATGTAAAAAGTGAAACATAAATAGAACGATTTATTCAACAAAAGAGGCCAACTTGAAGAGTAACTTTCGAATTACTCTACTATTAGTAATGTATATCTGTCTAAACCAAAGGAATGTATTCAGATCATTTTAACCAAAACATATCAATCAAAACAACTCATTATTAAAGTTAAAAGCGAATTGACTAAACTACTTGGTTTTGTTGAAAACTATAGTCCCATTTCTGTGGTTCAGTCCCAACTTATTGCTATTTGAACAATTATTCTTATTTCACATGTTAGTTATTGAATCAGAATGAATAATGGAATAGCTTTGAGTAGCACTGTTTGTTTTCGAAGTTTCAGAGTTTTTCTGAATAATAATTTCTTGACTGCTCTTTAAATAACTTGTAGCTGTTATCAAAATACATTAATGATTAATCTCCAGTGAAAAGTAAGTGCTTCCTATCTTTTAGTTAAGTATCTAACTCTTATTTAAAATTTATTGAAGTTTGTCAAAAGTTTGTGAAATTATTCTATTTTCAATTTGAATTAGTTAAATCCTTTCAATGCTTTAAATCAGTCTATTATGCCTATAAATTTCCTTTTGCCAATTCAAGAATTGGAATCCCGTCCTTAAGGAGACTGTAGGGATACTGGGGTCCTGAGCCTTGCCATCTCTTCAGGGGGGGTTTCACTCTTTCCATCATTCTTGTTAATTCGTTTCAGATTACAATTTATTTATCTTTTCCTTTCCTATTTACCTCTACTATATTCACTTGTATTTATTTTTTTTTTTATTTCTTTTTCTTTTTATGTTAATGGACTATTTAATTTGATTTACAAATTATATGCTAAAAGCTGCATATTATAAGAATTAAAAATTAGGGCTTTAATGTTTGCTTTTTATTTCGACCTCCTTGCTTGCTTTATCCATCAGTACTGTATCTCTGCTGTCCCAATGTAATCAAGAAAGACATGATTAACTGTGTTAAATATGACATGTTATAAGTATTATATATTATTACTATTGTATATATATATATATATATATATATATATAAAGCTTTCACATAAACATGTGAAATAACAATCAATGATCAAACCACAATAAGAAATGGGAAAACAAGACTAAGATCTTTCAACCGTAACAAGCGGTCTTCGTCAGAGTCAAAAACCCAACTGAACACTAGATGCAGAAAACATCTGGTGAGGAGTTGAGAAGAGTGGGAGGGAAGAGTGGTATTTTAAAAGGGTGAAAGCACAGGAAAGGACTAATGTCCAGAAAAGGATGTTTGGGGAAACAAAGGATGTTTTCTGCATCTAGTGTTCAGTTGGGTTTTTGACTCTGACGAAGACCGCTTGTTACGGTTGAATGATTTTAGTCTTGTTTTCCCATATATATATTCAATATAATTCAAAGTGTAAGTTATGTTTGTTGTAACTATGATATAATCTATTGTTCCTATAATTGCCAGACAACAAATAAAACAATTGGTTAAATAGAGATTAAAAAGAGTTCTTGGTAGATAAAGAATTTTCCGGGTTTTATATTATAAGCTGTACTTATAAATTATACTATAATTTATATTTACAATTTAATATATTATAATTTATTTTATATATAATTTATAATACACAATTTAAATTATAAATTATATATGTTATATAAATTATATAATATAATATTACAGAATAATTATAATAATATAATAATTTTACTATATAATTTTTAATTTTAATATATTAATACTTATAACATGTCATATTTAATACTGATAATCATGTCCATCATGATTAAATTGAGACAGAAGAGATACAGTACAGTTGGACAAAGCAAGCAAGGAGGTCTAAATAAAAATTATCATTAAAGTCCTAATTTTTAATTCTTATTATTTATTATATTATTAATAATATTATTATACAATATTATATCAATTGTAACAATTTAATCTGGTTGAAAAGTTATATTAACATTTATCTTATCAAACAGCTCCAGATTTTAACAAAATATATATATTGTTCAATTTGTGTAGTGCCAGATAGTGTAAGCAGTCAGTTTGATGTACAAAAAAAAAATTTTAAGGTTAAAACCTAGTGGTTTAACAGTATCACAGTAATGATATTTTACACTTACTATAACATTTCAACATCTATATGCAATCTATAGGCATTGTTAAGGGATGGTACAGTTTGTCTTCCTTTGTTATCTTCTTCAGAATTCCTATTCAATCACTTTTTCTATGTTTTTTTCTAATAGTTGGTCTTTGCTATCAATGAAAAATAATGTTGCCAAAAAAGTAAGTTTAATTTTTATTATTTGTGGATAATAATTAAAAAAAATATAAATATAATTTATATTAATAGTAACAATGAAACATTACTTTGATAAGACTATTTGCTGACACCATAATTTTATGACTTGGTAAAATAACGAAGAAGAAAAATGGACGTTGGTTAGTTAACATTATTTTTCAACTGAAATCAAGAGAACAAATATTATGCAGAATATTAAAAAAAAAATAAAAAGTACGTACAATTAGTGAGACTATTTAATATAGAATTATTTTCTAAGTGCACATTATTAATAAATAAATGACTTGATTTTAGTTTAAATATGTTTTCAGTTTTTCAAAGTCTATGACAATGTTATTGTTTTTGCATTATTTTGGTTCTGTCAGCTGTAAGTATATTAAGTAATGTAATGTAATGTAATATAAACAGAAATGTTTTATTTAGAAAGAATGATAATGTTATTAGGAGGTAAGGTTTTTATTAATAACTTATTTGTAAAAACGTTTGTATACAAGAATGACTTCTACTAAAATTTACAATTTATTTTTATATCTATATTTATCTATAACGAAATCTGCTTAGTTATTTTACGAAATAACTATTCACTTTAATATTTTAAATAATATATAGTTGTTGCATTCTAATCATTTGGTCAATTGGGGAAGTAACTCCAATATTTATTGGTGCTTCCGTATATTCTTTGTCAGCCCTTTAAGTGAGAGTATGGAGTAAAAAAAAACTAGTATTTTTCTACATGAAATCCACTTTATTTTATCGTTATACCTCATGACTTTTTTTTTCAAATCAGTAAAAACAAGAGACAATTTGAGTGAAAAAACGTTATAATTGAGTGAAAAGGTGTTGCCAAATAGGTTTGATTTACAGTATTTCCAAAGCAATAGTTCATTTGCCATTGTAGGCGTGGCGCCTTGGTTTCCTCATGATATTTGTTTTCAGGTTAACGAGGAGAAATGTTTTGAAGAAAAGAATACAAGATAAAATGATATTTACACGTGGATTAGAGTGATCTGGTTTCTTTCTAAGGCCGGTTTGATAAATTGCCAGCATGGATTTACGACTAGCTAGCTTTGGCGACTGTACTGGGGGAAACAAGACTGTCATGTGGTGTATACATCCCTATCCAGTTATATATTTTGTGTCGTAAATTGGATAATTAACAGATATGGTCGTAAAATAACATTAAGGGTTGATTCCACGCACCCCCTCCCCGAAGCGCTTTCAACGGTGATTTAACCTTCCGACGCCTGTTTTATTATAAGTCCGGGCTTGTTTGGTCCATAGCCTTCTAACTCCTAACTGATTTATTGCTGACTGAAAACTCAAAAATTATGTTGCTTTTATATTATATCTCCATTTTGCTCTGATATAAATTCAATACGTGTTGTAAGAGGACACTCATATTTTCAAATTAAGCAAAATATAATAAACTTTAAAAATTAGTTTTAATAAAAATCATTTGACTCTATTGTAAAAAATAATTGGAATATATTAATATTGATTTATACTTTATAATAATTTATATTATACAATACAAACATTCGTGCAGTTTTTTTAATGAGAATGTTATTGATTACAGACAAGATTTCTTTCTGACTATTTGCCTGCACAAATACTTCTGTTTATTGAGTTTTTTTTATGTTTAATTGTCAAATAACACGGTCTCTGTTAAAGGTTAACATGTTTTGACCAGTTATCCTCTTCAGGATACTTACTGGGTGAATTATAGTGACGAGCTGAAATTCAATATATTGATCAAATTGAGCATGAGCTCTTAGTTATCTACGAGATTACAAACCATCCCATCGTCATTTCAGTTGGTTGTCTATTTAAATTCCAACTATAAGTAATTGGTATAAATCACCCTGTAACAATAATTTTTGTTCTATGAGAATTAATTGATGTCTGCTGTGAAAAAGTTAGTATACCCTAGGAGAACAAACTTTTAATGTCTATTATGTAACAACTGATGCTACATTCAAAAATATTTTGAGAACAAACTTTTGATGCTACATTCAAAAATATACACTACTTTTAGAAAATATTAAAGTCTATCGGTTGTAGACTACTCGCCGTGGTTGTCCGAAAGGCTTAGGGACACGGGAATAGATCAAAACAGGTTATAGGCTACTCTTTGGAAAAAATTTTTTTTGTAAATATATTAGTCAATGTTAATTTATTAGTTTAGTAAATCATATTTATTTTTGCTAGCGTCAAGAATTAATCAACTCTTCTCACCAAAGTTTCTTGATTTATTTGCAAATTCATTGTTTAGATTTTTAGACAAACAATGCATTGTCTTGTCCAACATTCGTCAGATATTTAAAGTTTTTAATATATGCCACAATAAATCACATTTTCTATAAAACTATTTAGAAAACATTGTAAACATTCAATACTAATCTGAAGTATATCACAAAAACACTTCTACCTAGGTGTTAGTTACTTAGTTGTTCTCCATTAGTATGCGACTTTTTCCCTTCTGATGCTGATCTCCTTCATGATCCTGCAATTCTTTTCTATTAATTGAACGTAATTTTCTTGTGGCAAATATATCTCATAGTCTTGACAACAGCTGTTTGCTTCCTGCTTTGTCATTTGATCAACCTTTTCATTAACTAAGAGTATTATATCGCAATATCTAAAAATCCACTAGAGCGCAATATTTCAACTTACTTGTACTCAAACTATCTATTAGAGCGAGCCATTATATGTCTTAAAACGATACACTGTCTGGCAAAGTTGGAATCCATACATAATGCCACTTGTTCTGCTTCTACTTCTTCAATGTATTCAAGTATCAGATTGGCTTTTATTTCTCCATAAAACCACCATTTTTGTAACACTTCCGTTAACTGAAGAGTTGGTATAAACATAGTTCTACTCTTTGCATGATTATATCAAATCATACTCTCAAAATTTATTATTATCAGCTTATGTAGTACTATAGCATTCTTTATTAGACTTAAGTACTTCTGCCATAAATGATATTAGGGACTTTGCTTTAGATAAAGATATTCAATAGTCATAATTTTAACCTCAGATTTCAGTGAGGGAGACTATTTAATTTTCTCAGAAAAGAAATCTTCAGTCGATGCAAATGTGATTTGTGTTTCTTCCAAAAATCAATTCATAATTAATCTAGTCTTCTCGTTTAGAACAATCATTTCAATATATCTTCATAAATAAAAGAATTTTAAACTCTTGCAGTTCTAATTATTTACGGAAAGCACCAGTGATTAAACTGTATATTGGATTGTGGGCTTTATCCAATTTTTTGTGATAGATATTTTAGGTACTTGATATCAATGCACTCCAGTTTTGTTAATAAAAATCTGGCGTATGACACTTAAATATACTTTAAAATATAGTTATTGGGTTAGTTCCACTGAGGTTGGTAATATTAGAATTATTAGTAATAATATCCGTCATACCTCGTAAAGTTTCTGTAGAACTCTACCGGTTTCGGGTCCGTCTGGTTCCCGTCTTCTGAGCAAGTACAGTCAGTTGCTCTTGAAGATGGGAACCAGACGGGCTCGAAACCGATTGAGCTCTACAGAAACTTTACGAGGTATGACAGACATTATTATTAATAATTCTAATACTTTAAGAGGCTTTTTTAACACCATTTAAATAAAGGTAGTTTTCTTAGTAACCTTAAATTGTTTATCCCTGTAGATTCCATGTAATATCAGTGATTTTTCCATTACAGCTTTGTGTGAAGATAGACTCTATGAAATTTACTAACGCTTATCTCGGGAAGGGTGGCCCGTTAAAATTGAAGGTAACAGGATATTGCTTTGCTGGAAGTCTAAACATTTCAAACTTAAATTCTTCTGCATTTTACCACAAATTTCTTCTTATACCCCCCTCTGCCTGGATAGAGTCTTCCCTCGTTTATCATAATCACAGAATCTTGTCTTCTGCTTAACCCTCATACAAATAAAATTTGTATAGCAATAAAATAAATATCCCTTTATTTCGTTATTTTGCTGTTTATAGCTGACTTTTTCACCCCACTCTATCAAAGGGCTTACTGAAACATACAAGCACTGCAACCTACTTTCTTGCAGTGGAAGCCGTCATTATTTTTTGTGTCAATCAATTATACCTCGATTTGGGATGAAACCTTCCTAGTTAATCAATATCAGCCTCTTTTTTAATTAATAAGTAACAGTTCATTTATTACCATTCACTTATACAGTTTAGAACAGACAACGCTCAAAGAAATAGATGTCAAAGTTTGGGTTTGTTTAGTCTTTTCATATTTTTAATTATATGTATAACTTCTATTTTATGGCATTTTCATTGATAAAATTTTTCACAAATAAATGAAAAAAAAAATTATAAATGTGTTGCCCAAGCATTATTGTTTTACTTTTTGTACAAAATTCTGTCTAGGTCGGGATTTTTGACTCTATTGGTCTTGAGAATTTTTCAATGGAGTTCCATAATCCACACTTTTGTTAAAGCATGTATCCTTTTTCTTCTATCGTACTCGGTTTTGAGAGGTGTGTTTTTGGTGTTTTATTACTTTTTCTGTGTGAGGTTTTTTTTGATTTTGCAATGTATACAGAAAAAAATTGTTATTTAGTTATCTGACATAAATGATTTCTATCTATCTTAGAAGTGAGTTTTTTTCTTTCGGGAGAGTTATTGTTGTTAATTTTTTGAATAACCCATTTGTTTTTTTTTTTTATTTTCTGTCCTTGGCACTCTTTGTTACTTCAGCTTGATGCCTTCCTTCATCTTTTTTTTTCTCATTAGCCCAGGAAGTGGAGAGTCCGTTCATTTCATCACGTCGTAACTCGGTAATACATTCCTTCCCACCTAATCACAACATCCTTAATAAGCGCCAAACATCAGTTAATGATTGAATGAACCATTGATTCTGTTCCTCTGCATTGGTTTTATACTGTGCATAGTTTTTTCTTCAGATTTCATTGCATTATTTATTCCACATATGATATTAATCACCAGGATCTCGTAACTAAATTCCATTGGTATGGCATGAGTTGATGAGTAATAGATGAAGAACAATTGGAAGTTAAACCATTACTCCAGTCTGGGAGGTTACTGTACTATATGATAGGAAAATGTGATTTTCTATGATATCTATGAACTAGATATTTAAAGCAACGTAAATATTTTGTTATGCATAGTGACGGAATGTTTAAAAATTCTTTTTTATTACTAAGTTTCTTATTTCAAAAGAAATTCAAGCCTCCATATTTCTGACATCAGAAGTTTTGGCTCTGCATTGATGATTCAATGAGTCAGTTGTTAACGCTCTTTCTCGGTATACTTGTAAAGATTTTGATGAGTAAATAATCTTACAATTTCTTATAATTGAAAGACCTAGTTGAGATGATTGGGAGAAGCAAGGTGAGTTAGAGGGGACAGGAAGCCAGTTAGTAACGGGACCTAAGAACGAGTTAAGAAATGGGATCAACTGGTGACCTGAAGTGGAAGTCAGGGGAACTCAGTCTGACCTGCACACAATCTCAATCTTTGCCGACCATTTGGCGACTGCTCGATTTGTCCCTCGCCATTCCTCACTGGTATACACGTTCATGTTAAAAAATGAATTCCTAAACAATTGAATGATATATATATATATATATATATATATGATATATTTTTTTTATAGTTTTGAGGTCTTATGATTCAAAATCATAATAGATAGATGCATATATATATAAAGATTTTACATAAACACGTGAAATAACAATCAATGATCAAACCACTATCAGTTGGGTTTTTGACTCTGACCGCTTGTTACGGTTGAAAGATCTTAGTCTTGTTTTCCCATTTTCTTATTGTGGTTTGATCATTTATATATATATATAGGTGTGTTCTCTAATCTCGGGGTTCGGTCAATTTTCCAGGATAACAAATCAAACTCTCGTTGCCAACATTTCGGTTTTATTTAAAACCTTGGGTTGCAGTGGCAGTCCCACAAGGGAACACACGTAGGCCAAGCATTGGCCCTTTGTGATACAACACAATGAAGATTGATTCTACAGTGGGAGTCCTAAATTTTGCCTAACTCAAATGTATTTAGTGTAGGGATCTTTAACGAGTACCTGACATCGTACAGGCTCGGGACCGACAGTTTAACGTCCTTCTCCGAGGGACGACGTGCTCAGATTTATTCACCTCCTGCGTGAATAAATCAAGGCCAGGTGAGGATTGAACCCCGGTCCTATCAGTTCAGAGGTGAGCACGTAACCACTGAGCTAGCCTGGCCCCCTATTTAAAACCTTTTTCATAGGCCTACAAACAAAGAATAATAGAAATTAAAGTATAATTGCTTATTATTCTTTGTTTGTAGGCCTATGAAAAAGGTTTTAAATAAAACCGAAACGTTGGCAAGGAGAGTTTGATTTTTTATACTGGAAAATTGACCAAACCTCGATTAGAGAACACACCTATTCTATCAAACGGTCGATATATTATTGAATCTGTTATATGATATATATATATATATATATATATATATATATATATATATATATACATATATATATATATATATATATATATATACATATTGATAAAAGTATCGACCGTGGAATAGAAGCGAAACTAAAGTGTTTATCGTGACTCGGCCAGTTCCCGATTAGTATATATTTTATTAATATATATATTGATAAAAGTGTCAACAGAGAAGCAGAAACAAAATAAAAGTTTATCATGATTCGTTCAGTTCTTCAGCTTCAAATTAAACTCTCATTTCCAACGTTTCGGTACTTATTGAAAACCTTTTCTGTAGGCAGAAGTATACATTTTTTCGAAGAGAATAACTACTTATTATATTAGAGATTATTTTTTGCAGAGAAAACAGTTTGTAGATTTCAGAAACAAATGTTTATATATATATATATAATCAAACCACAAAATGAAGAGAAAAAAAAATACCAAGGTCTTTTAAACGTAACAAGCGATCTTCTTCAGACTCAAAAACCCAACTAGATTTTTTGACAACTGAAATCCAGTTGGGTTGTTGACTCTGACGAAGACAGCTTGTTACTGTTAAATGATCTGAGTCTTTTTTTTGCCCATTTAATTTTGTGGTTTGACCATTGATTGTTATTTCACGTGTTTATGTCAATCTTGTTATATATATATATATATGGTTAGATATTGAATTCTATCTTGAGTTTTAAATATTGAATCATTCTGTCCTTGTTTTTGACAATTTAAAATCTCAAATATAAATTACAGGGTATAACATTCTTAGTCTTTTTGACATTTGTTAATTTATTTAAGGTGAGACATTGTGTTTTCTTTTTTCAAAAAAAAAAAACGCCAGCGCACGAGTGGCAGTTTTGTGAAAGGTAGACTGGTGGAGGGCCATGCAGAGTTAGATTGAACCTCGCCCTCGTCTCACTTGATTGACCTGAAAAATAATTTCCGGCATCGAAATTATTTACGAAACCCCGAGAGGAAGAGAGTCCTGCTTCATATTGAGTTTTATACTTTCTTTCAAATGCTAAAAATAAGATTTAATTTCAATTGCATATATATCAAAGTGAAATTATTTATTGATAATTTCATTCAATATCACAATTTATTTTTAAATAAAAAGAATTTAATTCGTTTAGTTCTTATTATCTAAATACAATTCAATATGTATTAAATAAATAATAATAACAATACCGTATTATAGTCGCTCTTTCGGCTATCATATTCTTTTCTTGTTTATGCTAACACTACTCGACACGTCTGTGTGATAACAGCTGAAAGGTCTGGTACGCATTCTTCCCACTAGAAGAATACATAAAAGTCATTTAGCTTTTGTGGTAATGTGAGTTCCCAAAATATGTAAATTTGTTTTTAAGTGTGAGTTTTAAAATATTTTCTGAAGTTTATTACTGGAAAGTGAGTTGATCGTAACAAGCGATTATGTTGCATATTAAAAGCTAAATTCCATATTAGCAGCTTGGAACAATTGGTCTTCTATACTGTCAGAGAGACGGCATACTCTCTCAGACTTCGATTGCCTACGAATGGAAAAATCGAATGTCATAAAGGGCCAGGAGCTTCTATGCTACTGACAATCAAACTAACTCTGATCTGACAGAAAGTAAATGACATGGGGAAGTGTAGTATCATTTATCTTATTGGTCATTTTGTAATGGAAACTCTATTTGACTCAATTTTGCCTTTGGCTATATTTGGCTTTCTGCATATATTGAACATTAAAAAACAAAATAAAATCCTGCCATTTAATATAGCATAACAAGATTTTACCATCTATATTTACTTTA
Organism: Hermatobates lingyangjiaoensis; assembly: GCA_026182355.1. Taxonomy (NCBI): domain Eukaryota; kingdom Metazoa; phylum Arthropoda; class Insecta; order Hemiptera; family Hermatobatidae; genus Hermatobates; species Hermatobates lingyangjiaoensis. The sequence goes on from JAPFBL010000023.1 coordinate 3,185,208, forward strand.
ACAAATAACATTATATTTTTTGCTTGTAAATTTGTTTAGCTTTTGTAAAAAATTACGGAAGTCAATAACAACATTTAAAAAAGTTTTTTTTTTAATTAAAAACGCACTGAGCGTAGATTACTTGAACATTTATCATATTTGTTTGATTTCCAACACCCACACTTATAAGACCTTTCAACTTTTAGTGCTGTTTTGGGGGTGGATATTGTGGCTCATTTATTATTTTGCACCCATTTTAATGGGCGAGCCACATTACTTGTTGGTTTTATATTGAGATTCCTACATTTTTCCTAACTCAAGTGTATTCAGAGTAGGGATCTTTAACCTGATATTGTACAGGTTCGGAACCGACGGTTTAACGCCTTTTCCAAGGGATAACGTCTCAAATTTGTTCACCTCCTACGCGAGTAAATCAAGGGCCAGGTGGGTATCGAACCCTGGACCTACCAGTTAAGAGGCGAGTACACGAGTACATTAACCACTGAGCTAACCTGAGCTAACGTCTTGAACAATTCTTATTGCCACAGTTTCAGAATATCATTCAGACAATATCTCTATTGTTAAAATATTTGGTAGCAGATAAAGTTATTCTACGTTGCATTCTTATCCAAAGCATGTATTCGTGTTGAATCAGAAATCTCTTCTCAAAATTGTGGAGAGTATTATTTAAATACTGAAATGTATTATTTAAAACCGAGTCCGTATTTATTATTCCAAAATTCAAGTCCTATTACTTCCATAATAATAGTTTTAATATCTACTTGAATATATGATTATTACCAATCAATCATGATCTGTAATTTTTCATAAACCCTCCTTTTATCCAAACAACCGCTTCTTCAAATGTTCATACTCTACGTTATAAATTCAGAGCGATGAGATTTAAGAATCTTAAGAAATCAAGCCTGATCGAGGTTCACTAGAGAGTGATTCTATTCTATATCTTCTGTCTGATCTGATTATATACTGATGAGTGAATCCTCTAAAGGCAATGTTAGTAAAACATGTTCTACCAGATAAATGTTGACTAGCAATACAGTTCTTAAAATTTCAAATTATAAATAACCAAAATAAAAGTTTTAACGTTACTTTCCCAGTCGAAAACATATTCATCTCCTAGTAGCCAAAGGACCCTTCGATCAAACTATGAAGTTTGATAAAAGCGAAAGGTCCATCCTGCACACTATTTGGCCCACATATTTTTTTTTCAATTTCATTTAATAATTAAGTCTTACTTCATTTTTACTAGAATCTTAGTTCAATATTTATTTCCTTAGACAATAATTATGACCCTAAATAGGAAGACGCAGCAGGCAAGAAACTCGTAAATACATAAACCACCACTGCATTCAATGATACGTAAAATTTGATAAATCCCATCTAATATAGCTGCATTCACATTCTAGTTAATGTACTCTACTCTAATGTTTTAATATCAGAGAATAATAAAGAAGATCGTCTGAATGGCCTGAATGATAGTCATTGATAAAAGAATAATAAAGAAGATCGTCTGAATGGCCTGAATGATAGTCATTGATAAAAGAATAATAAGGAAGATCGTCTGAATGGCCTGAATGATAGTCATTGATAAAAGAATAATAAAGAAGATCGTCTGAATGGCCTGAATGATAGTCATTGATAAAAGAATAATAAGGAAGATCGTCTGAATGGCCTGAATGATAGTCATTGATAAAAGAATAATAAGGAAGATCGTCTGAATGGCCTGAATGATAGTCATTGATAAAAGAATAATAAAGAAGATCGTCTGAATGGCCTGAATGATAGTCATTGATAAAAGAAAACTGATTTTTTCAAGAAATTTGTAAATTGTAATTCAGTCCTAATTTCTTTATTTTTTTTTGTTTTAGCATTATTTTTTTCCAACTTTTTTTATGTTTTTTGAAAAATAAGAAATTTAAGATTGTATGCAGTTTGAAATAAAATTTAGAATTAAATCAGTTTGAAGAACTGGTGAATTGATTTTTTTTTTTCTAATATCTGATTAGTTACTTTACAAAGCTAAAAGAACATAAATTTAATAATACATCAACATCCTTTTCGACTCTTGAAAAACAATTACATTCTTACTGTAAAAAAAAAGACGTTGTAGCAAAAAAGGACCAGTGTTGAATATTAAGGTTCGAAAAGAGGAATTTCATTAATAATTGGGTCTAAGGGAACGTGACATGAAATGAATTGAGAGTACTGAAGGTACGTGTAGATTGAGGATTGACCCCGGTTGCTTTGTAGTGGAAGACCAGAGTTTTCGAGGGCCCTCGAGCCTGGTGACAGTAATTAGAAGACTCTGAGTTAACACCACACAGGGACTTCTTCACACAACAACCCTGGCTGCGCTGCGGTCGTCATTGTCTCCCATACCTACCCTCTTTACATTAATATACCCCTCTGTCCTTTCTACATCAAAGTTCAGCTTTAAACAATTTTTCCTAATGGAAATTTCTTGCTATATAAAAGAATAACATTACCAATAAATACTTTTACCGTAAATTCGGACTTATAGAGTTTATTTAAGTCTTACTTTCTTTAGTGATCTAACATAAGAGTGTAAAGGCTTCTTTTTCCTAATCAGATTCTATGTTGTATGGGTGACTCCTGAGCTAAAGCTGCTGTGGTTAATGTTTTAATACTGGACTAGGAACCCAATAGATCATTCTCACTTCTAGTTACTATGACTCTACGTTTTGGTGTAGATCAAAGGTCGCGTACTTTTATGGGTGTTACCCCAATAGAGTTTGTAATAAAACTAATTTACTTGAAAGTACCTGGTTAGACAAACAATTTACTTATTAATTAAGTATTATTCATCAATTCATGGATAATAAATGTGTTAGTCGGCCTGATTTGATTTTTGGTGCTTATATAGCCGAAAGGCTTAGGAACACATATAAAGTCAAAACAGGATAATAAATGTGTATTAGAAAAATGTTTTATTGTTAATTTCATTTATCATCGGGAATAAAAGTCTGTCTTTTTGGCATGGAAACTTCACACAAGAAAAACACGTAAAAATCACATTTACCTATTGATTATCATATATTTCAAATTCATATAATAACAAAGGAAACTTTTATTGAATCCAATATTATGCAGAAAAATAATGCTTATTCTTTCTGCCATATGAATGGCACACACATTTTTTTTCTGGCATAGAAATATTGAAAACTTTACTATTTTTCAAGATCCGTTTCAAATCTTTGATATTTTCATATCAGTTACCTCAGGCTTTGGAAAAATAATACTGTTTCATCTTGGATACAACAAACACCATACCAGGGATTTTTTGATGTTGCCATACGTTATTACCCCCGTAATATTTTTAATTTACCCACTTTGGGATAATTTATCCCTATTTCCCTGACCATTGGTGTAGATAGAAAAGAAATATAACGCACTACAGAAATATAGCATTATCTTATCAGACATATCCTAAAAACTGTTAGTCTAGATCAAATTCAAACCAGTAGTCTGGTACCTTGATGAACCTCATGTCTTAAGAGTGATTTTCATATGAATGCAGACATGTTCAATTATTGACATGTGGGCGAGTCGCATAACTGGGTTTACTCTACTTCAGGAATCTTTAATTTGTGTTAGACTGTAATCAAAAGCACTATAAATAATTAATTCAAATTATTTATTAATTATATTAGTTATTATGAGTTGTTATTAGTTATTATATGTTATTATTATTAGTTGTTAATTATATATCAGTTATAATAATTAGTTAAGTGAAAATAATTTTCACTTATTTTATGAAGACAGCATGAAGGTAAAATTACAGTGAAATATTATTGACTCAAGAAATATGTTATTAAATGTGATTTGTATAAACAATTTCGGAGTAAATGTAATTTACCAAAAAAATATGCTGGTAAATGATGTTGACTTATTTAATTGGATAGAAAAATGATTTATATAAGATTTTTTTTTGGAAAAAACCATTATCGTAATAATGCATAAAGGAATTTGTTACTTATGTCTTTCAATAATATTTACGTTGAACAATTTATTACTGAATTTGATTGGCATTAGTGAATTTGAAAGTTAATGTTATTTATATTAAGTAAATTCTTAGTAAATGCTTTTGAATGAAACAAGTTTAACAGCAAATGTTATTTATCTTGAGAATTTTACCAGCAAAACATTTTTTTTTTTATATATAATCGAATTCTTGAGTAAGTGGTAAGATAAATATAAGAATTGCATGGAGATTGTGAAATTTCCCAACTTTGCTTTATATATCGTTATTGGCTAAGGATTAATCGACGCCGGTTGATTTGCATTATCATCTTGGATAGTATTCTGGCTGTAGCGCCTGATGGATGTTGTAATCCTTTCCTCTTCGCCTCGGATTACCATCCCATTAAACCTATATTATGTGTAAAAGCTTATTAATTTCTGCATGAGAAATTGATCATTATGTTCTAGTCCTTTTCTCCATTTAATCCATTAATCATCAATATTAATTAAAAACAATTTTTGTTTAATAGTTATAAAAATTGCCCACTTCTTCTTTATTATAATTTCACACTGAATTATGATAATAAGTTTTGTTGTTTTATGTAAACATTTATTGATTACAAGAGATAAATTTAATTAAAAAAGAAGAACAGGGAAGAAGATTATTTCATGATTGAAGCTCTTACTGGTTGGTGAACAACCATATATAATATTTTATGCTATCTGTATATATAATACTAAGATAAGCGGAAATAGTGCATTACGACATCGGCGAAGTGCTCCTACAAGTGAGTGTAGCAACCATTGAAAAAGTTTATTTATTAAGGATATGGTTTACTTACACTTTGTTTATTAAGTAACAGTAAATTTAAAACTACGTAGATTTGCTGAAGGTTTCCGGGTAATAAGAAACGTCATAAATTTATTTTTTAAATGAAGCGTAATATTATCTGAGGAATAGTTCCTATCCGAGTACTACTAAACGTTGCATTCTCTGAGTACTGCTTCCTATTAACTGACGAGAAGCATTTATTCGAGTACTATGAAACAGTGCAAAGAGTGTTCTGTAGACAGCTCAAACTAAAGTTCTTTTTTATTTTGAAAAATATTGGTTTTTAACGTTTTTGAAAAGAATATGTAAATATATCTCCACATAGTAGTGATTGATTATAAGTCAACTTACTATGCTGTAGCTTGAATTCCCTAATGTTTAAAACAGGGGCATCAAAATATATATTTATTCGCATTTATATATTAAAAAAAAATATCTGACTCAATTCTATTTATGTATTTTTATTGTAATGTTACATATCTATAACATATTTATTACTGTCATATTGATAGGTACAGGAATTCTTAAGTATGTACTCTGTACCGCAAAATCACTGTGAAGAATAAAAACGCGATAATGCTTAAAAAGCAAGAAATACGTTACGAAAAGTATAAGTAATGTACTTCATATGAAAAGATATATTCTTCTTAGTTAATAACTGCTATGCCCACTTTCAAATTATTATAAACATTTTAGTAGTTATTATAAATATTTTCATTCAAAGATGAATAAAATTTTATTGTTGGCAACGATTTAAAAAATTATTCTAATAAATCAATTTTTTTATATTTATGTGTAATGAAAACCATATGGGGAACGAATTGGGATTACTCTGTTGATAACAAAAACTGTATTGTTCTGATAAAGATGATTTATTTAAAAATATTTGTTTGTACTGTTTTATATGTTTGTACATGATGATAACTATTATACTATGATAAAATGCATTTGTAAGAATTAAACAATATGAGTTATAGAGATAAGCAAATAAGAAAGGGATTTGTTTGAATTGAGGTTGGGCCCAAGGTCCAATTACTGCCCTCTTCACAAGCGCTACGTATTTCGCATTACATTCTGTATTTCTTTTCTTCGAATATATTCTCCTTAAGGCTCTATTTAAAGAGTTCCTTCTTTCACAAGCTTAAAATTTTCTTACTGTCTTGACTCTTTTATTTTATTTATTATTGGAAAGGTTTTTATTTTCTTGTTGATAGATATACTTAAATGTTTTGTAACAAACCGTATCCATTTTCTTTTTTTCCATTACAGTCTGGTTGACATACTTTTTAATGATAGTCCATTACAATGTTTGTTATTTTTAGTTCTGCAATTTATGAATATGCATTATTTACTTTGTTTATTACTATTGTTTAGCGAGCATTAGGGCCGGACTAAGTTAAGCCCTCCCCAATGCTGATTCCTCAAGGGAGATGGAATATTTCATGGGAGTCTTAAATTTTAACAAACTTAAGTTTATTTAGAGTAGGGATCTTTAACAAGTACCTGTCATCGAACAGGCTTGGGACCGAAGGTTTAACGTCCTCTCTAACGGTTGATGTGCTTAGATTTATTCCTCTCAAACGTTAATAAATCGAGAGCTAGACAGGGTATCGAACCCTGGTCCTACCAGTTCTGAGGAGAGCACGTTGCCATTGAGCTAACATGACCCTCCCAATCAACAAGCATAATATTTTTTGCCTTTTCCCATCCTTTTATTTCTTAAGGTGGTATGAGTGCCATACTTTGTAGTTATGAATGAGCGAAATTGCGTCAAGTCGTCTGACTTCAATCTGACAGCCTTACATTGCATAAACAACGTGCTTAAGTTATTCAATCTCCCACATGAAAAAAAGTTTAGAGCCAACATTTAAAGCGCTCTCATAGAACTGATTTTATATTGTTTAAGAGGTGGAATTTTATTATTAGTTAGCAAATATAGCAATAATTATACCTAAACTCGATCAACCTGAATCCAAAAGGAAACGATTTTCCTTCAAACAAACTTACTTCAAAACTACGAGTAGTTAAGGTTATATTGCAGCTTCTCAAACTGCAAACTTTATCGCTAAAGCAGTGCTTCTCAAACGTGCGCCCGAGCGCATTGGTGCATCCTGGAAGGTAGCCAGGTGCGACTCAACATAACAGAAGATTACATTTATATGACATATTTATATTTTAAAAATTTGCATCATTTTCATTGCCTTTAGCAACTACAAATATGTAGTTTTCAAGTCTGAGAAAACTCTCCACCATTTTATAATAAAGATAAATTTCTGTAATCTTTAAGTACCATTGGATAATGCTTTCTCTCTTCCTTTCCTTGGAGATTTAAATCATTTGTTACTGATCTCTCTGTCTCTCTCTCAAAATGTTCAGGGCTAAATCTTCTATATTAAAATCATTGATGTGCCCCAAAGCTTTGATTATTTGATAGGTGCGCCCTGAAGTAAAGAAGTTTGAGAAATACTGATCTAAAGTCTTTGACCAATGATGGTTGTTTTTATACTTTAAGTTTTATTTGTTTCCAACGCTCATATTTGAATGCGTTCATCTATAGTGTCTAAGTAATCTAATGTATTAAGCCACTGTTTACAAACATTTTTATCTCAGGACACGCCTATGAAATAACAAATGTTTTGAGGTGTATCACTGATTTTAATAGAAACTTTAGTTCTGAAATTTGAGAGAGAGAGAGAGAGGGGGGGGAGGTCAGGAATATATGATTTATATCCCCAAGGAAAGGAAAAAAAAGAGAAAGTGTTATCCATTAGTGCTTAAAGATTAAAGAAATTTACCTTCCAGTTTAAAATGTCAAGTGACGGAGAGTTGTCTCCAACTTCGAAACCACATACTTGGTGTTTCTAAAATAAATGAAAATGATATAAATTTTTAAAATATAAATCTGGTATATAAATTTAATCTTCGGTTATCTTGGAGCCCACCTGGCTACCTTCCAAGGCGCACCCTTTGAGAAGCACTGTATTAAGGAAACAATGAATCAATAATATACATTAATTACTCAACATTAGCAAAGTCAAACCAAACTGGATTCGTTCTCATTTCAAGCAAAGCCTTACTGAAAGCAGTTGTTAACATGCATTAGTCTATTTCGTGCGTCGAGTAATTTAGCATTGATAATGCTCTACTCCTAGTTAATGAGAATGACTTGAATTAACAAATACTGTTTTAGCTTTCAATAAATGGACTTGTTAAATCACTTTTGTTTTTGTTTTCGCAATGATAAAAGCATAAATAACTGCAAACATGCAAACTTCAATTAGTTTTAATAGCCTTTAGATTTTCTATTTCCTCATTTGAAATTAGTTTTTTTTTTTTATAATTTGTTGACTTAACTGAATTCTATGACTGATAGAATAAAATACCTCACTGATTTTTACAGACTTACTCCTAATAGAAATATTTTGAGTAATATAATCGACATTTACTGGGCTCGCTGAAATCACTACATAATTTAAAATAATATTTAAAAATAATATTTTTTACCAAAGAGGTAAAAAGATCCTTAAACTTATTAAAAAGGTATCATTAATGATCTGACATTGTTTTTGTAATTTAATATGCAATTATTATATCTAAAATAGAATGTTATTTATTAAATGTACAGTACAATTACATTATATATATAAATAAAAAGATTTCACATAAACACGTGAAATAACAATCAATTATCAAACCACAATAAGAAATGGGAAAACAAGACTAAAACTGAACAAGGCTCTTTACTTAATATTACATGTAGGTTTAGAAGAAACAGTTGCTATTAGTTCATAAATAGCCAGTAATTAATTACGTAAGCAGTTGCAACTACAATTTCATAAATGGAAAAATGATTTTCATTTAAAATCATTTCGAATGATTCTTTTGATTAAGCTATTTTAAAGATATATATATATATATATATAACACACTTACAGTCTCTAATTTTCGGCTCAACCGTCATCAGGGTCTCCAAGTGCTCCGTGTGGGCTCCAACTATCGCTTCGGAAGTGCGCCTGGTGTCCCTATCTCTTCTCTCCTGATGCGGGTTCAACCAAAAATTAAAAATTCTTAGGGTGTTTTTCTATTTTTATACATGCAGAAGCGTCAAAATAAATATGCATATTGTGTATTAAAATAGCATTGAAATATCCTTGGGAATACTTTTTCGAAGACACTGGACTATTTTTCTGCTTTGAACTCTCGATGATTACCACTGCTACACGTAATGAATTAGTAGTGGGGTCGTTCATCACTGTTCAATGTCACCATTCATCACTGCTAGTCAGCAATGTCATAACTAGGATACCTGCGGGCATAATTGGAACAAATTCCATATTGTCCTCAATTGCTATTACAGGACTCCGGATGTTTTAGTGCGAATACCTTCAGTAACATCCCTTAGATTCCTATCCTAAATTTATCTGTTTGTTGAAAACTGCTTTAGCACAAAGTATAATACCCTTCTAAATCACAATATAATTCAGATATAACTGTCTAATTTCATTCCATTGTGTTCGAGGCATGGCACACAATTATAGCTGCTCAAATTATAATTAGATTACATTATGTGATATATATATATATACATATATATATTCGCATATATGGAAAGAAGCGAAATTACTAATTATATGTTTGGAAATTATGTCTTCAAGAGATAAAAGAGGAAACCATGCACGCAGGAGGTCTAACCAAAGATTAGGTGCTAGAGTTAGTGCGTTTCCTTCCCCGGAGCGTTACTTTTCGTCGTATTTAAACTTGTGATATCTAGCTTTATTTGTTTGTCTGACAAACAAATATATTATATATTTTGGTTGCCGTGTTGGTTACTAGCCGTTGCGTCTACAACGTGCTTGGTCTCCCTTTCTCTTTTCTCCTGAAGACGGATTGCCCAAAAATTTGCGTGTTTTGTTTGTATTTGCCCGTTTATTTATTCTTGAATTCCATTGGTGTTGAAAACCAAGCTTAGACAACTAGAGAAATTAAATAGAAAACGAACGAAAATGAAAATTGTCATACTTTTTAATAAAACATGTCTAAATGAAGGTCTCTTCCAAAAATATACTAATATATATATATATTTCAATATACAAAAAGGACCATAGTGAAATTAAAAGTACTGACTTAGATTCTCTGATTTTTGGTTTGAACCATCTTCAGAAGAGATAAGAGAGGTGGTTAGAGACGGTTGGAGACTCTTTAATGTATAAGAACTGAAGATTGCCAAAGAATGGTTGAAATATATCACAAGTTGAAGATGTCCGATACTTCAACACCATTTGTTCTTTAATATGTACGATCTGAAGATAGCCCAAGAATGGTATAAAGGCGGTATGAGACGGTGTGGTACGAAGCCCTTTGAACCTGAAGACGATTCAAACTGAAAATTAGAGATTGTAAGTTGTGCTTTTAATTTCCTTGTGTTTCTTTTTGTCCTATATTTGTCCGTTTCAGATCTTATTTCCAACGATAAAGTATATATATATATATATATATATATATATATATAGTTCACGCAGGAAAGAGAAACACAAATAAAGACACACAAAAAAGACTCACAACGATATTTCGACAGTCGTCGTCATCGGGAAGAAGTAGTCCCTTTGAGTAGCTGAAGCTAACTCTTATATATGTATAAGTTGTGTATAGTATATTGGTAACTATGAACCAAGTATATTTTTTTTCAGTAGTGTTACAATTTTTTCTTCTCGGCAATACATGCATCAATGAAGTCTCCAAGTCGAAGTTGCTTGCATACTTGTCCAACAAGCTGGAATAGAGGCAAGCTGGGAAATTATTTCAAGTTGACAATATGGAGTGTAAGAGCAAACTTTTCACTCAGATCTCTTAAGGAGTAAAGCTACTTAACCGTTAAACCACCCTTGACTTAACACCTTTTCTAACTCTCTTCCTTAGACCTCATATTTGTGGCAAATGATTCAGAGTTTTTTTTTTGTTCTATTTTAGACTGTAAAGAAGTCCTCCCTCAGTCAAAACAGATTATTTCTGATATATTTAATATATTTGTGAAGTTCAAATAATGATTTGATTAATATTAGGGAATGACCTAAAATATATGTACTTTTTTTATTGGTATTGAGGTAGAATCTAGTATGTAATATTTCTTAATTATAATTTAATTAATAAAAATTTAAAATAAATTCCAATTGTTTGTTACTGTATTAAGATTAAAGATGAGGTATAAGTTTAATTGTTGCAATGAGGGCAAGTTTTATTAAATTGGAGAAGCAAAGGGGTGTGTTAAAGTTAAGCGGTTCTATATGGAGCTAAAAGACAGGTATCTATTACTTCAACTACAACTGCTGTGTAAAGTGAAACCACAACAAGCTGACTTGTTCATCTTCAATTACAGCTACCAAGTTAAACACAACTTTAGTGACTTTGCAAAGTTAATCACAGTCTTTCCAGTCGAAGCTACATGCTTTTGACAAGTAGTGAAATAAACAATAGACAGCACTTTCTCTCACAACCTCCACTCACACACACACACTCACTCATATACACACACACTCTCACACACACGATCATATGCATGTGTGCGTAAACACACCCAACACACACACACACACACACACACACACACACACACACACACACACACACACACACACACACACACACACACAAACACACACAAACACACACACACACACACACAAACACACACACACACACAAACACACACACACACACACACACACGCGCACACACACACACACACTCACTCACACATATACACACACATTCACACACACACACTCACTCACACATATACACACACATGATCATATGCATGTGTGCGTAAACACACCCAACACACACTCACATTTTTCTATCCCTAGCAAGCATTCTCTCACATACGACTTCACATATATACGCACATTGAAGCACGTTAACACGCGTATGCTTTCAATAAACAAATTCTGCAGTTGTATAATAAATTTAATATATCCTAAATAAGTATAGTTATATTATTTCGATTAATTCACTTGATGTTTACTATAACTATATGGTATTCACCCGTAATTAAATCAATGACACACATATTCTTTCGGGAGTCGTTCAAAAGAGTGACAAATCAAAAGAGTGACATTATTTGTTAATCTTAAAATAGTGATTAAAAGAGTGACAAATCAAAATAATGACAAAATTAAACAATATTCAAAAGAGTGACATTTCAAGTAAGTGCTTCAGATGAGGCAGAGTTTTATTTATTGAACATGCCATAAAATAAAATCAGTAACTGCTATAATATTAAAGAAAATCTATTTTTAATACAGTAGAAAAATTTTATTTTTTGAGCATAAAAATTGAACTTGCCATAAAGAATTCAGTAAATGCAATAATATTGAAAATGAAATATTTTTAAAAAAAACTTGAAAATTTATTAATTGAACATAGAAATTAGTTAAAAATGGTAAAATAATGTTTAATCTTTAATTTTCATCACTAGTAACACCTCCATCACTAATATTAGGCTCAACATTGGCTGCACCCAAATGAAGGTTGTAAGCAATGCTTTTGAATTCCTTATTTTTTGTCACTCTTTTGATTTGTCACTCTTTTGAATTTCCGTATTTTTTGTCACTCTTTTGATTTGCCACTCTTTTGAATTTCCGTACTTCTTGTCACTCATTTGTCATGTCACCATTCTTTTGATTGGTCACTCTTTTGAATTTCCGTATTTTTTGTCACTCTTTTGATTTGCTACTCTTTTGATTTGTCAGTCTTAAAAATTTCCGTATTTCTTGTCACTCATTTGTCATGTCACCACTCTTTTGATTTGTCACTCTTTTGATAATAACCCGTTTTTTTCTTGTGTGTCTACAGTTTGTAGTGTATTTAGTTCTTAACCCTCTGTAGAACTTTTAAATTCAACAATGAATTATTCTACTGTTTTTGCTAATTGGACCAAAAGTAAAATTAAAAAGTTCTCACATAGAGACGTACAGGTTTTGTTTAGTATATGTAGTGTTCTTGTTCATGTATGTCTACAATACAAATTATAGCAATAAAACATAAAAAAGATAATTAATTAATAAATACACACAGTTTAACATGTAAACTAAAAATTTATATATGTGCTGGGCTACCTATGGTAGATGGATGAGAGACGTTTATCACTTGTTTTTCGCATTAACTTTGTAAACTAACTTGATATGGTGGACATTGCAACGCGTTGCTTTTAAAAAAGGTTTTTTTTATTTAGAGGAATGATACAAATTTTCCCAATATACGTAATTTTTTTCCTTTTCTTTGTGTATAGAACTCATTAGACTTAATATTTCGAGTATACATTTCTGTCTGATACTCAACCAAAAACAAAAAGACAACATAAAAGGAAAGGCAGTGATTGAAAGAGGTATAACATCTAGATTTGGAATTGGCGAGATTGATTTAGTAAATTGATGTTTGTGTTATAGATTGGTGCAATGCTGGCTCTACGACAATCTCCCACCCACTGACGGCAAACGGTTCGTACTCCTATTTACTCAACATTCCTTCTTTATACTCAAACCTAATCGCATTGTTTCTCAGTTTTCTTTTCTTATACACATTCTTTTTTTTCTTTTTTTTTTGTAACTATATTTGTTTTATATAAATCATTTTTTAATTGATTTTACCTGATTTAAAAGTCCTTTCAATGGTAAAAATGTTGCATCAGTTACAAGAAATTATAATATATACACTCGCTTAAATCAAATTGATGTTCTCTAATTCTATACAAATTGCTTCAATATAAGTAGTAAACAAAATGTGCTTTAGAGAAGCTATGAGGTCCATAGGATTTTCTTATAGGTTCATGTAGAAAAATCAACGATGCATAATGTGTCAGATGGAGAAAATAGGCCAGAGAGGTGTGTATAATGAGTGGGGTATGCACCATGACAGGATAGGGATGAAAGGTGTAGAATACAACTGAACCAAGTTACAAATATGGTCAAATACCACCCATAGTCCGAATGAAGAAAATGATAGACTATTTACCCTTAACTTTATTTATTTAAGATTTAAGGATTTTTTACGATAAATTTTACCCTTAATTTTTTGGTAATAATTCGTTTGACTCACCTTATTTGCCGGATAATCAATGGCGGATTATATTTGTTAACGATAATGACCTCCGCTGACTACTTCTGGTTTTGCATTGTTTGTTATATATAGTATATTTTCTTTTTGTGTAACAACCAGGATTCAGTAGCCTCATTTCTGACTGATTATCAGCCTCTGCTATTATTTAATCTATTTTTTTGTTGGTCTCTGTTCGTATTAATGTGTGTAAAAAATATAAGTACGTGACAATCAAAATAAATCGTGCAGCTCCTCGATGGATTGATCTATTTTCCTCCTATTAGAACACATGGACTTTACTATTAACCTCAATTCATAAATATTACCAATCAAAGGTCGCTATCCCGTTTTTTGAATTTTAAACTGCATTCTAAATTAGTTTTCTTATCCATAGATGAAAGACTAGTAAGGTTTAAAACCTAATTGAAGGAGTTCATATGTTTTATTTGGCCCCCAAGAGACGGATATTCCAACACTATCAAAGGATTCTCAGTTAGAACAACGACCGTTTAAAATGTTCCAATCTCTAATAGGTGGGTATTTCAGTTTTGAATTAAAATTTCAAATGTACAAGATGATAGAGAAGTGAGTCCGGATTGAAGCGATTAGATAGTATTACTTCCCTTATAATCCACACTGATAGCTATTTGCATCTTAATATGCTTTTTAAATGACAGGATAATTGGCGCTGATGCACTAATGACATTTCTTGGGTAAAAATTCGTTCGACTCACCTAATTTGCCGGCTATTCACTGGCGGAATACATTTGTTAGCGATAATGACCTCCGCTCACTACTTCTGTTTTTGCATTGTTTGTCACATTGTTCTCAGCTCAAGTGCATTAAGTTATTTTCACTAATAACAATCACTCGATTGAGACCTTTGC
>JAPFBL010000023.1:3202500-3525846 GCA_026182355.1 Hermatobates lingyangjiaoensis
GATGTTGTGGTAAAGCTAATAAACTTCAATATCCAGTAATAATTCATGTACACTACAACTGAACCAGCTCTATTCCACGCGTTTCTTTGGAGCCAGGTAGTTATCCGTATGGGCTATAAAAAGACAGCAGTAATTATTCACATCAATTGCTCAGCAGCAATTGATCATCAATAAATATCAGTAACAGATAGATAAGATCTTGCGCTAAAAATTATTCAATCTTAACTGCTTGAATATTCAAAACAGCACAGTTATTTGAACCACTCTTGAATTGTAGATACTCATCTTATGAAATTATAATGAATTCATGTTTTAATGAACGGAATATAAACTTTAACAAAGTGATTTCAGAAATTATCCTGGCATCCTTAACTTCATCGGTTCATTATGTTTACATGTTTTTTAAAAGATGGAAATATTATTCATTTGACAAGCAGGGTATAGAATGTTACTCTTTTTATTATTCTATTTTTTTTTAAAGTAGACGTCTGACGTCTTTAATGAGTTACTGGCATCGTACAGGCCGGGAAAAGCAGTTATATGTGTCCTTTTGTAGGCACTGTGTACAAAAAATGTACCATCTCCAACTTCAATACATGCAAACTGAGTGTTGGTGAGAGATGTAAGAAAAGCACACTTCATGAAATACCGAGTTCCATTCATCGTAGAGTTTAAAATACCTCTCGAAAATGAAGTTAACCAAAAAAGAATACTGGTTACTATAGATTACAATATATCTTTTAAAGCAAGATCATGTTCTTGTGTATCTATTGTTTACTTTGAAACGTTTTTTGTCCTTTGTGGATCGTTTGCTTAGTAATATTATATATATATATATAGCCCAAAACCATGAAGGAAAAGAAAAATAAAGGAAATAAATGCTCTGAGGCCTTTCACATTATGTCATCAGAGAGTGAACAAAGTAAGAAAAAATAAGGTAACAGAAAAGTTCGAAGTTCTTCGTTTTTCTTACATTGTTTGCTTTCTGATGGCATAAACTGAAAGCCCTCAGAACGTTTATTCCTTTTGTTTTTCGTTTTCCCTGTGGTTTTAGACTTCATTAATTACATCATGTATTTAATTGTGATTTATATATATATAATATTGGCCTGTGAATGATTATGTGTTTTGGAAGTGGAGTGTAGACTGCTTTTTCTTTTGCTGTTTTAATTGAATGCTTTAGCCCAATCGATAGCCGCCCAGTTCACATGGGGGATGGACGATGACTGCATATCCATCAAGATGCTTATCCACCCATCGATATTTGTTCCCTCACGCCTTAGTTGACGTTAAAATTGCTCCTGTGTCGAACAAAAATTGTTAAGCGACCTTGTATTTTTCTATGACTATATTGAAAATAACCAATACTATTATATACTTAAGTAAAAATTGTTTTTCTATAATCGGCTAGCACTCAAGATTTTTGTTCAAGTTTTAAAGCTAATGTTTCGGTATTATTTAAAACTTTTTTCCATGACGTACAAAACAAAATCCTTTTAAATCATCATGTATTTTCTTTTTGCTTTTTATGACATTGCAAGGGTAATAATGAAAACCTAAACTAAACGAGTTTCAAAACTTTCTTTGATTCTAATTTGGCTAATTCTTGAAATTTTTTTTCCTTTTTCTATTCTATTAAGGTTGATATACTATAAAGTTATGTAGTTATATTTTATATATATATATATATATATATATAAAGATTTCACATAAACACGTGAAATAGCAATCAATGATCAAACCACAATAAGAAGTGGGAAAATGGGAAAACCCAACCGAGTTGGGTTATTGACTCTGACGAAGACCGCTTGTTACGGTTGAAAGATCTTATTCTTATTTTCGCTTTTCTTATTCTGGTTTGATCATATATATATATAGACACAGAGAGAGAGAGAGAGAGAGAGAGAGAGAGAGAGAGAGAGAGAGAGTGAGAGAGTATAAAATTCAAGAAGAGTAACACACAGAGTAAGGAAACACACTTATAGACTCAAATGTTTGGGTAATCCGTCATCAGGAGAAAAGAGAAAGGGAGACCAAGCACGTTGTAGACGCAACGACAAGTAACCCAACGTCTACAACGTGCTTGGTCTCCCTTTCTCTATTTTTCTGAAGAAGGATTACCAGAAAGTTTGAGTCTGTAAGTGTGTTTCCTTACTTTGTGTGTTACTCTTCTAAAATGTTGAACTCTTATTGTGTCCAGTTTGTATCGTGTTTCGTTTTATTAAGTGATATATATATATGATCTAACCACAGTCAGAAATGAGAAAACAAGACTAAGATCTTTCAACCGTAACAAGCGGTCTTGTTCAGAGTCAAAAACCCTACTGACCGCTTGTTACGTATGAAAGATCTTAGTCTTGTTTTCCCATTTCTTATTGTGGTTTGATCATTGATTGTTATTTTTCGTGTTTAAGTGAAATCTCTCTCTCTCTCTCTCTCTCTCTCTCTCTCTCTATATATATTATATATATATATATATATATATATATATATATATATATATATACGTTTCACGATGAATCATAAACACAGAACTAAGGAACAAGCACACTTACTGTCTCTAATATTCGGTTGAACCGTCATCAAGAGTGTTGAGAAAGGGACACCAATCGCACTTGTGAAGCGACGGTTCGAGGTCTCCAACCTAAGTTTGTTCCTTAGTTCTGTGTTTGTGATTCATCGTGAAACGTTTGTTCTTTTTTCACCTTTATCATTCAAAATTTTCTTCTTTTTAATATTTCATTATTAATAGGTGTTACTCTTAATATTGAAACTTACTATTGTTAATTTACTATTATCAACTTGTATTGTTGCGGAATAATATTAAATTTTGTTCAATTTTGTATAATAATAGCATAATTATATTATTTAATATGAACCACTCTTATTATTATAAATAAAACTATTAATATTCTAATGGATGAATCGTTAATGATTTCCCCAAATATGTCGTTGGTAACGCTATTGCTGATTTTTGGCGATAAAGCCCCACCTTTTTTGGCGATCATCCCAAATTAAGAGTTATTGAAATAAAAGACACCCGAAGGACATTTCCGATATATCGTGCATCCGATATAAATGACCTTTGGGTAGACAACATTTATTTCAATTACCTTTATATTTCAGGAAAATAGATAGAAAATATCAGCTAACAGCCAAAACGTATTAGTTGAATGTTTTTTTAGCTTTCAAATTGATTTGGAAAGTATATGTGTAAATATGTGTTAAAATCTATATATATATATACAATTATTTTAAATACAAAGCAAAGAAGGTCGTACTAAAATTAATGTTTCGATTGACAGTTAGTTACAAATTTTATAAATAGAAAAACGTTTTACCTCCTATACTGCTGCAGGAGTTTCCGACCCGTTTCGGGCGTTGCCAATTTTTGAATGGAACTGATCCAGAAAGTTGTTGTCAGGGGTTATATAACCTTCTTCCTCTACTGTATAGATATTATTGCTATTATTTTAAAAAAACTGTTGTCTAGTTGGCATTGTTATCTGATTCTTTTCCTCACTATTACGGTTGTTGTTAAGTCTGCAAGTCGTCGTTTCATTTTTCTTAAAGGTTTAATTGAAATATTTGTTTGATGGTTTATTTACTCGTTTATTAAATTACCTTATTTTTTCTATGTTTATATATCTCTAATTCTTCTCTTATATTGAGTCTTCGTCCTTTCGGTCCTGTCTTTATTAAGTCCATTGAATTTCTTAAACTACCAGGTACATATCCATATTCAGTTAGGTGATTTGCGTTATTAGTTTGTTATATATTCTTTAATATGTCCTTTAAACCATAGTTCTTCCTGTTTGTCTAATATATATGTATGTGTTTACAACTTTTAGATTGTAGTTTATACATTCCTCTTCGTAATACAGCAGCAGTACATTACAGGAGGTAATACGGCTTATTCTATTTACAATATTAATCAAACTGTTTATAATCTGCATGAATTTAACTGTTAGTCGTCAGCAAAAAGTCAGAAGTCAAGCTGACATGGGACGGGTGTACTCAGCCTGCCATAACCAGGTCAAGTAATATCAGATTGAGTACAGCTGTACTAATTCATATATCACTTGTGATCGCCTCATGAAAAAAAATATTGTTGAAATATTTGAAAACTAATTGCGTGATTTTTAGTTAGCTGTATTGATACTCTGATGAAGACTGTTTGTTTTGGTTCAGTTCTTAGCCGAAATTCTATTTTTTTTTTTACCATATTGTAGACATTGATATGTATGTAAAATTTTTACAATAAACACATACAACTTTATAATCAGAAAAGTATCAATAAATTTGTAGAACGAATGGGAAAAGTGTTTAAGAACATTAGAAAAAAAAAAAGATATAAGGAACAAGAGATTAGGAGTTCTCAGTGAAAATGAGGAATGTTTTCACAACGATAAACTTGTCTGCCAGCCTTCTTTACCAAATATTTACTTTCTTAACCATTTTTAGTAAACCATAAGTTTAGTAAACCTTGAGGAACTTTTCCATTTATTTTCCTTTTTTAAGTTGTAATTTCCATACTATACATAAAGAATAGCACTAAAATAAAATCAGGACTAGGCCATCTTTCTAGGTTAATATCAAATTTTCAAATCCATATATTCTATTATGTGTTAAATACCTTTATCAATAGCCTACAAAAGAAAGGAAAACAGAAATTATATAATACCAGTGTTTGATCAATTATACATCACTGTATAATTTTTATATTATATTCCTTTTTTGTGGGCCTGCAAAAAGTTTTCAAATAAAAACTTTCATCAAGATTTAAGAGTTTGATTTAAAACAGATCAAGTCCCAATTTTATTTTACTACTGTTCTCTCAGACAGATAATAATTTCAATTGTTTATAAAAACTGCAATTATTTGTATAATTCAATTCATTGAATGTGTGTTCAATTTTAAACCTTTTCCATTCAGTTGTGTGAACACCGTTATTTCCCATTCGAATTTATAACTTTTGTAATATGAAATCAATAGTTTTTTATTCTCAAATATTCTCACTTCTGCCTATGTAAAAGTTTTGAATATAATTGAAACATCGAAAGTGAAAGTTTAATTTCAACCAGGAACTCTAAATATGCTCTGATTAATTTTATCCCTATTCCATTAGAGATCGATACAGAATTCACGTATTACGAGATACATATATATATATATATATATATATATATATATATATATATATATATACATATATATATATATATATATATATATATACACTAAAACACTTTTTTGCTGGAAATACGATCCAAAACGGACAAACATAGTTCAATATAGACAAAGAAAAATAGAGAAATCAAAAGAACACACTTACAGTCTCTAATTTTTGGTTTGAACCGTCTTCAGGAGAGATAAGAGAGGGAAACCAAGCGCACTGGTTCAGAGACGGTTGGGTCTCCAACAGTCAAAATCCGTTGGACTGTTTCATTTAATTATATATATATCAGTAATCATATATATTTACAGGACCAAACTGATTTTTCAAATCCAATGCTAATATATATATATATGTAAAAACGTATAATGAAACGTAATATGAAAGAACGATCTGAAAGAACAAACAAAGTTGAACATAGATATAGAAATATAGATAATTTAAAAATACACATACAGTTTTTTTTTGTTTAAAACACATACACGCCTCTAATTTTCGGTTTCAGCCGATATCAGAAGAGATGAAATGAAGCCCATTCCTGCAGAGACACACTGAGTCTCTAATTGGAGGTTTCCTCCACTTATATTTCCGGGTGACGGTTCAAATAGAAACTTTTAAATGACTGTATGTGTGTCTTTAACTCATCTATATATCTTTATCTATATTGAAAATTATATATAAGTAAACAGTCTCTAATTTTCTGTTTAATCGTCATCAGGAGAAAACGCTAAGCACACCAGTAAAGTGATGCTTGGACACCGTTAAACCGAAAATCAGAGACTATAAGTGTGTCTTATTTATTTACTGGTTACCTACAGTTTACGCTGAAACATTTTTGATTGTGTTTTTGATGATACTATATTATAAAAGAACGGTTCACGAAAAAAAGTCAGCGTCCACAGAAAACACCGGTACAACGGATGTCTGTATTTATTTCAACTTTTGTCCTCAACAATAGTAAAAGCAGCTCCTTTTCTTCAGACAAAAATTACACACAAAAAATTCTAAAAAGAATCTCTTTTATTTAAAAAATAGCTAAGAAAATGAAATTTTAATTAGAACTAAAGAAATTAATATTCTACTTCGGTTTTAAAATGTTTCTATGCAAAATTATTTATTTTGATTATACTTTTGTAGATAAAACTTCTTTTTTAATTTATGTTGAAGTAAATTTACTGAGCAGTAGAAATACCAAGCTATATATTGTTCAAATATAAAAGCAGGAAGGAATGTTGGAAAAAAAAATCCATCTTGAGACGCTTTGAGGTATGTCTGTAAATATTTTCTTTTGTTCCTCTCATATTTCTTTCAAAACCCTTAATCAGTTTTGATAGAATTACAGACTACGAGTACTTCATTCTATTTGTTATCTTTTTTATTCTATTTTTAATTTGTTTATATTTAGAAAAAATTTTCTATTTTTATTTGTAATTATATACTGTTTCCTTGATTTCTTGCGTTATATTAATATAAGATTGTATAATTCTATTTGAACATATCTTGTAGTTGTTTACATACACATACTATATAGTCAAAGCTCTCACAAGCTGCATGCCACAAGTTTGAATTATTATTATTCCTTCTGCTTTGTGCTTAGTTTAGACGTTCTCAAACTGTATTAGTCGAAAATTTAAAAATAAAAAAAAGTATTAAATAATTTTTTTTTTTTTCAAATAAACCAAAACTGAACAAGAAATATCATAAGAAATAATGCAAAATTTATAAACCTCTACCCTTTATAAAACGAGAACTTAATTAATAATAAAATATTATCTTTTAACTAGCTAATTTAGAAACTTAATAATACCTTCATATTTGAATTCCCACATAATTATGGAATATCCTAATTATTGTTTAATATTTATTAAAATGGTTATTAAATGATAAGGCCTTATAATTTAATTAATATTTAAGTCAAAATATTACAATAGCCCTACTTTATTCTTCTAAAAACTCTTCTTTTGACAAGTTACTCCATGGGATTGAAAGTTTCCCTAGTGTACCATGACTCCGGATTAATTTGACTTAATTTTACAAATTTTCCTCCACTTTACCCAGCTGGATTTTGAAGTAGATTATTTACCTTGGCCTAAGAAAGACTTTTTAGTAGATGAACGTTAATTACAAAGGAGCCATGCTAATTAAATTGCCTAAAGATTAAGGCGGACCCTAACCATAATCTTTAGCCTCTTCCAGGATTAAGCTCACTTTTCTGTTGGCAACTTAAGAAAATATTGACTCGATTTCACCTCTAAGGGTGAAAAATAATTGAGAAGTAAATTACTTTCGTATATTTATATTTTTTTTTAAATGTCATTAAATGTATTTCTTTATCTAATAGGTTTGACAATTATTAATTCAAATTAAATTGTATTATAAATATTGATTACTATTCGATTAGATAGTCATATTTGTTGTTCCAGTTAGATGAAAGAATTACTAATGTAAATATTTTTGCTCGCTAAAACACAATATCTGTTTTATAAATATACAAAAGTCAGTTGGGTGATTGACTCTGACGAAGACCGCTTGTTAAGGTTGAAAGATCTTTGTCTTTTTTTTCGCCATTTCATGTTGTGGTTTGATCATTGATTGTTATTTCACGTGTTTTTGTGAAATAATAATCAATGATCATCAAACTACAATATGAAATGGGAAAACAAGACTAAGATATTTCAACTGTAACCGTCAGTTGGGTTTTTGACTCTGACGAATACCGCTTGTTACGGTTGAAAGATCTTAGTCTTGTTTTCCCATTTCATATTGTGGTTTGATCATATTATTATTATATATATACACTTTAAGAACTTTGAGATAAACGAATAAAAAACAGAAAGTTGAACTTTCTGTTGTGGCAAAAAGACGAGAGCCAACTGAACAGCTTCACAGAATATGTTCAGGTTGGGACCAACAAAAACGAAAAAGTGGTAGGAATGCTAAGAAGAATAGCAATGAGGAAAAAAATATAATAATAAAAAAGTAATCATCATAAATATAACATTCAAAAGAAAAGGAAATTAACAATTAATGAATAAAAAATAAGTTAAAAAAATTAAATTTATAAAAAAATCACTTCTGAATATTGCTAAACGGTCCAAGTTGATGGCTAGATTTGAACGACCTCCTAGGAGCCATATATGGGCTTCTTCAGAAGTTTTTAAATTTACAGATTTATTGTATCAAGGGACTTTTTTATGTATCTGAACCCTGAAACATTCATTGAAGCTTCGACTATGGAAATTAGCATGTATAGAAAATTGTTATTGACCAAAGTTTTTGTGAAATTGTTGTTTGACAAAATCTCCTTTATACTTTCAATATTTTCCTTATGTTAACGATGGTCACTCAGATTTAAAACATTGGATTTGGGGGTTAAAGAAATTGACTACCTATAGTCGCAAAAGTGACTGTAAGGCAGAATTGATAGATTTTCTCTTGCGTTCATATAATTTGGTAAAAAAAAAGATAAACTAATGTTTGTATTATTTAAAATAAAACATACAATTTGGAGAAGTATATTAAGGTTGAAATAGAATTCTAAACTTGGTAAAACTGTGTGTTAAATTAAAAAAAAAATCACACTTGAAACGAAGGATATCGTTCTTTGAAGGTACGAGAGCAGTCGCTCGTAAAACAGTATATAATTAGTTTTATAAGACTTCTTATTGCTGCACCATCACGCATATCTCATATCAAATATATTCTTGCATACAAGATAGTTCCAGCTGAAATGTGACAACATATGAAACAAGCTTGTATGGAAGAAGTGACTTCTATGCCTAAAATTAGAAATATGCTTGTTATATAAGTATAGTTGCTTGAAAAACATGCTATAAGTATAGCAAAATAAGATTTGCATCCTAAAATAACTCTTTTCGGATTGTATCAATTTGGTGAATACCTGAGAAATATGTTATGACAATGTTGAATTTCAATTCAATTTCGAGTTTAATATATTGATTCAATTGTAATTTTTATCTTCTATAATACAATAAATACATTAATTTGTCTCTTTTTAACTAAAACATACAAATGAATAATGAAAGCTGTCAATTATGCTCCGCAGTCAGTTCAATTAGCCAAGTTATTAAGTAGCTAAATATTTAGACGTAACACTCAGAAGTTTATGCTTAACCACATATAATATAAAAGATTATTTTCATTAGAGAAACGGAGTGAGAAGAAAAGAAGGGACAGGACAAATATTGACTAACATTTTTAAAAGACTAATATTCTTGCCAGAGAGGGGAACAGAACTAAACAGTAAGTTACCTAGAGCTGCCAAACCCTTGTATATATACGAACAAAAAAATAGACAAAAATATAGAAAACCCAATAGATTTATTTTTAATGGTAATAGATTTTTTTTTATAATCGATTCGATTCATTCGTCCTCTAGGACATAATACGGGAGAAGTTTTGTTTGTGACAAGAGGAGTTCTATCACGCAACACTCTCATAAATCCTGTTGAAAATATATCATATATTTTGTAAATATACCTCAGACAAACAGGATCTATTTCTTCGCTATTCACAAATTACATACTTTATTTAGCTCGACATATTTTATATTTCGCTAATAATTTATTAAAATAAATTAATTTTTTTAAAATAGGATATAATTTTGTATTATTTAAAACAGCTGTACTGATTCCAGACTTTGATACTTGTTATTCAATATCTGATTCTGTATTTGTTAACATTTACATCTGCACGAATCAATTTAATGGTTTAAACTGTTGTTATTTATACATCAAAAAATAAATCATTAACTAAGAGAATGAATTAAATTTCAGATGAAAAATAAAAAATCTGGAGAGGCCTACACTCAACTTTACCATAAGTAAAAAGATATCAAACTGGTGAATATCATGGTTTTTTTCTTCAGTATACGACCTATCAGTGAAATACTGTCCTCTGGTTGGTGTTTGCCCTGATAAACAAATGTATTTCTTAAAGGTTAATGTTAACCTTTATTTTAATAAACGATTACTCATGTTTATAAGATTTAGCCTATTAAATTTAATTTATGGGGATTGGATTATATTACTTAAAAAAATCAACCTATAAAATCTAATCTTTTTAACTTTTTAAGCCTAGAAAACGAGTAAAGTTCTTAGCTAAGTATTTAAGAAAAAAATTAAATGGTTACAATATATTCACGATATATTATTCGTTGTTACCAAATTTCTTAGTCTTAGAGAAAACACTTTAGAACATTTCACCAATAATTAATTTAGCTCGAGTAGATGAATAAAAACTTTTGCTTTTTTTAAATAACTAACATTATGAAATAGTATCAACTTTTAGTCATTCTATTAGTGGCTAGTCAATGATCCATTCTAGTCATATCATTTTATTAGTCAGATCGCCTACAGTACAAATCGTGTTTAGCGTCGATTGCTTCCACTTGCTCCACAACCTAAAAGAAATTTACGGTGGCCAGAGATTTGCTTTAGTGACGTGATAGATGATGGAATTGAAGATCGGTCATCCTCACAGACAGCTGACTTCTAATCCTATTAGAGTGTAGTTATTTCCCCTTTGAGGTCAAATCCTTCCTACCTTACTGACGACATCTTCTTCATTAGGCTCCATGATAATCATAAGCTAAAAGATTTCCTAAAGTGATTCGAAAATTTCTTGCCTTTCATCATATAACCCAATTTGTTTCAAACAGACTTACTTCTTTTCTTGATGTAAAAAATACCTTGAAAAATACTCCTCCTTTACTTCTGTTCATATAAAACTATCCAATTCTTCGCGCTATATTCATTACAATAGTTGTCATCATTTTATTGCTCAGAATCCTATTCAATATCCCTGTCTATTCTTATCCACCCATACATCAAATCACAAATACTCAGGAGTACCTTAATTTTTACAGTGGCCAACCTTTTCTTATAAACATACGTATGTATAGATTTCTGTGCAATTGCATTTTGACAATAATCCCAAAGACAGTACTTTTCACCTAAACAGTTTAAAAGAAAAATGCCATAAAGTTCTCCCACTTTCTCATCAACAACTTTGTTCTACATGGTGAAATACCTCGGACTGATGGATGTAGAAGGAACAGGAATCATTCTTCTTTTCTCATGGCTACCTATTTCACTAGTGTCCACAGGCATTCCATTCTTATTAAGGACTATTCATCCATCTGTCTTCTTTTTCTTGTATTTCTTCTTTCTTTAATCGACCTCCCTCTACTTGATATTGCTAACCTCCCAACCTGAACAGTATATCCTTCCATATCTCTTCTAAGTTTATTAATTGTGTTAGGTTACTGGATCTCCATCTCTTATGTTCAATGTTACCTTAAAACCATCAGAAAAACCTATATCAAATCGCAGAAATACTTTTTACCAACAGGTTTTTATTTATTTATGTATTAGTTATGTATATAACTATGTATATATTATAATATATAACTAATAACTTATAGTGATATATTATAGTAAATAATATATAATAATAAATAATATATAATAGTAAATAATAATAGTTATAGTAAATAATATATAACTTATGTATATATTATTTAGTATAAGTTTCATTAATTCTTATTTGTTTGTTATTTATTCTATTATTATTTATATATCTTACTTGGTTTGTCCACAAATTTAACCCTTCTCTTCCCTCCTCGCTCGAGGGGGGAAGGACTGTTTGATCTAACGATTTTACTGCATATCAGTTCTTATCTGACGCCTGCGTAGACGATTCCTATTCGCATTGACGACGAAGGGATAAGTATAGAAATGAGTTGGGTAATTTCTTTCTTTGTTATTTTGGTGGCACTTTCCTTGTCTACATGGGCCGTTTCTTACAACACCGTGATGAAAATATCAACACAATATCAACAACATTATCAAAAAATGTTGATATATTTGGACTGTTTGTTTTCAATAAATTTGTTTTGTACCTTTGTACCTTTGAAACAAATTTGTTTCAATAAATTTGTAAGCCTTTGTAAATTTGCTTAAATTTTTGAAAGGCTTACAAGATACTTGTTTATAAAATATTGTCAAGATAATACATCCGATATTATCAGATAACGATAATCTCAAACACAATTTCAAATAATAAGAGCATAAGCTGCTAAAGTCATATCCAACTTACAAACCTTTAAGGTGAATAACTTCTTATTCTCTCTGCTTTATGTAATCTCTCAATATTAATATTAGCTTTCAGGAACTAATCAGATTCCTAGCTTCTAACGACTTGAAGGATTAGTCCATCTGCTTTTCGAGAAATTGGCTTTGCACTCTTGAAATTGTATTTCGACTTAATGTGATGGCATTTTCACAAAACTGTCTTATATACAAGAGATTACTATTTTATTCCCAATAATAATGCTAATCTTATTAAAGAGATTACAGTCTGTATCTCCTTTTGAAATTATTGAACATTTAATGGCATTAAATAATTGGTTTTACGGTGCCGTTAACTTTAAAAATATTTCGTTTTTCTCTTATTTAAATTAGTTTATTTTGTGTATATTTTAACTGCTATGGTTAATTCACTTTAAAATTATTCCTTCACAGGTGTCTTATATGATCTCATACTTATATATTATTTACAATAGGCATCTTTAAATTTTACCTGGAGTGGAATACAATGGCTTCAACTTCGCACTCAGAGAACAACCCCCGAACAAATTTAACATCTTATAGAGGCAGCAATTTAGGTTTATTTGTTAATGAAACTCTACTGTCGCGCTTCTAGTGTTAAGTTCACAAAACGCCAAAACTGTTCATTGAACTTTTGACCTAGGCTCCAAACCTTAAACATTCAAACAGTCTTACTTCAACTCTGCCAACGACTCAATAAAATTAAAAGTATAACATTAACACAATATATCTAAAACTATCAATCTTTGACTTAAAATATAATTCCATGAATTTTAATATATTTGGTTTCAACTAAATATAGTTGATAACAACTTATTCCGGGAAGATTCAATGATTAAAACATCAACTCTAACTATACACTCTAACTATGAATTCTAGAACATCCGTCTTGTACTCAGTAAAAGACCATTATCCTACATTTTAAAATATTAAATTCCGCATTATACTGTAAAACAACCTGATCTGACTTTACAGATTTTAAAACAACCTATTTCAACTGTATACAATTTAGTGTATCGATTTCAATTTTTATAAATTTAAAACGTCTAACTCCGACTCAGTACTTTACACTCCGATTCTACATATTTAAACTTGTAGCATTTATATCGGATTTATCTATTTTAAAACTTCAACTCCGACTTTAGAGATTTTAATAATGTCAACTCTGACTTTATAAATTGAAAGATATCAACTTCAAATTAAAATTTTTAAAATGTCCTACTACGACTTTATTTTTTTTTTTCAACTTTCAAAAAAATAATTTTCTGAAAGCTTTGTTTCAGAAATACCTGAAACAAAGGTATTTTACTCCTTTATTATTTCCGAGCAATTTAAAACCATCAAATCTTAATCCCCACTCGGTTTTATTCGTAGGATTAGTAAGCTTCGGGGTGCTTAATTTAAGAATCGGAGTGCACTCTAACTCCGATATTCTTAAAAATCACTTCAAATCCAACTTCAATTGAACAATTGGATCATGCGGTCATGATCTGACCTCTATAGCATGCTTTTTCTATTTCTTATAAGACTTTTTGCACTAACTTATTTCAAGAACTTGTAAGTTTTATATAAGTTTTAAACAAGAGTGAAAAAGAACATTGTATGATAGAAAAACAATTGAACTGTAGCGCATGAAAGATATTATAGTATTAATGGACATTTTCAACTTTCCTTATCAGTATAATTAAATCACTGTCTTCATTGCAAGAATATTATTAAATATTTGAAATTATATCATGTCAATTAGAAAGGATATAGAGTGGAAATTAAATTCAACAATGTTCCGTGCCATTCAGAAAGAGGGACATTAAAACAGGAGCCCAGTAGACACGCACGCTCATGCAGATTTAATACAGCTTGTGTCAGGAACCCTCTGGTACAATATTATTAAATTTGTCTCTGTCTATAAAGCTTCAGACATAAATCTCAAACTAATTAAAATACCCCAATGTAATTTCTGTTTTGAATATAATTTTAGCTAGATATGATAGTCCCCAGGTTATATAAGTTTTTTTTCTAAATAGTTAGTAACTAGATAAATGAATTATTCTTTTTTTCTTTTTAAAAGTGTAATTCAAATCTTACAGAGACTCGTGTTGCTTGAAAAATGAAAATGACTTCAAAGCAGTTTTAAGCTATATCAATTAATATGAAAGCAAATTTAATTTAAATTTGTTTCAGAAAAATGAATAATATTATAATATTGTTACACTACGGCAAATATGGACTTTTGATAGTCTATGGTGTGACATTGCTCTAGTAGCATTAACTTCAAACAGTAGTAATTAATTTCAGTAACCACACGCTATTAATTTAATATTGCAAAGTAAATTATATGAAATTAGATATTAATTAAAATACTGGATAGAGCCTTTCAAAGAAATGCTAAAAGTAGAGGGAAATAATTACTATTTAATGAAGGCTTTCAATATACAAATTTTAATAAAAAGCAATATACATGCATTATTCCTCTTACAGTCGTCATCAGGGAATAAAGAGACAAACTTCTTCTGCTCTTAGTGGAAAAATGAAGATCTTGGATTACTTCATTGTTGAGGGTTATCACATTTAAACAAATTACATTCAAAGGTCTCTAACAGGTGGTCAGGCTTACCAACAGTGCCTTCAGTTTTAGGACTATCCTAGTGTTCATCTGAACTCGGTCGTCCCTCTCCGAAGAGAGAATGCCCATTACCCAGGAACAAGGCCTTGCTATTGGTAGTTCATTGAACTCCATCAGGGTGTCATTGTGGAGTGTGTTGTTAGTATCTCAAAAGAAATGATTCATAGAGAGAGATTACAAATTTCTCGTTGCATAAATGCCGCCTGATCTGTGCTAGTTATGAGAGCTCTAAGGTCTCTCGTTTGGCTAACTGCAACCTGTACTGAACATAAATGAGCTCAGAGGAGTGTGTATCTAATCGTCCCCACTCTGAGTTCCCGTCAAGAGCCGCGCCTATACCAGTTGACCAGTCCAATTAGCTGAGTTCACGGCCCGTTCCCACGGATAAGGGTTTGGGGTCTCTAGCTCCCTGGTATGCCAGGCAGTCATCCTCTCGAGAAGTTACTGATTCTCACATAACGACCACAAGTGTCTATCCAACTTGGTTGGGAACCAACAGCCACTATGAGTCCAACCTCAGTTGGCGGGATGGAGGTTGGGTCCCCGCCGCTCGTAGTACCGACTTATTTTAAGAGTTTTCGGACCAATTCGGTCCAAAGGTCCTACTGAACCAGCTCAGCTAGAGGTAAGGTCAGTGGCCTTTCTTACCCCTGGTTGAAGGAACCTGTGTATATATATATAAGCCAATGCAGGTTGCGGTAGATCTGCATGGCCCCACTAGGGGGCCCCACTAGCATATCAAAGAAAGGCCTCTAAATGAAAAGCTGAGATAATAACATTAAACTGATAAAACTGTAAACAGCAGATCAGCTTTGTCGTTTCTTGTTGAAAGTCATTTCGAGCCATCTTTGCTCTTTCCAACCTTGCCTTATATGACCTATCCGTCTTGTCCGACTTGTTTTTTAACAAGATTTTTATTGATTCGTAAACATTGGTTCATTGCTTCTACTGTTGTCCATTTACCTGTGCATTTCAACTAAAAACTTATATTTATGTAATCTTATCTTTCTTCATCTTCATCTTTGACTTCAGCATCATGTGATTCGAAAAGTATATTCTGTACCGACTATTACCATATTCTGTTGTCAATTTTATTGTCAATTATATTTTCATTATTTAGGAAAATAGTGAATAGATTTTGAAGAAAAAAAGATTTTCAAAATTAAAATGTAGAATCTTGTGAGAATCTTTCTAATTGGTGCCGATTACAATCACAAGCATTTCTTTTATTTGATTTTGGCCATATACCCTTTTTACTGCCTGACATGTGTTTGATAATGAATGTTTGTTAATATTAGAGGTTTTTCATTCTTGCGTTGTACCTTTAACAACATTTTGTACCCTTAACAACAACAGCAACTTGAAGAGGCATATTAAAGAAATGATGACAGAAACTACATAACTCTGTCTCACACCTGATTCCTTTTCGAAAGCTTTTCCAAATTTATTCCCAATAAATAATATTAAATAACATCTTTCGTGATCACGAACTTCTCAATCCCAGTGTACTTTATTAAACAACTATAATACACTGCCAGATGTTTACTTGTAATTTTTTTTATTTTTTTATTGTAGTTTATCTTATTCACACCTTCATACCTTTTTTCAATTGCCAGAATTTCTCCACTGTTATTTCTTATTTTTCTTCGGAATCAAATTTCTCTGTCTATATGAAGAGAAGAGCGGTTTTTGGTAAACTTTTTAAATATTGGTGATATAAATCTTATTTTCCAGTCGTTTGGCATCATTTTCATTTTTCAAAGTTGTGTAATTAATTCATAAATGATATTTTTCATCCATTCACTAGAATTCAAAAGAAGCTCTGCAACTATCCTATCTTCTCAAAGAGGGTTTACCGTTATTCAAAATGTGTGTGGTAAGATAATCGCATTTACGGGGTCAAATCTTCGGCAGCAATAACTAAAAACCGTTAGGGATAGAACAGGAGAGGAATGATACAGGAGCCGTTATGGTGACAACAACCCAAAATGATCCCGTCGTACTACAGGCATGCTGTACTTTCTCTTCTTTCTTCCTCCTGATAATGATGATACATCAAAAGTTTAAAACTGACTATGAGATGTGTCTGTGTCTTCCCAACTCAAAATAGGGATTGACACAAAAAGAAAAAGTTAAGTTCAACAATCTTTAATTAGGGTGCCAAAATTAGTACAGACAACTACATATTTTATAATATACTAGCATTTTTTATATACCGTGATTTTAATAGTATTCATTAAAAAAACATTTAATATAACGTATTGGTAATTTATAATTTTTTTATAAATGCACAAAATTGAAATAATTTGTCTAATATATATGACTTTGTAGTGGAGAAAAGGAGGTATTAAAATCGTATAAGAGGTAAGCGTATTAAATTGAAAAATATAAATTTCAAGTAATATGCAGTGTGAGGCGAAACTTCAAAATTATGTGTATTCAATATTTTTAAAATTAGTTTCAAGTGAAAGCCTTGCCTTGGCAGTCTATTATTCTCTTTCATAAGTTCTTTTTTTTTTACTTTATATTAAGTAAGGTATAAATCTTGTAGAATTTTTGTTAAGTTTCCAAAAAAGGGTATTGGGAAGGTTTGAGATTTGTAGCAATTCAAAGTGTTTTCGTGGAGTGGGTAGGGAGGGGGTATTGGAAATTATTCACATTGGGTAGGTGAGCCTCTGTTTCACTTTAGCATGGGATTTACATTTTGTCAAGTGGTCACTGCTACCCGAATGTCTCTTCACTATTTCTGTTTGAATCATTAAGTTCCAACCCATAACATTTTCTACCTCCCTTTTTCCTCTCTTCCCTAAAAGGGCTTGATTTGTAACCTGTCTAATCTCTCGGAAAAATTTATATTTGTTATTCCGGGCGGTGGTACTGGGTGGGCACGTTATCGTTTTATCGCGGCTTTCCATTTTTCCAACTGCGACACTAGGGGGAGTAATTGCTATTTGCAACCCGTCCCTATAACATATAAATTAAACATCCCCCCGTTTTTATTCTCTACTTCCTCCAGCATTTAATCAACTAGCGTACATTGAAGATAATATCAAGATGTGCTTTGCTTTAATTTTTACCTTCCCTTGCTTTTTTTTACAAAAAAAAAAACCTTTAATATTTTATATGTGAAACAAATTTATCCGTTGAAAATTCCTTACAGTCCACATGCATTCATTCTGCCGTTACATAACTCTTATAATGTAGTTAACTAAGATTATACGAACATCAATGACTACCATAACACTGAATAAATAACACTGTATGCATATCTTTATAACAACTAAAATTATGTAACGACGATCTTATTCTACGTTTCAATTTTTTTTCATTTCAAAAAATGTCTTCATTGTTTTTGATCTTCATATTCAAGACTTCTTTTCTAATACATGTTTGTATGCATACAATATATGTTTGTATGCATACACGTGTGCATACAAACGCCTACAAATAACACGCACAGACTTCCAGACATACACAAATATTGTATGAAAATATTGAAGTGACTAGTATCGGTTTCTCCCCTATGTGTTTCCTTCTAAATGTTATTCCATGTAATTTAACGTATTGGTATCCTAGATCTTTTTATTCAGTATAAAATTATACGAGCTCAGAATTGGGGTAGAGTAGCACACAGAGTAACAAAGGCACTTGTGTTTGTAAGTGTGTTTTTTTTACTCTATGTGTTACTCTTATTCAATTTTGAACCGTATTTTGTCCAGTTTAGATCGTCTTTACGATTATTAAGTCAATATATGACATATATATATATTGAGGGAGCAGAACGACCTTCATTAAGGCATACAAAATTAAATTTCTTACCTATTTCCTTTCTTGCGCATTTCTTGGAAATCTTTTCCAACGTTCTTATTGCTTTCTCCATTTATTGGGTGTAAAATGAATAAGTTCACTGAAAGAACTACTAGTAAAATTCATATATTGTAAGAATTATAAACCAACGTTTCGGTCATAGTAGACCATCTTCGGGTTGTAAAGAAGAAAAAAAATGTAAAATTTTTAAACTAAACTTACTGAATAAAATTAAATTGACTGAAACTTCAAGATATACAGAACACAGTTAATAATACTATATTATTAATATGTGTTTAGGAACTACTACTTAGAACCTAAAAAAAACTAGAAAATAGTTTTACCTGCTGATGATGAGCGGTTAACAGATGAAATGTGTTGAGTATTGGAAGCATAACGAAACTAGTATTTAGGAAGCGAAAAGCTGATGATTTGTCTGCAAAGTACAGTTATATCTTTAATTATAGATATTTTTAAATAAAATATACTATAAAGATAATATGTGAGAGTGGAGTGAATTGAGGAGGAAAGTTATTTGTAGTCATGTGGTTGATTCGTTGTTGTCAGATATCGAGATGAGATGCCTGCAATATGCATAGTACCCTTGGGATTGGTTTATCTTATCGTGACTCATCAAGCTTTCCACGACATTACTGGTCTTCGCTATCATCAAAATCGCACCAGACGACCCCTTAGTCATCATTATGACGTCACTTAGTTACCAAACCCATGGCTTGATTATTCTGAGGGGTAGTTTCTTTCCTCCCCTATCTCGGCCAGCCAAGTAGTTGTTTCTTCACTTTGTTAAATTACAAGCCTGCGAAGGAGAGATATATTTTATCCAAATTAATATAGAGTGCAGACGACAAATGATATGTTCTTGACCGGATATATGATACGTTCGAGATAAAGAACCATGGTAATCACCATTGGGCTTCACCCTTCCAGAAATTACGCATTTTAAGTATACATATGACTATTTATTCAATCAATATTAATAGTGTGATTAAATAACGAGAAAGCTGTATAAAATATTAAACTGAAGGAACTGTTTTACCAGCCCTTTCACTTAAATCCAATCTTTTTCATTTTATACAGTGTATCCCTAAAGCCTCCAGAAACATCATTGTTTGATTGTCTTTGATGTATTTATTAAAAAAGTGTGAAACATATAACATTATTTAATTGTTATTTAGTTAATAATGCCAGTTTTTATAGATGATACTTCTACCTTTCTTTGATTAAATATGATACTCATTGTGTTATAATTCACCAACTAAATTTAAAAAAGCCTCAATAATCTTACCTTCTAACAACCAGGGTTACCAACTGCAGTTTAGAGTATGTTAAAGGAAGAGTTAACGAGTGTTTAAAAAAACTGTTCTAAGAAGTAGTACATATATATCCTGTCTATAAAAATATAAATAATTTGTATTTCTATGTTAGTGACACTGTAATATGCATGCTTTTTTTTTATTATCTGGCATCACTGTGTGCAATTAGCAATTCCTTTAAACAATTCATTAGATAATAAGTGACGTCTCATGTTCTTATTTCATTTTTTCATCTACTTTTGCAGCACTGCAAAACTGGGGCATAATTTTTTTTTGAAAAAAAAATATATTATTATATTTTCTCCTTATGAACGTTAATAGTTTTCTGTTTCATACAAGATATTTGTAGTCTGCAAAATTGATGTCTCCAGTTGAGAGAAAATACTTCACGAAGTGTACTGCTAAATCCGAAACTAGTAGATAAAAAGAATCAAATTCAGATTTTTTTTAGGTTTTGCAAAAATTAATTTTTACAAGAAAATATAGAATTACTTTAGTAAATTTTATGATAAATTACTCTTAAAATAGCGGTCTGAAATTAATCGGAAATAAGTTTCCACTTGTCTGAAGGAGAAGTGACAACATGTTATTATGCAAATGGTGTTCACTTCTTTTAGCAATGCTTTATGTTACCAACCTTTCAAAATAGATGGCCACGACATAGTAATTGTTTAATTAAAAAGTCAGTGACACGAGAACGATCACATTGATAACATAAAAGCCAAAGCTCTACAATAAAATAGCTTTACTGTCTAAAATCAAAATTTGTAGCAATCAACTTCAAACCCTGAAGATTATATGTGTATTTATATAACAGAATATTTGCATTGTTCTTATATATGCCCCTTTTTTTTTTGTTCTAATTAATAAATTCAATTTTGTTTTAAATTTGCCATTAGTTTTATTCAGTTGGTTAATTACCACACGCATAGAAGAAGGCTATTATAGTTCAGTAGTTAACCTTCTTGTCGTTTGCACAAAAGAATAGAAAGGTGAAACTCAACCGCAACTTACAATTTTTCAAATTAATGAAACAACAAATATTGTAAATTTGAGAGAAGATATATCTATACATATACATAGGAATAAAATAAATTCACAGAGTGATAACACACAGCAAACTTAATACGCTATTTCTTCATTAGTTATCTTCAGAAACAGAAGTCGGCCGCATAATTCAATAATGAATAGCCACTCACGGATTTTCTTCCTAATGAAAATGGACATGAAAATATCATAGTAAATATTTTTATTACCTTCTTTATCTTCTCTCTCTGTGAATTTATTTTATTTAGTTCATAAGTTTTGTTATTTTATCTTTACATATTTATTGATATCTTGATATCTATTGATCAAACCACATTATGAACACAATACAGTAGCAGCATTAGAATACGGTTTAAATTTTACCTCAGAATGAGTAAATACCATACAATTACTGATTTCACAACTAATGGTTTAAATTTTGTTCCTAAAATAGAAATTTAAATTATGCTCAGGTTGCTAAAGGTTTTTGTAACGCTGAAAAATTAAATAATGTAGAAATTGATAATTTAAATATTTTAAAAGGAATGGTATAGGGACTATCAGAAAAAACCGATGTTGTT
Source organism: Hermatobates lingyangjiaoensis (assembly GCA_026182355.1). Lineage (NCBI taxonomy): Eukaryota > Metazoa > Arthropoda > Insecta > Hemiptera > Hermatobatidae > Hermatobates > Hermatobates lingyangjiaoensis. The sequence continues at coordinate 3,224,178 of JAPFBL010000023.1, forward strand.
TAGTGCATCTAGACGTTTTGTCGAGTCCAACCCTATTTGTATTTAAAACACACTCTTTCTGATATAGAAGTCTTGTTACACAATGGTGTATTCTCTGTCAATCAGCTCTCTTCCTGTTCTCCAAACCTTGTATTGAATTCTTTTTTTCTGTTTAGAAAGGTCCACCCATTTCAACAGTCAGTGGCAGTTATTTTAAAGAAAACAGGGAACAAAAATTATTCTTACCTGAATAAAAACTAAAACTAGTGCTCAATACGAGCAGAGTTACTCTAACAACGAAACAAGAACTTTTGCAGAATTATATATATATATATATATATATATAAAGTTCTATTAAAACCTATGCCTATTTCCATTTTAACACATTTTCAAATTAATTTGTCAAATTATCTGACCTCTGGCTTCCATAAGTTTGGGACAAGATACGTCAGTTCTTGTCCCGAACTTATGGAAGCCAGAGGTCAGAAAAATTTGAAAAATTAATTCGAAAATATGTTAAAATGGAAATAGGCATAGGTTTTAATAGAACTTGTATCAATGAAGGCCTGCTCTCTAAATATATATATATATATATATATATAAAAAATGATGAAAGTATCGACCGTGGAATAGAAACAAAACTAAAATTTATCTATTTAAACTCAATTACAGTTTAATAAATAAATTAATAAACTCAATGAGAGTTTAATTTGAATCTGAAGAACTGACCGAGTCCACATAAATTTTAGTTTTGTATATATATGAAAGTTAATATGTTGATTTATGTATACTTATGGTATATACATATCTGTATGTAGTATATGTTCATGCAAAGGTCAGTATAATTATATATACCGTTATAGACTTATAATTATTAGTAAAAGTATACTCATAAGTATACTTATATGCAAATATATACACATATGTACGTATTTCAAAAAATATATACAGAAAAAAGTATTCACTTTTTACTTTAGACATAATAAATGAGAAAAAAATAATGCAGATTTACACATGTAAAATTGTTTATGAACTATTATAGGCATGCGTGTTCGTGTTTGTGTTTGTGTGGTGTGTGTGTGTGTGGTGTGTGTGTGTGTGTGTGTGAGTGGAAGAGAGTGTGTATTGTTTAATTAGTCGGAATCACAGTGCATTGTTAAAGTACTTATGGATATAGCTATTTGTGCTTTCTTACATTGATGGTAATTGATAAAGTTGTGCTTACAAGAAGTTGCAGAGCTTGGATTATACTAGTTTGAAGTTTTAATACAGAAAGTGGATTAAATGAGATGTTTGTGTTCGGGTGAAGTATAATTGAGTTGTTGGCTGAGATTAAGTAAATATTGATTTGTATTGGTGCAAGTGTTTTGAAGACGGTGGCATGTCGGAGGGTGTGCTATTAGAGACTCCGGCTGATTGATTACTGCACAGCCAGGTCATTATCAGGCTTAGTGTCATTCTCTCGTCGCACCATCCTCTGTTATGTTTGATTATACGCCCATTGTAGGTTTGGATATCGACGTAAACGTCCATTGTTCCCCGTCATGTAAACTGTCTCGCTTCATCGGATACTGACTTCCCTCCAGCCCCGATCAGTCCTCCATTTCTAAAGATCCTCCACATTTTTTTCCCCGCATCTTGTTTCTCTTTCTATCTTCCCTCGCGCTCTCCACCCTCTGAGTCTCTCTTTACATGCCACCCCTTAATCTTGACGCTAATCCACCCCAAACAACTTCACCCTTGATAAATGATGCCCCACCCTCTCAAACTTCTTCCGATCTGTCTCACTTGCCCAGCTCTTCCTCCTCCATTACTTTCCCTTCAGACCTAATTTAAAACAAGTCCAGAAACCATCATTGACCCTATATTTTCTTAAGTTTTTTTTTTTAAAAAACAATACCATACAAGACATTGTCACGAAAAAATAGATAATCATGAAATATTTGTCAAATTAAAAGGAAAACATGAGTGTAAAATTTTTGGACCCGTTGAACTCTGAAATAGAGTGCACACTTCTATTATGTATGTTCATCTCTCAAAAGTTGATACTGGCAGAAAAGTCGCTGTTTCTCTTCAAGCATTCTACCCTCTCAGAGAAACCAATATGTATTCTCTTCTATATTTAAACACACTGTCACAGTTCCTTGATTTTTTTCTTGGTATTGTTATTTGTGGTGTTTTCAGTAATTTAGTTTCTTATTCTCTTAGACCCTTTTATTTCTTCGTACATAGATGCATACATACATATATATGTATATATATATTTCGATGGAAATACGATCCGAAACAGACAAACAGTCTATATAATATATATACTTAAAATAAACCATGAAACATAGACATAAACATAAGAATGACTCACTTTTCAATATTTCGACCGCCATTAAGGTCGAAATATTGAAAAGTGAGTCTTTGTTATGCTTCTGTTTATGTGTCACAATTTATTTTAAGTGTAATCTGTCCTGCCGGACAGTTTTTCGTTTATCATGATATATATATATATAAACGGTTTAATTTACATATCAATTTGAAAAGAATTTGACTAAATAACTAATAGTTTGTTATGCCTTTCATGATCATATCAAACTTCTATTGCCAACGATTTTGATTTATTTGAATTTTTTTTTCATAAGCCAAATAAATAAAAGACAAAAAAATACTGTCTGACAATTAAAACAGACATATTATTAACCACTGAGGTTGGTATGATTTATATTACTAATATGTCAAACCGTCATACCTCGTAAGATGATCCTACTGGAGTCGTTGGAGCGGTTTCGGACGGTGTCCATCTTCGATCGCAACTAACTGCACCGTCCGGTTAAGCTTGTTTCTTCCTTTAAATAATGTAAATTTCATTTTCTTTATCAAAAATTCTTACTTCTGCCTATGAAAAAGGTTTTAAAATAAAACCGAAACGTTGGGAATGAGAGTTTGATTTTTGAATCTAGAAAATTTGACCTAATCCCGATTAGTAACACACATATTCTATCAGACTGTCGATATATTATTGAATTTGTTATATATATATATATATTTTAACCTAGTTTGTGTTTGTGTAGTGTCAAATATAGTTTGCTTCATTAGTTTTCTTCAAGATTGTTTTCCTATTCTTGTTATGGAATTAGGTAGATTAATTTTTGAGCTACAGTGAATTACAAGAAAATAATAAGGCAAATAGAACATCTTTCTAAAAAGATTATTAATGCTGAAGCCGCTGTGCTTTTTAACAACACTTGTTTAAAAGAAGACTTGCTGCCAGTATACACGAATATATATATATACATAAATTTACTACAACACATAGAAAAAAACGTAACAAAAGACTAGCTTTTCAATATTTCAACCACCATAGTAGACATTTCTACTATTGTTACGTTTTTTTCTATGTGTCACAGTTTATTTTAAGTGTTACCAATCCTTGTGAATCACATTTCGTTTATCAAACACACACACACACGCACGCACATATATATATATATACCGCCATGTCTTCCTGCGGGACTCTTCGCTCTTCGCTCTTCACACCTCCTGATGACGACGATGGTAGAAATATCGATGTGAGTTATGTCTGTGTCTTTCTGTGTGTTTCCTTCGTTTTGATTTTATTTTATTTTATATATATATATATATATGATTTGAAGCGATTATTTTAATTTCTTGTCTCTATCTTGATTTGAGATAGTATTACTATTATCACCATTATAATTACTATTATATTATTATACTATTATTATAGTATTACTGTTATTATATTACTATTATCAAATTTTCCTATTACATAGTTTTTCTTCTAAGATTAAACTATTTACAAATGACAGCAGGAGGCATTTATCTGAAAAGTTTTTCAATATGCATTAAGTTAACATTGAGCATCAGGTTGAAAATTAAAGCTTGAAAGTGGATTAAATTATTTTTTTTTTTTTTAGGAATATATAAGTTAGGCCGTTAAGAAATGGAGACAATTGAAACTTTTATGAGAGTAATATATTTCTCTCGTTTTATCTGATTGTACATTGTGAAATTGAACTCGAAATGAATCTTAGCCTTTTATTAAAATGCTACTCTAGCCAAGAATGTAAAGAAAAGTTAAGTCATTTTAACTTCTCTAAATTATGATAATTTTTTAAGTTGAAATTGTTATCTACTTTGTAACCAACTTCTTTTGGTTTAAATGGTGAAAGGAGGAAAGTCAACCAATATTAACTGATTCAATTGGATAAATTATTTGGCAGGGTCACGAAACGGACATGTCCTTGGGCTTTTCAACAGAATTAACTTTCTTCTCTTTACTGCAGTTCATTAAATTCTCTTTCTTTAATCAATTCATATCTTCCAAAGAACAAACACCTTTTTTGGTTCCTAAAGTGATTAATACATTTCCTCATAACCTTGCCTCTTGATTGACATATTCTATTTCACTGGGTTATACTAGGAATGAGTATATTTTCTTCAGTAATCATACTCATACAGTAAAACCAGTATGAGAAACATACTTGTGAAGTCTTTATTAATAATTTTACGAATATTGTAATTATTGTGTCCTTAAAAAGTTTGTTTTAAATTATTTACATATGTTGGGAGTAAAAAATCCTAATTCGCACAAAAATAATGTTTTCATATAGTAAGCAGTCAAATCATTGTTCGATATGACAAATGGTATTCTTTTATAGAAACAGCTAATAGACAAATCATAGTGGTAGCTACAGTCTACCATCTGTGGACTACCAGTTCTGGTACTACTAGTTACTACCAGTTCTGGTACTGTGGACTACCTGTGTACTACTAGTTCTTTTTGTAACAGTTAAATTGAAGGACACTGTTAAATCAGTGTTCTTCAATATGCATTAATTTAGCATTGAGGAAATTAAAGCTTGAAAGTGGATTAATTTTTTTTTAAGAATATTTAAGTGAGTCCTTTATTTACCATAAAATATAAAATTAAAAGTATGCATTAAGGGTCACTCTCAATTGTTAATCTTGTAACAATAAATTAAATAACAATGAAATACAGCAAAATTAAGTTTTCGGTTTGTATTGTTTTGTCTAGAATGTTTGAGAATGGATTCTAGGGGTACCTAGAAATACGTTCTAGGTTGCAATGTGTTTCCACCTCTAACTATCTCAATGTCATAACTAAAAATCTAGACATCTTCTAGGCATAGCTAAACACCGTAATAGACATACAGGTTTCACCAAAACAGCACCTACGTTGCACATAATCATCTTCTAGAGATTACTTTGTGCACACTTCTGTTATTTTAAACCCCAATGATTGATTTATTAGTCTGTGGGGAATGATCGGTTGGAATGATGAATAACTGTTTCAAAATTTAATACACAACATCCATATGTTGACTTCCTTTACAAATCACAACCATTTACAGACTGTTTTATTCAGAAAAACATATAATGTACATGGTATGTTTGAGTAAAAGTGACAGCACAGTTGGATTAGATATAATAATAATAATCTGTGAAAATTCGTAGTCTTACAGAAAAAAAATGATAGTTTTGACAATTTTCTTGATAAAATGCTATTTCTGTTGTGCTTTTTTTTGTTTCACTCTTGTATGATTGTTACTTCATTTATATATATGTACTAAGCACTGGATGGATTAAAATCAAATTCGTCAAAGACTGATGTTGTGATGGGATTGGAGAGTTGGCTTACTAAATAGTGGGGAATTGTAGGAAAGAGGTCAAGAACATCTGTTCTAGAGAGAACTGAATAGATATATGCACCATGGTCTATACCATATCTAGGTCAAGCCATGATATCTTCTGCACTCAACTAGAAATCATCAAAATCAGATACAGGAATCATTTTTGGCTAGCTTAAATAACTTCAATAGCACAATTAGACTTTTTCTGGGACAAACTTAGACACTTTTAGACGCTTCTTGTCTAAAAAACATCCCGAAGATGGATGTGTATAAAATCCGTTGATTAAGGAACAAAATTCTTGTATAATCTGATAAAAATGTATCAAATATTCTCTATAGTGCTAACAATATGGTAACTATGTTTTGTGTTACTATTATTTCTAGTAAAATGTTTATCCTTAATCCTAGAGTTTACTCTTGTTTATGTAAATATCATTATTAATTCCACAGCCACCAACCCAACTTTCAAATGAAAGTACGTATACAGCTGTTTCATTTTTACAATGAACAATATATAAAGCTCACCATCTGTACATATCGAAAAATATGAAAGAGGATCTCTCACAGTGTTTAACTTTTGTTTTCAGACGTCATTATCAAATGAAATAGAGATGTAGAAAATTTTGAGTGTTTTCCAAACGGCTTTGCATCAATGCGTAGATGTTTTTTCTCCATTTCTTCTACTGATAACGCTAAACAAGTTTTTCCTATAAATATTGTACTGTAAATGCTGGTCTCTAATTATTTGTGTGTTCATACATAACTGTTAGTGTGCGTTAAGAGTCACTCTCAATTGTTTACACTGTTCGAATTTATATATATATATATATATATATATATATATAATATATATGTTACTAAAAAAGGATAGATCGGGATGCGGTCAGTTTCTTCCACTTTCAATTCAAACTCTCATTGGGAGAAACTGACCGCATCCCGATCTATCCTTTTTTTAGTTGTATATCTGTCACACGGTCGAGAATTTATTAGTGTTTTTATATATATATATATATATATATATAGATTTCACATAAACACGTGAAATAAAAATCAATGATCAATGACTAAGTTTAGTCTTTTTTCCCATTTCATATTGTGGCATGATCATTGATTCATATATATATATATATATGTGTTAAATAAATATGGTCTTGCAGGACCAATAACCACAAAAAACTCGTTATTTTAAGTATTAAACGTTGTATTTTTTGTTCTATTCTTGTTGTATATATATACGTTATAGTATTACTTCTTTTAGTACTATAGGTACAATGGTGTTTCAGATTCGGTCGCCCACCATTCCCAAAAGTATTTCAACTCTCTTAACATCAACAGACAACGATTTAAGAATTAGGAACAGAAATCCAAATACAATTTTTTATAATGTCAACATAATTTGTTAATTATACTATTCTTGATCACTGAGTCATTCATTTTCATATAAATTAATAACTCATTAATGTCATTAATAACTAAATATGTTATTTTATTATTTTCCAGGTGAGTAGTGGCAAGAACTTAATATAAAAGTGATACTGTGTCCACACATCTGTAGTGAGTATTTTATTCAGTTTTTCATCATTCATATATAATGAAATTAATCATTTAGTTAATAATTTAATTGTCTGATTAAGCTATTATGAGTTACTTATGTTATACTTGCATATAGTAAACATTGCAGTCTCGTTTAAAACAATGGAATTAAAATACCAAATTTAAAAATACTATAAAATTCTATATCAACTAAAATATTAATTATTATAAAAATTGTTAATAATTATTAAGATTTTTACAAGAAAAAATGTTATTGTAATACTTATTTTTTCTTTTTCAAAATTATATACTGTTGCCTATGAAAAAGGTTTTAAATGAAAACCGAAACGTTGGCAAGGAGAATTTAATTTGAGCCTAAAGAACTCAACGAGTCCTGATAAACTTTAGTTTTGTTTCTATTCCACGTTTGATACTTTTATCAGTGTATATAAATTAAGATAATAGAACTCACAGAGTCAATAACGAAACTCTTTTCATTTTTGGACTTCGTCATCATGTTCTCCTGATGACGACAAAGCTAAACTATTGAAGTTAGTTTTGTTAATTTACACTGGCTCCTTTTTATATATATATATATATATATATATATATATATATATATATATATGAGTCGTCGTCTGTCTATTCATTTTTTTATCGCTCTACTTGATGACGATAATAGTAGAGTAGTATATCTTTACGATATAGTAGAAATATAGTTTCCATAATGTTTTGTATGTTTGTTAAATCTTTGATACTCTACACTGCTGGTAAGGTGTTTGTTTCAGTCCTCTTAAACGGCTTAATCCTTTTTTCTTGTTTACTTATTTTAAAACGTTCTCAAATATGAATATAGCATAATCTGTTTCAGTCTATTTGTATTTTTACTCAGCTTATCTGTAAACATATTATATTGTAAGATTATTGCGACATGACCTGAATTAAAACAGTACACATATGGCTTTAAATGTCTAAAAGGTGGTTTTGCAACTCAGAATAAAGTCATAATAGGAATGTGTTGGTGCTAAAAGCTCACCTACACTGGCCCATAAAAAGTGTTAAGTTTATTCTCATCCTCTGCAGTAATAGGATTAGCAAGGTTTCAAGCACCCCAGGGCTTCCCTTCCTACTCGCCTCCCTTCAATAATATTCTAAATATCCCAACATATTTTTACAATATTATTTAAAAAAAAGATTTAATTCATGGGAAAAAAATAAATATCTGGTGATTTCAAAGACAAAACTTCATAAATTTTTTTTAATAAAATAGAACTAACATTTAAAAACAACCTAAATTTACGACAAAAAATAACTTATAACTTAAACAACAAAAAACTATAGCATATACTTTCAAGATGGTGAGACTCCTAACTTTTTTTTGCACGGGTAAAAGAAATCCTTTTAACTTTTAAAAGTATAAATAACTTTTACCCATTGAAAGTACCTTTTGAAAACTTGATTCTGAACTGACTTGTATCTGGAGTCACTTTTATTGAAAAAAAAAAATGTAAATAAAATTTGTTATGACATAAATATTAATCCAATGTAAGATATTAAAATTATTTCGCAGATCCTAGGCAAAATTATTAAATAACATAATTTGAAATATCTCACCCTCAGCAACTAAATAGCTTCAGCTGGCTGGAGTCTCTATTTACCATCTCAAACAGAAACACTAGGTAAAAAAAACTTTATTATCTGGGGAAATAAATAACCTATATATTTATTATTGTATAAATAATAATATATTCAATAATAAACTGTCTTGAAAATCAACTTAAAATTTGCAAATAATAGAGTAGATAATTATGTGATTAAACTAGTAAAGCTGGAATGTGACAAATCACTAGCGAACCATAATGGAAGAAATAGCAAATGTAAATTTATTTATAAATAAGTAAATATTAGGGAATAGATTTGGCAAATATATACTGTAAATTAAAGAATTATAATTATTCTTTGTAACTTTTTTACAATATAGTATAAGGAACAAATTTATCTTAAAATATTAAGATACATTTTCATAAACATTTAATAAATGTAAATGCGTAATTTTTATAAAACACGAATGGAGACTATAATTCATGGTAATATCTGTCATGATCTTTTCCCTTCATGTATTTTGAATTATTTAGATATATTAGAAGAAGAAATAATTTCAATCCTGAGGATTCAAATTCTAAGGAATAAATTCATAGAATGCTTTACATCCTATATATTGATAGTTGGTGAACTGTTAAGACGTGTGCATTTAAAGCTGAAGAAATTATTTGATTTGGTATTTAGAAGGGACACTGAGAACTTTTGTCCAAGTATTTTTTATTAAAAAGATTGAATCCAGTTGAAATTGGAACGCTTTGTTGTTACATACAACTCAAAGTCTTAACTCGATTGTTCTGGCATCACTTACTGTACGGTATTTACAGATAATAGGGAAATTAAACAACACTCATTAAACAAAAGAAGTTTTATGAAAAAAAGTATTTCTTTTGAATATTACCCACCTTCTTCAGGTTTATTTGATTTCCCCATTATCAATGTCATAACCCAGCTTATGTTGGCTAACTAGTACCCTGTTCTTACACGTTCCCTTCCAGAATTATGTTGGTTAACTAGTACCCTGTTCTAGGACGTTCGCTTCCAGCGTTGATATATTGGTTAACTGGAAACCTGTTCTTAGACGTTCGCTTCCAGCGTTGATATGTTGGTTAACTAGTACCCTGTTCTTAGACGTTCGCCTCCAGCGTTGATATGTTGGTTAACTAGTATCCTGTTCTAGGACGTTCGCTTCCAGCGTTGATATATTGGTTAACTGAAAACCTGTTCTTATACGTTCTCTTCCAGCGTTGATATGTTGGTTAACTAGTACTCTGTTCTTAGACGTTCGCTTCCAGCGTTGATATATTAGTTAACTAGTATCCTGTTCTAGGACGTTCGCTTCCAGCGTTGATATATTGGTTAACTGAAAACCTGTTCTTATACGTTCTCTTCCAGCGTTGATATGTTGGTTAACTAGTACTCTGTTCTTAGACGTTCGCTTCCAGCGTTGATATATTAGTTAACTAGTACCCTGTTCTGAGACGTTCGCTTCCAGCGTTAATTGAGTAAATGAAGTAAAAGCCTGTAACGTCTGTTCAAATCTTATAAATATTTCCTATTATTAAAACGTTTACGTTTACTGGCTTAACTCTTTTCCATAGTGATATCATAAGTTTGTTTCAATTTTGAAAGCATTAATCATGTAATCAAAGAATTACATCTTCTGTCATGTGACATGTGTGTAAATTTCTTTCAATCAATGCTGAATTCATATTATACATTGTTGCAAATATTCCAAATCAAATAAATGTTATAAAAAATAATCTATTCAATAAATTAAAAATAATAACTTTTGTAGGGAAAAACTGAAGTTGATCAGATAATATTGAAAATCTTGTGGTAGTACCGTTAGAAGTGTTTTGGCTGTTGTTACTATCTCATTTTCTTTACTTCGTATGCCAGCTTTGTATCCAATAAGAACTCTATGGTGGAAAATAATTCCATTTTCTAAAGCTACAGCTAGTACGGGATGTATAGTTTTATTGTTATATAGAGTTCATTTAATACTACCAATCAGTAACATGAAAACGAAGAACCAAAAAAAAATGTTTAATCAAATTTAATGCAAACTTTTCTTTATGTTTATTCACAACTTCCATCAATAAAACCTATTCTCTTAAAAACTCTTGAATTTATTTTAAAAAAGGCGAGTTTTTAATAATGTTCGGCTCTTCAAAAAAGCAATTGCTTTAATGAAATGTCCTCAAAACGTTTCAATTTTCTTGAAGAGATGAATTTGTGAAGCTATATAAAATGTATTGAAGTAAGATATTTTTGGCCTTTTATATTGGGAAGAGTTAACAAGAACTGTGACTGTACCATGTAATTTCATTTAGATTGTTTATGGTTTAAGAAAACCTCTTCAAAAAAAACTGAAATAGTTCAAGAATCAATTATGTTTCTGAACTCTCATCATTTAAGGAGTTTTTGTTTCTTTTCACTCTTACTTATTAGCAAGCCTAAAAAAGAGTTAAAATATGTATATAGGGTTTAGATATGTATAAATATTATAATGTGTACCTACCAATTAAATAATTACACCAATTATAATTAATTATTTAATTAACAATAATTAATATATAAAATTTAATAAATAATTAAATCTACCAATAAATTATAATTTATTTACTAATTAGGCTGAAATTTATCGGGACTCGGTCAGTTCTTCAGGTTCAAATTAAACTCTCATTTAATTAAATTAAACTCTCATTTAATTAAATGAGAGTTTAATTTGAACCTGAAGAACTGACCGAGTCCCGATAAAAATGAGAGTTTAATTTGAACCTGAAGAACTGACCGAGTCCCGATAAACTTTAGTTTTGTTTCTATTTCACGGTCGATACTTTTATCAATATTATATATATATATATATATATATATATATACTTAGTCTTTAATTTTGGTTTAAACGTCATCAGGAGAAAAGAGTTTGGGACAAAAAGTGCATTGATAAGCAATGGTTCAAACCAACCAGTAGTGTTTTCATATGCGTGCCTGGTTCAAAAGAAATAAACAGAAAAATAGAATATGTAAAAAAGTAAGGAAAAATAATTATTATAAATAATACAATAATCAATATTTCCATTGATATGGAAAAATAAATAAATTATAAGAAAAAAGATAAAATAAAATATAATCGTAGTGTTCTCTCTGTTACTGTTTAGCATTACCTAAAAAAAAAATGTAAAATATATATGAAGTATATATAATTTGATATATATAAAGTATATATCAAAATAAAATGCAAACCAAAATTGATAAATGTAACTAAAACCTTTTGGATATAGTAACTGATTCTAATTAGTGGTACAGGATAATTTGATAAAATGCCTTTGATGAGAACTATAGGTAAACATAGGTAAGCACTGAGAAAAATTTACTTGTTTGCCTGTACTATATTACGAGAGTATGTATGCATTATAGACCAACCAACAGAAGTTGGTTCGATGGAGTTGAAGTTTCTAAATAAAGACTGTATAAGTGTCTCACAGTGATATGGACACTTCTTCTAGAATCAACTATTTTAAAGTCAAATTGTTTATTTTCAAATCAAATCAAAGTATTGATTTTGCATACAACCTGTAATTAGTTTTAGAGTGTGGATTCGCAATGTGCTAATAGGAGAAGGGAAGTAAATCAGGGTAATTTAGAGTTGCATTAGTTAAACAGTGTGCGGATTGTGGAGGGGGATAGGCAAGGGGCGAAAGGGGGTGGATATATTATTGGTCAATGCATGACGCTAACTGGGCAATGATTCACTGGCTGTGTTTTGTCGGATGGCAATAGCCGACAGATGATAAATCTGTCAGCCTAACTGGTGAACCAGCCCTCTGGTATTTAGGGTTGGCATTGTGGTCGGCACTCCGGTCCACATGCGAGGCAATCTGGGCGTCTCTTTTGTCTTGCGGAAATAGACAATCATGACCGACTCCCCCGAGTACAAACCGCATACCTACCACCCCGACCATCATAAACATGCTTCTCTCAAACAGAAAAAATCAACGCCAATTAGTCAATTCAATACTATCCTGTTTGTCTTGGTCTCAATACGGGACAGACAACTTGATTGCCACGAGCACCTCTCAACACCCAAATTAATTAAACTCCCTCTCACTTAGAACCCACCTCCCTTGCCCTACATCCAACAAAAAGTTCAAATACCATATTGATTTGTCTGTAATACCTATAAAAATTGCTTAAGTCAAAGAATATCATTTATTTAATGATATATCAACGTCTAAACCACAGTAAGTCAGAAAAAGGACTAACATCTTTCTACCGTAATAAGTGGTTTTGGCCAGATTTAAATCTCTACACTAGATAATAATAGATAATAATAAATCTCTACACTAGTTAAGTTTTGAATCTGCCGTGTTTTGACTTGTTACGGCTGAAAGATCTGAATTCCTACGGTGGTTTAGGCGTTGAATTTGTTTCATGTGTTCATTTTGAAATCTAACATTATTAAATAACTGTGATGGCTACTGATTAAATAAAGCTCTCAGCAATAGTTGCATTAATAGATTTAGGAGAACAATTTCCAATGAGAAGCAATTAGCACTAATACGGCTAGACTGCTGACTCTGGGCATGGTGGTTGGCCACTAAGATGTGATACTTGTATCTAAGACTGATATGGGCAGCAAATATCAACGTCATGATAATAGAGTCATCACTTCAATTTTTTTCTTATTATATAACATAGTTCAGATGATGGTAACGGAAGGGAGCTTCAGTAAACAAAGTAAAAATGTTGATTGCACTTGCTGTTTGGTTGGGTGTTGGAGAGCTTGTTTTTATTAGGGGTTGCCTAGAAATCTGGTCGTATGTCCACGCCTACGTTTCAATCACTCAGCAAACATTTTCACAGGTTTGATAATGTACTATTAATCACCCCTTGTTGTTGGTAGGCCAGCTCTAATGAGAGCCAACTCATAAATCCTACTCACCCATATACCTGCATTTTCCAACCCCCACAAAACCAACTCTCTTCTGATTAATTGCAATTTGCCATCCTTTAACAAATAGAACTTCTAGAAAATGAAAAAAATGTTCACTATTAACTGAAAAAATCCATCATATCCCAAAGTTAACTTATCTAAATAAATATACAAACATATAATAATCTTTGGTAATATAAAAATAAGTATGTCTATATAAATATAGACAAATTGTTGGCTTAAAGGTGATTTACTGTTTGATGCTAGACCAAACCTCTATAAAGAAAGACAAATGATATATATATATTCAAAAATAATCATAATTAAATGTTTAATGAAAATTATGCTGCAAGAAAAATCAAAAAGAAGGAAAATATATTTTGAGGGTTTTCACTCAATATCTCTGATGAGATAGTATAAAAATCTCTGAGTATATTTTTCCTGCTTACTATTTTTTCTTGTAGATTTTTGTTATATACATATAAATGACCACCAAAAACGGTTCAACAAACTACATACAATAAAATCAGAAAATATATGGACGAAGGAACAGTACTGCAATATTTTGATATCTCTCTTGATCTGGACTTCTTGTTGCTCTCCGAATGGATTAGATTTTTCTCATTCTTATTACCTGATTACTACGGATGTCTAGATATTCAAGGTTGTTTTAATATATACTATACTAAATCAGAAGAGTGTTTGTGGATTACGAGAAACTGTAAGACTAATAAAATCAGGAAGATAACAGCTGCAGATATTTATTTTTTTAATTAGTCCGTTTAGAAGTTGCAATTATTTTAATTGGTACTAATTTGATGAAGGCGTATAGACAAAGACTTATAAGTGGGTTCCTTTACATGAGAAGAGTAACAACTGCAGATTTATTTTTTTAATATTGTTCAGTTTGGAAGTTGCGAATTATTTTAATTGGTACTAATTTGATGAAGGCGTATAGAACAAAGACTTATAAGTGGTTCCTCCTTTTACATGAGAAGGAGTAACAATCTGCTAGTATTCCTATTCTTTTTACATTTGTTCGTTTTGGATAGTTGCATATATTTAAATTGGTACTAATTTGATGAAAGGCGGTATAGACAAAGATTATAAGTGGGTTCCTTTACATGATGAAGAGTAACAACTGCAGATATTTAAATTTTTTTTAATTTGTTGGTTGGAGGTTGCGGATTTATTTTATATTTTGGTACTAATTTGATGAAGGCGAATAGACAAAGACTTATAAGTGGGTTCCTTTACAGAGATTTAGAGTAACAACTGCGATATTATGTTTTTATTCAAATATGTCTCAAAAGTATATGGAAGTTGCATTATTTTAATTGGTAATAATTTGATGAAGGCGTATAGACAAAGATTATAAGTGGGTTCCTTTACATGAGAAAGTAGAAACAACTGCAGATATTTATTTTTTTAAATTTTTCAGTAAAATTAGGAAGCTTGCGATTATTTTATTGGTACTATTTGATGAAGGCTTTATACTACATAAAGACTTATAAGTGGCGTATCAATGCTTTAATGAGTAGTAATTCAACTGCGTTTTATTTTTGTTTAATTTGGTTACCGTTTGAATTGCATTATTCTAAATTGGTATAAATTTGAAAATAAGGCTTTTATTTAGCAAAACTTATACAGTGGTAATACATTTACATAAAGATAACAACTGTCAAAGTATTTTAATATTTTTTATTATTTGTTGATTTTGAATTCATTTATTTATAATTGTATTTCTATATTTATGAAGGTAATAGACAAATTGTTATTTATAATGGGTTCCTTTACATGAGTAATGATGTAACCAATGCAGATAGTTATTAAATCAATTTTCATTTATTTAGTTCTTTTAGAAGTTGCAATTATTTTAATTGGTACATAATTTGATAGAAGGCGTATAGACAAATGACTTATGAAGTGGAGATTCCTTTACATGAGAAGAAGTAAACAAACTGCAAGATATTTATTTTTTTAATTTGTTCGTTTAGAAGTTGCAATTATTTTAATTGGTACTAATTTGATGAAGGCGTATAGACAAAGACTTATAAGTGGGTTCCTTTACATGAGAAGAGTAACAACTGCAGATATTTATTTTTTTAATTTGTTCGTTTGGAAGTTGCGATTATTTTAATTGGTACTAATTTGATGAAGGCGTATAGACAAAGACTTATAAGTGGGTTCCTTTACATGAGAAGAGTAACAACTGCAGATATTTATTTTTTTAATTTGTTCGTTTGGAAGTTGCGATTATTTTAATTGGTACTAATTTGATGAAGGCGTATAGACAAAGACTTATAAGTGGGTTCCTTTACATGAGAAGAGTAACAACTGCAGATATTTATTTTTTTAATTTGTTCGTTTGGAAGTTGCGATTATTTTAATTGGTACTAATTTGATGAAGGCGTATAGACAAAGACTTATAAGTGGGTTCCTTTACATGAGAAGAGTAACAACTGCAGATATTTATTTTTTTAATTTGTTCGTTTGGAAGTTGCGATTATTTTAATTGGTACTAATTTGATGAAGGCGTATAGACAAAGACTTATAAGTGGGTTCCTTTACATGAGAAGAGTAACAACTGCAGATATTTATTTTTTTAATTTGTTCGTTTGGAAGTTGCGATTATTTTAATTGGTACTAATTTGATGAAGGCGTATAGACAAAGACTTATAAGTGGGTTCCTTTACATGAGAAGAGTAACAACTGCAGATATTTATTTTTTTAATTTGTTCGTTTGGAAGTTGCGATTATTTTAATTGGTACTAATTTGATGAAGGCGTATAGACAAAGACTTATAAGTGGGTTCCTTTACATGAGAAGAGTAACAACTGCAGATATTTATTTTTTTAATTTGTTCGTTTGGAAGTTGCGATTATTTTAATTGGTACTAATTTGATGAAGGCGTATAGACAAAGACTTATAAGTGGGTTCCTTTACATGAGAAGAGTAACAACTGCAGATATTTATTTTTTTAATTTGTTCGTTTGGAAGTTGCGATTATTTTAATTGGTACTAATTTGATGAAGGCGTATAGACAAAGACTTATAAGTGGGTTCCTTTACATGAGAAGAGTAACAACTGCAGATATTTATTTTTTTAATTTGTTCGTTTGGAAGTTGCGATTATTTTAATTGGTACTAATTTGATGAAGGCGTATAGACAAAGACTTATAAGTGGGTTCCTTTACATGAGAAGAGTAACAACTGCAGATATTTATTTTTTTAATTTGTTCGTTTGGAAGTTGCGATTATTTTAATTGGTACTAATTTGATGAAGGCGTATAGACAAAGACTTATAAGTGGGTTCCTTTACATGAGAAGAGTAACAACTGCAGATATTTATTTTTTTAATTTGTTCGTTTGGAAGTTGCGATTATTTTAATTGGTACTAATTTGATGAAGGCGTATAGACAAAGACTTATAAGTGGGTTCCTTTACATGAGAAGAGTAACAACTGCAGATATTTATTTTTTTAATTTGTTCGTTTGGAAGTTGCGATTATTTTAATTGGTACTAATTTGATGAAGGCGTATAGACAAAGACTTATAAGTGGGTTCCTTTACATGAGAAGAGTAACAACTGCAGATATTTATTTTTTTAATTTGTTCGTTTGGAAGTTGCGATTATTTTAATTGGTACTAATTTGATGAAGGCGTATAGACAAAGACTTATAAGTGGGTTCCTTTACATGAGAAGAGTAACAACTGCAGATATTTATTTTTTTAATTTGTTCGTTTGGAAGTTGCGATTATTTTAATTGGTACTAATTTGATGAAGGCGTATAGACAAAGACTTATAAGTGGGTTCCTTTACATGAGAAGAGTAACAACTGCAGATATTTATTTTTTTAATTTGTTCGTTTGGAAGTTGCGATTATTTTAATTGGTACTAATTTGATGAAGGCGTATAGACAAAGACTTATAAGTGGGTTCCTTTACATGAGAAGAGTAACAACTGCAGATATTTATTTTTTTAATTTGTTCGTTTGGAAGTTGCGATTATTTTAATTGGTACTAATTTGATGAAGGCGTATAGACAAAGACTTATAAGTGGGTTCCTTTACATGAGAAGAGTAACAACTGCAGATATTTATTTTTTTAATTTGTTCGTTTGGAAGTTGCGATTATTTTAATTGGTACTAATTTGATGAAGGCGTATAGACAAAGACTTATAAGTGGGTTCCTTTACATGAGAAGAGTAACAACTGCAGATATTTATTTTTTTAATTTGTTCGTTTGGAAGTTGCGATTATTTTAATTGGTACTAATTTGATGAAGGCGTATAGACAAAGACTTATAAGTGGGTTCCTTTACATGAGAAGAGTAACAACTGCAGATATTTATTTTTTTAATTTGTTCGTTTGGAAGTTGCGATTATTTTAATTGGTACTAATTTGATGAAGGCGTATAGACAAAGACTTATAAGTGGGTTCCTTTACATGAGAAGAGTAACAACTGCAGATATTTATTTTTTTAATTTGTTCGTTTGGAAGTTGCGATTATTTTAATTGGTACTAATTTGATGAAGGCGTATAGACAAAGACTTATAAGTGGGTTCCTTTACATGAGAAGAGTAACAACTGCAGATATTTATTTTTTTAATTTGTTCGTTTGGAAGTTGCGATTATTTTAATTGGTACTAATTTGATGAAGGCGTATAGACAAAGACTTATAAGTGGGTTCCTTTACATGAGAAGAGTAACAACTGCAGATATTTATTTTTTTAATTTGTTCGTTTGGAAGTTGCGATTATTTTAATTGGTACTAATTTGATGAAGGCGTATAGACAAAGACTTATAAGTGGGTTCCTTTACATGAGAAGAGTAACAACTGCAGATATTTATTTTTTTAATTTGTTCGTTTGGAAGTTGCGATTATTTTAATTGGTACTAATTTGATGAAGGCGTATAGACAAAGACTTATAAGTGGGTTCCTTTACATGAGAAGAGTAACAACTGCAGATATTTATTTTTTTAATTTGTTCGTTTGAAGTTGCGATTATTTTAATTGGTACTAATTTGATGAAGGCGTATAGACAAAGACTTATAAGTGGGTTCCTTTACATGAGAAGAGTAACAACTGCAGATATTTATTTTTTTAATTTGTTCGTTTGGAAGTTGCGATTATTTTAATTGGTACTAATTTGATGAAGGCGTATAGACAAAGACTTATAAGTGGGTTCCTTTACATGAGAAGAGTAACAACTGCAGATATTTATTTTTTTAATTTGTTCGTTTGGAAGTTGCGATTATTTTAATTGGTACTAATTTGATGAAGGCGTATAGACAAAGACTTATAAGTGGGTTCCTTTACATGAGAAGAGTAACAACTGCAGATATTTATTTTTTTAATTTGTTCGTTTGGAAGTTGCGATTATTTTAATTGGTACTAATTTGATGAAGGCGTATAGACAAAGACTTATAAGTGGGTTCCTTTACATGAGAAGAGTAACAACTGCAGATATTTATTTTTTTAATTTGTTCGTTTGGAAGTTGCGATTATTTTAATTGGTACTAATTTGATGAAGGCGTATAGACAAAGACTTATAAGTGGGTTCCTTTACATGAGAAGAGTAACAACTGCAGATATTTATTTTTTTAATTTGTTCGTTTGGAAGTTGCGATTATTTTAATTGGTACTAATTTGATGAAGGCGTATAGACAAAGACTTATAAGTGGGTTCCTTTACATGAGAAGAGTAACAACTGCAGATATTTATTTTTTTAATTTGTTCGTTTGGAAGTTGCGATTATTTTAATTGGTACTAATTTGATGAAGGCGTATAGACAAAGACTTATAAGTGGGTTCCTTTACATGAGAAGAGTAACAACTGCAGATATTTATTTTTTTAATTTGTTCGTTTGGAAGTTGCGATTATTTTAATTGGTACTAATTTGATGAAGGCGTATAGACAAAGACTTATAAGTGGGTTCCTTTACATGAGAAGAGTAACAACTGCAGATATTTATTTTTTTAATTTGTTCGTTTGGAAGTTGCGATTATTTTAATTGGTACTAATTTGATGAAGGCGTATAGACAAAGACTTATAAGTGGGTTCCTTTACATGAGAAGAGTAACAACTGCAGATATTTATTTTTTTAATTTGTTCGTTTGGAAGTTGCGATTATTTTAATTGGTACTAATTTGATGAAGGCGTATAGACAAAGACTTATAAGTGGGTTCCTTTACATGAGAAGAGTAACAACTGCAGATATTTATTTTTTTAATTTGTTCGTTTGGAAGTTGCGATTATTTTAATTGGTACTAATTTGATGAAGGCGTATAGACAAAGACTTATAAGTGGGTTCCTTTACATGAGAAGAGTAACAACTGCAGATATTTATTTTTTTAATTTGTTCGTTTGGAAGTTGCGATTATTTTAATTGGTACTAATTTGATGAAGGCGTATAGACAAAGACTTATAAGTGGGTTCCTTTACATGAGAAGAGTAACAACTGCAGATATTTATTTTTTTAATTTGTTCGTTTGGAAGTTGCGATTATTTTAATTGGTACTAATTTGATGAAGGCGTATAGACAAAGACTTATAAGTGGGTTCCTTTACATGAGAAGAGTAACAACTGCAGATATTTATTTTTTTAATTTGTTCGTTTGGAAGTTGCGATTATTTTAATTGGTACTAATTTGATGAAGGCGTATAGACAAAGACTTATAAGTGGGTTCCTTTACATGAGAAGAGTAACAACTGCAGATATTTATTTTTTTAATTTGTTCGTTTGGAAGTTGCGATTATTTTAATTGGTACTAATTTGATGAAGGCGTATAGACAAAGACTTATAAGTGGGTTCCTTTACATGAGAAGAGTAACAACTGCAGATATTTATTTTTTTAATTTGTTCGTTTGGAAGTTGCGATTATTTTAATTGGTACTAATTTGATGAAGGCGTATAGACAAAGACTTATAAGTGGGTTCCTTTACATGAGAAGAGTAACAACTGCAGATATTTATTTTTTTAATTTGTTCGTTTGGAAGTTGCGATTATTTTAATTGGTACTAATTTGATGAAGGCGTATAGACAAAGACTTATAAGTGGGTTCCTTTACATGAGAAGAGTAACAACTGCAGATATTTATTTTTTTAATTTGTTCGTTTGGAAGTTGCGATTATTTTAATTGGTACTAATTTGATGAAGGCGTATAGACAAAGACTTATAAGTGGGTTCCTTTACATGAGAAGAGTAACAACTGCAGATATTTATTTTTTTAATTTGTTCGTTTGGAAGTTGCGATTATTTTAATTGGTACTAATTTGATGAAGGCGTATAGACAAAGACTTATAAGTGGGTTCCTTTACATGAGAAGAGTAACAACTGCAGATATTTATTTTTTTAATTTGTTCGTTTGGAAGTTGCGATTATTTTAATTGGTACTAATTTGATGAAGGCGTATAGACAAAGACTTATAAGTGGGTTCCTTTACATGAGAAGAGTAACAACTGCAGATATTTATTTTTTTAATTTGTTCGTTTGGAAGTTGCGATTATTTTAATTGGTACTAATTTGATGAAGGCGTATAGACAAAGACTTATAAGTGGGTTCCTTTACATGAGAAGAGTAACAACTGCAGATATTTATTTTTTTAATTTGTTCGTTTGGAAGTTGCGATTATTTTAATTGGTACTAATTTGATGAAGGCGTATAGACAAAGACTTATAAGTGGGTTCCTTTACATGAGAAGAGTAACAACTGCAGATATTTATTTTTTTAATTTGTTCGTTTGGAAGTTGCGATTATTTTAATTGGTACTAATTTGATGAAGGCGTATAGACAAAGACTTATAAGTGGGTTCCTTTACATGAGAAGAGTAACAACTGCAGATATTTATTTTTTTAATTTGTTCGTTTGGAAGTTGCGATTATTTTAATTGGTACTAATTTGATGAAGGCGTATAGACAAAGACTTATAAGTGGGTTCCTTTACATGAGAAGAGTAACAACTGCAGATATTTATTTTTTTAATTTGTTCGTTTGGAAGTTGCGATTATTTTAATTGGTACTAATTTGATGAAGGCGTATAGACAAAGACTTATAAGTGGGTTCCTTTACATGAGAAGAGTAACAACTGCAGATATTTATTTTTTTAATTTGTTCGTTTGGAAGTTGCGATTATTTTAATTGGTACTAATTTGATGAAGGCGTATAGACAAAGACTTATAAGTGGGTTCCTTTACATGAGAAGAGTAACAACTGAAAATTTGTAAGTTGTCCGTTTGGAATTACCATTATTACATTGTACTAATGATAAGCTCATAGAAAAACTTATCAGTAGCACATGAGAAGAGTGACAATAGATATTACTCTCTAATTTGTCTGAACTTGGATTATTGTATAATTTTAGGCTTGAGCTTATAGTGTTCCTTTCTGCAAGTATTACTGCAGTATATTCATTTTTGATAATATGATATTTCTAAAATTGTTCATACCTTTTAAGGTACACGTTTGATGAAGGTTTATTGACAGATAGATCTTAAATGCTACTTACATAGATGATAACAATAGATTATTTATATATATAATTAGTTGTTTGGAAGTATACGATTACTTTAATTTACTATATTTATATATAGAAGACTATATGGTCTTTAATGAAATAAAATGCAGACTATTCTATTTTATCTTAATTTGTACTTTGAATCATTCATTTTAATTGGTACTAGGTTTATGGTTGTTATAGACCAAGACTTTAATGTCCTCAAAAAGTAACTAATAGATATTATATATATATATTATATTATGTCGTTAATATATTTTAATATGTATAATTATACTATAACAAAGATAATGTTCTTACATAAAGAGTGAAATGCAATATTTATTTTTTATTTTATGATTATATTTATAATTATATAATTTATATTAATCAAATTATAATTTTAATTAAAAGAACCTCAGATATTATTTATTTTCTGTTTGAAGTCCTTATTATACTACATGATGAAGCTTGAAACTCATATAAGTGGCTTTCATAGAATGTAATCTGCATGTTTTTATTTTTGTTGTTATTATGGTACCCTTTGAATTTAATTGGTATAATTGTATAGAACTTGAAAAGTAACTGCATATTATTTAGTGGTCTTTACATATTAAGAAACAATTCAGATATTATGTTTTCTTAAATGGTGGATGTTGTTCACATATTTTTTTTCCGATTTTATGGTGATTTTATACATTTATACATTTATTTATACATTTTATTTTTTCTCACTTATTTATTTAATTATTAACTTAATTAAAATTGTTTAATTTATTTAATTACTCTCCTGTTTCAGAATTTATTATATTCATGTAACCAAATCAATAGTGGTATTAAAATTCAATTTGTCCACTTTTCTTTATTCTTTTATAGTAATTAATTACTTTTGAATTTTTTGGTAGTATATAATTATATAACCAAAGAGTAATGACAAGCAATTCTGTTCTTATGGAATTTAGGAAGACAATTTAGTTATTGGATGAGACAGCAATGGGTGGGGAAGGAGTTGCCAAAGGCAAAAGACGAAGCGATTATAGGTGGCATTTTGACAAGAAAGGGCCTGAAATGGTGTAACCCTCGTCCTAGAACAAGAGAGGTCATCAATAAGACGGCTTCCTTTAGTTATCCCGATTCGGCTCTCGCCTTCGCTCAATCCCCAATCAAATGGCCTCTCCGCTTGACAATTACCTGCCAAAGATGGTTTGCTTCAAAGAAAGTCGGCAGAAGGGTTATTTGAATAGACGCTTGTCCTGCAATTGGTCCATTCAGTTGAGCTTCAAAAGAAACTTTTGCTCAGTCATCTATTTGGTAGATCCTGTTAGTTAGTGTCATGGTTCAGACTAATGCATAACAGGTGTTAATCCAGTTAAACTAATAAGACCCTAATCATTCTTACAGTTTATTTTGAATTAACTGATTATTAATTATAACTGATTAACTAATTATAAAACGACAATTTTTGTTGTATAAAGTAAGTATTCACAGTTAGGTGATGGCAAAAGGGGTTAGGTTAGCCCCGTGGCGACGTGCTTGTCTATGGACTGGTTCAATATCCACTTTTCTCTTCGATTTCTTCACGTGAATAAATCGGAGTACGTCATTCCTCAGAGAGGACTTTAAGCTGTCGGTCCCGAGCCTGTACGACATCAGGTACTCGTTATAGATCCCTACTCTAAATACGCCTGAGTTGGGAAAAATTGAACACTCTATTTTTGTATAATCAATCTTGATTATGTTATATCACAAGGGCCAATGTGCAGTAGCAGTTCCTTTGTGGGAATGTCACTGCAACCACCTAGGGATGCATTACCTAAGTGATGACCACATCCTCTGGCAATATCTTCAATTACCAGTGATAGTCAAATCATCGAGGAGTGATGGATATGTCACTAGAATTCGTTCTTCACGAAACAAATGCAAATTGAAATGACGTCTACTAAGCGGAATTCTAAATATTTTACCACCTGTAGACTTTTCCAAAGGTCTATACATTCTAATCAGATCAAAATCGAAATTAAACACCAATAGTTAGAATAAAAGATATAATTTAAGAAAAGCGATATAATTTGTTTATTTTAATATAAAATGAAATTTTTCCTCGCCCTTTTTTTTGCTTGTTTTATTAAAATTTACTTTGTTACTTTCTTCAGTGAAAAAGAATAATGTCTTAAATTAATGTTTCTATATTTTTTTTTTTTTTAAAGAGTATTATATGTGTTTCTTTCATTTCTGTATTACAGAAGATCTGCTCTATACCTCTATTAAATCAGAATTTTTGAGGATCATACTATTAAATAAATTAATATAATTTTTACAAATAAAAAAAAGGTTTTCTGTATTTCTGCTCACACTATATTCTGTTTCATATTGTATAATATAGGATATGAAATATAATACTCTATACTATACAGCTCATACTATATTTCTGCTCATAATATTCTGCTCATTTCCGTATAAATTTGGAAAAAATTTCTGTTTCTATTAATTAACTCTCACATTGTTAATTTTAATACAACTGTTTACCAAAAGAGAACAAAAATTAATATAAAGCTGGTAATTAAAAACATTTTAATTGACCTGTAAACGTTGAAATGTAAATAAATAGCAACAGAAGTAAAAACGTTAAGTTTGCAGTTTTTTGAGATTTGAAGAGTATAGATGACGTCAAAGGCAAAAATTTTTAAAAAACATATGAGAGATACATCATTTTTATCGTGTTTCTACATTCTAATACATTTTCTCTATATTTTAAAAAATATATTGCTTGCAATTAAATTAACGATTTCTTAGATCTTCTGTCAGAGATAGCGTTAGCAGGTCTAGATGAAATGATGTGAAAGCTCGTCTATAGCTCGTCGAGCAGTTATTGACAAAACATGTTAATCAAGAAAATGTATTTCTAGAAAAAGTGTAAAAACTTATAATTCTTTTTCATTAATAGTTAGTCAAATTATATAAGTACTGTTATTGTTGATTTCTTTTTTGAAGTAAAAGTTGAAAAAATTAGACTATTTCCATTCAAGTAAGACAGTTCTATAGTAAAATGAAACACAGAGACAAACAGCTGATATTTATTACTTTTATTATTCATTATTTCTTGACAAATATTTGTCAAGTGGCATTCTACTCTTTAATCATCCAAGTTAATATCTCGTCGTCGGGAAGAATTACTCTGTTGACAAGAATTATTCTATTTTCATAATTCATCATTAACTTTATATTGAAATATATTGAAAAATTCAAAAAATAATTCCCAAATATCTTAATTAAGTTACAATCACAAGATTAATATAAGTTGCTGATGGCTGCTTATCGTTTTATTTTAGATTTAAAGTAAGCCTCACTTAAGATGAGTTTCCTTTACCGACATTTTGAAGGACTGAGCGTCTCCCTTTGGTAGAGATTACACACTTTGCTGAGCTAATTAAAGTTTGGTAAAGTAATTTTGTGGGATAAATTCGTATAAGTACATAATTGTAAAACTTTTTTTTTCTTATTGACGATATAATAAGTTTATTTTTTTTTAAAAAAATTATACTTGTAAGATTAAAGAAAAATAGTTTTTTAATTAGCTACTTTATAATTAGTTGTGAGTCTCATAACGTTATTCACTTCAAACATTAAGCAATATATTGCTGTTGCGAAAAGCAGTATAATTTAACAAAACAGAGTATGGAAGCCTTTTATGTTGTTTTTTACTGAACTGTGGTTTATCTACAAAAACAGAAATACAGTGCAGGAAAAGAGAGTAATAACAATGAATAGCAAAACATCGTCGACCAAAGTAGAGTATATCAATTATTCGTGTCGTTCATACCCAAGTATGCTTATGTTTTTGCAAAAATAGAGTGGTACTTTTATTCGTGTGAACATACTGATACTGTTGTTTTTATTTATGTCGTCTATGTCTTTGGTATATTACCAAACAAGTCTTGTCCTGTGTCCCACTTTGTTTATCTGTCTGTGTTATTATCAGTCATTATAATCCAGGTGATTATTTCTTTTTTATATTTATTCTCTTGCTACTTGTTGTTTCTTTGTTCTTTTAGCCGTTTCAAAATGGTTTTGAAATAATAAAGCATGAACAGTTGGACAGCTAATAGAGCTCTTAAGTTTCTTGATTGAAGATTGTCGTCGATTGACAAACAAAGTTTTGATGAGGCATTACTCTAATAATACTGCAGCAAGTAATCTCCGTGCTACTGAAGCCACCATAAACCTTCACCATACAGCAATGTTCTGTTCTGTTATCGAATTTATATTGGGAAACAAACATATATCTATTAAAACAATGTAAGTTTAGATTAGGGATAGGTTTTCACCAAAGTGATGCACTTTGATGAAAAAAGAAGTTTGAAGAGATTTTTCAAGTATTTAAGGAGCAGTGGTTGATTGCAGTTGAGTGCAATTGACAGTTGAGAATCGAACTGGGGAGAAGATTAATTACAAGTCGGTTTTAAAGGGAGGCACAAAGGCACTCAAGGAGCGAAATGAGCTTTGAGACTCAAGGTGCTATGCAGAGAGTTCTCCTTGAAACTCCTTTGTGCCTCTCCTCCCAATCCACCCCCCCCCCCCCCATACCACCCTCCCATCAAACAATATATTTTCTTTCTGAAACAATTTGCTTTGTGAGTCTTACTTGAGAAAATTCAATCTATAGTTCACAACAATGAGGAAATATGATTTAGAATAATGTTTGAATGCCTTTCCAAGCATCCAATATGTGCAACAGCAAAAGCAACAATTGTTTAAACATATTTTGAAAAATTAGCATACACAGTTTTGCTTCATATTTGTCTATCCCATTCAAATATAAACATTTCTTTTTTGTTTCTATTTTTTGAAACAATGAGAAAAGTAATGAGAGATTAGTACGTGTTTTGATTATAAATTGTCATATTGTTATTTTGACGCTATATTGTTCAAAAACTATAGTGCTCAATTCCACTCCAATGACTATATTTCTGATCTATTTCATTAATATCTGTCAAGTGGTGCGACTTTGACACATTCAGTTCACACATCCTTGAAATAACAAACAGATTGAGGTGGCCTGCAAACATGCTAATCCATTAAAATGGACATTTTGATAATCAGTGTACTTGACTTGTAGTAATGTTTAGAAAGCAAAAGCATGTGGCACGAGGCACACGCCTGTTGGCTGCTCAGGCTGAGAGAGCTGCAGATGTAATGACATTTCCTACCGGTTCACAATTACAGCGTAGCCTGCCAGCTCTGCAGGCTTGCCCGATAACGCCCTCCCGGCATGACATCACTTGCGTGATCACCTCACCTTTTTATTTGATTAAATCCTCCCCACACCTTCCAACTGCTTTCCTTTTATGCATTATTTCTCATCTCTTTCTTTCAATTCATTTTTCATTTTGTATTATCCACAAAATTTAACATTACCAAAAAACAGTGAGAGGTTACTAAATAATGGTTTAGTCATAAGTTTTATAAATAACATGATATTATTATGTACATGAACCTTTTTTAATATAACTAAAAAATAGTATATATATATATATATATATATATATATATATATATATATATATATATAGGTGGCTGCACTGCGTGTCATTGTATCGCGCCAGTTTACATCGGCCAGTGGACGCATTTACGTCTCCGTTCCTTCATTCTTTCTCCTTTTATTTTATTTTCTTTCTTTCTACTCTCCTGAAGACGGCAAGACGCCGAAATAATCGAGATTCGTGAGTGTTCGTCCTTTTTCTTGTGTTCTCTAGCTGTAACTTTAATTATATATATATATATATATATATACATGCTTTTAAAAACTGGATGTCTGTTTCCACTTGATTCAATTTCGTCTTATATTTTTCCAAAATACGAAATTTTTTCTTTAACTCAGAACTCAATTTAAAAATTAATTCACCATAATTACTTGTTTTATTATTGAACATGTTTCGGTGTACGTTCACCATCTTCAGCAAACACGATTAATTATAATTACCTTAACAAATGAATCTAATAGTTAAATTACATTTCAAAAACAATGAGTGAACAAGTTAACTAACCTGTCAGTGTAACCTTAGTTAACTTGTTCACTCATTGTTTTTGAAATGTAATTTAACTATTAGATTCATTTGTTAAGGTAATTATAATTAATCGTGTTTGCTGAAGATGGTGAACGTACACCGAAACATGTTCAATAATAAAACAAGTAATTATGGTGAATTAATTTTTAAATTGAGTTCTGAGTTAAAGAAAAAATTTCGTATTTTGGAAAAATATAAGACAAAATTAAATCAAGTGGAAACAGACATCCAGTTTTTAAAAGCATGTATTGAAGAAGGACTGCTCCCAACTTTTATATATATATATATATATATATATATATTTACTTGATAACACGTACCTCTTTTCTTTTAAAGTTTGCTTCCTATCTTTACTAATATATATATATTTGTAAATTTAGGGAGCAATCCTTCTTTTATGCATGTTTTGTTGAACGACCTTTGTACTGTGGCATGAATCAATTTCATAGTCGATCTTTCAAGTTTTCTCACCTTTGATTTAAATTAATCTTTCTGGTATTAAATACACCAGTTCTCCAAATGATTTATTTTTCATAACTGACATGTTTCGGTCTATATATATATATATATATATATATACAATTCAAAGAAACGGTCCAGCGGACTTTTTTAAATAAAATAAATTCAAAACGAAGGAAACACACAGAAAGACACAAACATAACTCACATCGATATTTCGACCATCGTCGTCATCAGGAGGTGTGAAGAGCGAAGAGTCCCCCAAGAAGGCAGGGCGGCGACTCTGTCGATGTGAGTTATGTCTGTGTCTTTCTGTGTGTTTCCTTCGTTTTGAATTTATTTTATATATATATATATATATATACGAGTATATATATATATATTGTAAATAGGAAAACAATCGATCCAAAAGGACAACAAATGTTTCACATTTGAATCACAAATACAGAACTAAGGGACAAACACACTTACTGTCTCTAATTTTCGGTTGAACCGTCATCAGGAGAGTTGAGAAAGGGATACCAAGCGCACTTGTGAAGCGATGGTTGGAGACCCAACGGTTGGGTCGAATCAATCTCATTGCCAACGTTATGTTGTTTAAATAAAAACTCTTTCATAGTCAGAAGTATACATTTTTAAAAAGAAAAACTAACTATTACATTACAAATTAATATATTTTATATATATGTAATATTAATATTAATAAATTACATTACATTGTTTCAAAATTTATACTTCTGCCTATGAAAAAGGTTTTAAATAATAACCGAAACGTTGGCAATGAGAGTCAATATATATATATATATATATATGTGTACAAATACCTCCATATATAGGGGGTACATACCTCCCCCTCCCCTCACTCCCACCTTAGATTCACTTCCTAAAGTACAGTAATTTTGTAGACATTGTTCAAGTATTTTATTTTATTTTATTTTAACTATAGTTTATTAGACTTAATTAATTTTAGTTTATACCTGAAGATGGCGAATGAGATCCGAAAGCTTGTACGTAATTTTATTTAGTTTGTTAATTTAGTGATTAAAACAGTGATTAAATTTAGTTTTTCGTGTTTGACCTATGTTTAATGTGTGTGTTAATGTCTTTTGCTAACCTTCTTTGGAAGCTACCAGAGTCTCACCGCAGAGTGATACGAAAACTAGAGAGTGTCAACAAGAAACTGGTCAATGCAGAAGCTGCTGCTTATTTTAATAACATATATATATATATAGAGAGAGAGAGAGAGAGAGAGAGACAGAGTTACTGAGAAGTAACAGAAGAAAACATGCAAATTTTCTCTGTGCTGTATTGCGTTTTGCTTATTTATTAATGTACGATATAAAATAAAAATCATGATGTAAATTATGAATTATGAAATCATTCATAATGATGATCATTTCAAAAACCAATTCTGTTTTACATCTCAGTTCACTAAATTAAGTAAAATCAAACTCTTTCGATTGTTTCATCACAACCAAAGACCAGCTTTTTGGTTGAATGATCTTTGTCTCATTTTTATTTTCTTTTTTAATGCATTTTGAACATTTATTTCATTTTACGGGTGGAAAATTCTGTTTTATATAATTTTATATTTATATATATAAGTGAGATTTGTAGTTACTCTCTGTTCTTTTTTATGTATATATATATATATATATATATAATAATTAAATGAAACGGTCCAACGGACTTTTAAATAAGACCAATTACAAAAGATAGCACACAGATAGACACAGGAATAACTCACTTCTATATTTCCACCATCGTCGTCATCATGAGGCGAAGAGTCCCACAGGAAGGCTGAGCGGTGACTGAACACGAACGGTAGCAGTACAACCGTTAGTCAGTATCCCCACTACTACCACCCAGCGAGAAGGGAGGGGAAGGAAGTGAAAAGCCAAATTAAAAAGATAATAATAACATAAAAAATTAAAATATTTAAAAAAAAAAAATTAAAATAATTATAATAACAATTAACGATTAACGGTTGAGGTTAAGTCCAGGAGAAGAACGAGGAGCAAGCAAGCATATGTATGCTTTCTCAGAAGCTCTTTATGTTACTTTCGTATTAGAATCGGGGATCTGATTAAGTATTTGAACTCGAAAACATTCATTGAAGCTGAGGCCATGGGAATTTGCATGAATGACTATAGGAAGGTTACTACGTTTACCAACTGAAGCCCTATGACCATTCATACGAATGCTTAGCTTAGTAGAAGTTAAGCCAACATAAAAGGTTGGCTATCTGTGTGCTATCTTTTTTAATTGGTTTATATATATATATATATAATCACTATAAAATTGGAAAGATGATCCAAACTGGCCACAATACGAGTTCAAAATCGAAGAAGAGTAAACCACAGAGTAAAGAAACACACTTACAAACTCAATATTTTGGGCAATCTGTCTTCAGGTGAAAACAGAGAAGGAGACTAAGGTTGCTGTAAACGCAACGATGCGTAACCCCGTTACTTACCTTTTCTTTTTTTTTACGTGTGTTTCTTACTTTGTGTGTTACTCTTCTTCGATTTATATATATATATATATTCGCGCTCCGTTCTTCGACGTGGGGAGATCCCTCTCACTTCGTCTCTCTCCTAGTCTACTCCTGATGACAAACAACATTTCGATGTATTGAATTCTGTAAGTTTTTTTTATTCTTTTTTCTGTGTCGTGCTTTGTGTAATTTAAAGTTATATATATAGATATTTATATAAAGATTTCACATAAACACGTGAAATAACAATCAATGATCAAACCACAATAAGAAATGGGAAAACAAGACTAAGATCTTTCAACCGTAACAAGCGGTCCTCGTCAGAGCCAAAAACCCAACCGAATCGTTCTTTTGGGTTTTTGGCTCTGACGAGGACCGCTTGTTACGGTTGAAAGCTCTTAGTCTTGTTTTCCCATTTCTTATTGTGGTTTGATCATTCATATATACATATATATATATATATATATTATTTGATCATTCATATATATATATATATATCAATGATCAAACCACAATAATAAATGGGAAAACAAGACTAAGATCTTTCAACCGTAACAAGCGGTCTTCGTCAGAGTCAAAAACCTAACTGAACACTAGATGCAGAAAACATCTGGTGAGGAGTTGAGAAGAGTGGGAGGGAAGAGTGGTATTTTAAAAGGGTGAAAGTGCAGGAAAGGACTAATGTCCAGAAAGGGATGTTTGAGGAAACAAAGGAGTACAGTAAGAAAAAGTAAAAAACTATCCGCTAGCTGTCAACCCTCTTTGAATAGGCTATTGCCCTCGTGACGAAAGTATCAAGTTTGAAGAGACCGTTACTAATGTTTATAATATTAGATCTATTAAATTTAATTAGAGACGATTCAATAATATTTCTTAACAACATTGATTTTTCATAGGTAATAATAGGTAATTTCATAGGTAATTGTTATTTCACGTGTTTATGTGAAAGCTTTATATATATATATATGAAGAAAGAGAATGTCAGAGAGAGAGAGAGAGAGAGAGAGAGAGAGAGAGAGAGAGAGAGAGAGAGAGAGAGATTGATTGAAACGAAAGATTAACATTACATACATGTAATGAATAAAATAGCAAATATTTTGTATAACTCTAGGTGTAAGATTGACTATTAATTATAAAATTAACTATTATTTTATAATTAATAAATAAATTAATAGGTTTATTAAAAAATATTAAGAATGTATTAAATTATTTTCATATATAATAGTGAACTCATATGGTCCTCATCCTCATTTACTGATATGATCTGAATTGCAATTGGCGGAATGGTTTATCAGGACAGTTACTTAAGTGCATGTAATGAACCTTCACTCTCTCTCTCTCTCAATATATCTCTATCTCTTGCTCTGTCTAATTATTAATTCCGGGTGCTGTTAACTACTTGGGCTTTAGAATAACAATCAAACTTGTTAGGTTTAGTTGCTTCTTACACCGAGTTAAACCCTATCCTGGTTCGGGTTAATTTACTCTCCAAAAGCTCAAATGTTTAATCTTTCATTTATGTCAATCTCGATCTATTTACTGCCGTACGAAGGAATTAATGTTGACATAACTTTACTAAACTTACACATCTTGTAACAATCATTCATCGTAGAATAAATTATAAAGGGTATTATTTATCATTTTGTAGTCAGTTATTAGTAATATTTTATTATTCAAGTAATATAAAAAAAATTGTTTAACTTAACTATTGATGTTTAGTATATAAGTACCCCTTGTAGGGTTGACATAACTTATTTAAGACACTATTAAGGCCTATCGGTCATAGAGTAACAATGGATGTATTGTTTTATTGATTGCTGTCGTTGTTGACCTTGTACTTGGTTTAATATAATTTAATTGGATATCGTTTGTATCAGCATATCTTAAATCAAACGATAATACATGAACTTGAACGATAAAAACTGATTCCTGAAACTTTATCACGCAGATATTATCTACATTCATATTCACTAAATTAAATTGTCTCCAGAGCAAAACATATTAATGGAAAACATGAAATAGTACCCTCAAAACCTCATTTCCCATCATACTGGTTTGTAACATATTAATGGAAAACACGAAATAGAACCCTTAAAAACTCATTTTCCATCATATTGATATGTAACATATTAATGAAAAACATGAAATAGAACCCCCAAAACTTATTTCTTAACATATTGGTATGTAACATATTAATGAAAACCATGAAATAGAACCCTCAAAAACTTATTACCCATCATATTGATATGTAACATATTAATGAAAAACATGAAATAGAACCCCCAAAACTCATTTCGCATCATATTGGTAGGTAACATATTAATGAAAAACATCAAGTAGAGCCCCCAAAACTTATTTCTTAAAATATTGATATGTAACATTTTAATGAAAAACATGAAATAGAACCCTCAAAAACTCATTACGCATCATATTGGGATGTAACATATTAATGAAAAACATGAAATAGAATCCTCAAAGACTTATTACCCATCATATTGGTATGTAACATATTAATGTAAAATATGAAATATAACCCTCAGAACTCATTTTCCATCATATTGGTATGTTTAAGAAAATAAAAGGTGATGTTTGAAAAGTTATTGACTCTGTGAATGAGGAGCTGGTCTTGTTACTTTTCGTGTTTCATCGTAAATTAATTACCTTTTCAAATAAACATACCTTTCTGTAGTATATATAAAAGGTATATTTAATCGAAATGAATAATTTTATATCAAATTAGATATGTTTAATACATATTACATATAAATAGTTATTATATCAAGAAATTATTTAGAAGATCTATTTTTTCACTCGTGGATAATGTTTCCTCCCAGAATTCAATTTCCTCTAATATTCTATCTGTAATGAGTATGTCTTTTTTCTACGTCGCATTAAATATCTCAAGATATTCCTCATTTAAATATTTTTATTTTACCTCTCATAAAATATTAATAATTTCTCTTCCATTTTTTTTCGAAATTCATTTTGTAAGCACACTTTACAGATTTATTACGGAATAAATGTGTCCTCCTTATAGCTCTGAGTCAGGTATACAACATAATCTATTGATTCGTATATTATTCAACTTGCTACCAGTGAAGACAAAAAACTCCCCAACTATCCAAATTTTCTTGTTCGGAAACTGAATATAACTCCGAACCTGTCCCAATCTCAGGAATCCCAATAGCTTCCTACCTGAGCTAGATATGATGATCTGATTATATCCAAGTTATACAGTACCTGTGCCAATCTCAGGAATCCCAATAGCTTCCTACCTGAGCTAGATATGATGATCTGATTATATCCAAGTTATACAGTACCTGTGCCAATCTCAGGAATCCCAATAGTTTCCTACCTGAGCTAGATATGATGATCTGATTATATCCAAGTTATACAGTACCTGTGCCAATCTCAGGAATCCCAATAGCTTCCTACCTGAGCTAGATATGATGATCTGATTATATCCAAGTTATACAGTACCTGTGCCAATCTCAGGAATCCCAATAGCTTCCTACCTGAGCTAGATATGATGATCTGATTATATCCAAGTTATACAGTACCTGTGCCAATCTCAGGAATCCCAATAGCTTCCTACCTGAGCTAGATATGATGATCTGATTATATCCAAGTTATACAGTACCTGTGCCAATCTCAGGAATCCCAATAGTTTCCTACCTGAGCTAGATATGATGATCTGATTATATCCAAGTTATACAGTACCTGTGCCAATCTCAGGAATCCCAATAGCTTCCTACCTGAGCTAGATATGATGATCTGATTATATCCAAGTTATACAGTACCTGTGCCAATCTCAGGAATCCCAATAGCTTCCTACCTGAGCTAGATATGATGATCTGATTATATCCAAGTTATACAGTACCTGTGCCAATCTCAGGAATCCCAATAGCTTCCTACCTGAGCTAGATATGATGATCTGATTATATCCAAGTTATACAGTACCTGTACCAATCTCAGGAATCCCAATAGCTTCCTACCTGAGCTAGATATGATGATCTGATTATATCCAAGTTATACAGTACCTGTCCCAATCTCAGGAATCCCAATAGCTTCCTACCTGAGCTAGATATGATGATCTGATTATATCCAAGTTATACAGTACCTGTACCAATCTCAGGAATCCCAATAGCTTCCTACCTGAGCTAGATATGATGATCTGATTATATCCAAGTTATACAGTACCTGTGCCAATCCGAAAGGCCATACGACCAGGAATACGATTCCTTTACAGTGACAGGCTGATGTCCTGATTATTGACTATATTTACTGGCTTCAACAAAAGTGTAGAATGAGATTGTAGGAGAAGTGGGATTCTAGTCTGTAACTGCCAATCACGACATTCACTCATGTACATAGAAATATTCGTTGGACTTTACCGATCAATGTAAAGCAGTCATACCACGTATGTGCTATTTCTATTATACCACAAATAATGCAAAAGATAGTCATTAGCTCATAACAACAGAAAAAACTAGTCCTACATTTATCAATATCAATTATTGTATCAAAATGTAGTTAATTCTTCAAGTGTAGTTGCTAAATGTAAAATATATCTTTTGCCATACCTTTATATTATATCCCTTCCATTAACTATTAATAAATAAGATAATAATTATTAAATTTTGTATTAATGGCAAAGGAAATCAAGCATTTTTGCTTTTAAAAGATATATTTCTCGTAGAGATAAAAAAAAAAACTTTTAATAATTCCTCTTTCATTATCATTTAAGTAAAATTGTAAATTCAGATTAAAATTGTTCTATATGCTATGAAAATATTCACATTTTTTTTTAAATTCTACCAAATAAGTTTTCTTTCTTAATTAAGTGTAAACAAAAATCATTATTACATTTAAAACATTTCGTTCTTTGTAATTGTTAATAACTACATAAACAAATATGTTTAATTACTGTAATTGCTAGATTTGACTGCTATAAATCATTTCTTTGAAAAGTAATAACTAATTTTACTAATTGCACACTATTTTGCATCATTTAATTTAATTAAATACCATTTGAGTGGAGATTAATAGAATATTAACTAATGAATAATGACAAAAACATTAGTGAATTAGATAATTGATGGTGAATAGTTAATATTTAATTTTAGTGTTTAATTGTACACTTCATAATTGTATAAGTCTTCTGAAAAATAATAATATATCATTAAAGAAATGATTGTTTTTATGTCAAGTTTAATATTGGTCCCGTGTGAGACAAAGTTACATAAAATTAACATTAGAAAGGATATAAAGATAGAAATGGTTTGGCTGTTGTTGGACAATGATGGCTCTATTGAAGCAGCAGGCGTAGTGGAGGGCATTAT
Organism: Hermatobates lingyangjiaoensis; assembly: GCA_026182355.1. Lineage (NCBI taxonomy): Eukaryota > Metazoa > Arthropoda > Insecta > Hemiptera > Hermatobatidae > Hermatobates > Hermatobates lingyangjiaoensis. The sequence continues at coordinate 3,260,751 of JAPFBL010000023.1, forward strand.
GAGACTATGTCGAGGAAGGGCCTCAAGCTGGTCCTGCAAGGGCTCTCTTGAGTATTGAACGGTCTCGAGTACTCTCCTGGGCTCGCGGTCACTAACTGCCCTTCCTATGTGCTTTCGTCGCCCATTCACAAGTCATGTTCTTTCCTTTCACCTTCCGATCTATTTCTAACCCACCGGGCACCTTCAATAGTAATATATATATATATACGTCTAAATCACAGTAAGAAATGAGAAAAAAGTTTAAGATCTTTTGGTTAATGTCTCAATCACAGTATTAAATCAGAAAAAAGGTTTTTAATCTTCTGATTTTATACTATGCTTTAGACATTGATTTTATTGCACGTGTTTACTGTGATTCTTGTCACAGTGTATCGTTACTCTTTTCTTCAATATATAACTATCCTCAGTCTTAAAACACGAGTCAAAAACAGTTTTATTATTAAGATTTAATAAGTAATTTATCATAAACAAAGGAATTTTGATACAGCAATTGAATCTTCAAAAGTACCTACCTACCTGCTACTACATCAAGTGCCCTTGTTAAAAAAAAAATGTGGATGCAATAATTTAAAATGAAAGATTGGGTTCAGAGTTATGAACACCTGTCAATAATTAAAGCAAATTATTTGCTTAAGTGCTAAGTTTTTCAATTAAGTTGCTTAATTGTCTCCAGTTATTCACATTAAAGGAAATTAATCATTAAGGAAGTTAGAAATTAAGTTCGTTAAGGTGAAGGAAAATTAATGAAAAGATTTAAGCTAGCTTCCTTAACCATGCATTATAGATTTTTCAACTCATTAAAAAAAATAATGAAAAATAAAAGTATATCAGTTTAAATGATGCTACTTTGCGACTTTTCACTAATAGGTTTGGTAAACTGAATGAGAGATTTCACGTGATTCCTTTCTTGTTTGTTTTGAAAAGCATTTGTGGGTAGTAAGGGGAAGTAAATTTTTTATCGCTAACGACGCTTATAGAGCTCCGGCAGTTGGGTTAATTTCACCGCAGTTCTCAAGATCATTAGCAGCTTTGCCTGAAAGCATGTCTAGTTGTGGTTCGGCTTTTTTTAACCCTTTTTTTTTTACCCTCCTACAAACCACCCCCTTGGTCTCTAAACTTATCAACAATAATTAATTCAAAACTCTACCGCAAAACTTATTTTACATGGCTTTTATTTTCAGTTAATAACCCGTCTAGTTACTGAACCTTTGACTTCCCTTGAGTAAAAACAAAAAAAAAAACCAAAAACAAAAACAGTTGCCTTCTGAGAAGAGGGCATGATTAATATATGATGGAGTTTGAACGACAAAGGGATCATAAATCATAGTCGGTTAACAGCTCGTTTGCCTGAAATCCCTTTGCTTAATTACTTAATGGTAGAACTAGCTCCTGATTTTCCATCCTCTGTAAATTCTCTTATCGTTTCTGACTTGCTTTTACCTCTAACAAAAGAACAAAGACCTCATTTTTTTACATCCCATGTTCATTCTAACATATAATTTTAAATCAAAATTAAATAATAGTCCCCTCTTTCTTTTGAATTTCCTTCCTATTTGAAATTACATTTCAGCATATTTCAGAGTATCGACTGAATCGCAATAGCAACTGTACTAGTACATATTAGCAATTAAGAGATGAACTAAACTTGAATATATCATTATACTATGTTTCTTTTTACATATTGTTCGCTTTTGTCGCTTCTCTCAACCTAATTTGAGTTTAGTTTCTTGGTGATAATACTTGAGATGGGTGACTGCCTCATGTAATAGGTGAGATTATTTTTCACCCTTAAACACTAAAACTATCCAGTTTTCAATACCATCAGCCATCTCTTCTTATAAATTGCCATCTTTACTTCTCATAAACATTGCTAATAATGAAATTATTCATAAAATAGAAAGGAATAAAGTTAATTGGTTTACTATAGAGACTATTGCACTTTGTTCATCAGCATGTTATTAGAATTCAGATTTTGTAACTCAGTAGTAATCACTCTCAATCTTAGGAGATAGTAGAACTTACGATTTAATTAAAAATAAATAATAACGAATACTATTTGTGGTGACTGTTTGAATAAGCTGGTTACATGTCAATACTGCTGTGGTCACAATTATGCCCTCTTCCTTTGATAATTTATCAGGCTTAAATTAAAGTAGATTTTTCTAACCATACGTTAATTTATTACTTTCTTGTGTACCCTTACAATCAGGAAATGTTGTAAGTTCTTAATTTAACTCTATAGTAATCACAAATTGGGGAATTTCCGGTCATCCATCAAAACTTCCGCTGAGTCTATCGCTTTCACTCACCGCGTTCCAAACTCATTATTATTTCCTTTCATTATATTAATGGCAATGTGGACAACGAGCATAACTTTATTTTCTGTTTGAGTAAAGAAAACTAAATTACTGTCGGAGGGTCAATGAGAAATTGTATATAAACTCAGCTTAGCAAAAGCCAAGTCTACAGGAAAGAGTTCGGATTGATTTCAATCCTGTCTCTGTGTGTAGGTTGTCTAAGACGTATCAATATGCATGGGTTAGAAGTGATGATTGAGAAAGGAAGTGAATGAAGGAAGTGAGGAAGTTATTAAAAGGACAACGCTGAGAGCAGCAAGGTATATATCCTTCTATTCCCCGAACATAATTAGAAGGATTGGAAAAGATATGGGAAGAAATACGCAGTCTTGTTGCATAGAAATAAAGTGAGCAATAAAAGATAGAGGAAGTCACTAAAAGAGCTCTTTAATAACAGGCATAACAGACATGAATGCAAAGTAAAAAGGAGGATCATTTCCATATTTACTGGGCCAATTGGAGGTAACACACAGATTACAGAGTCCCCAATTGTTGCTGAATTCGTATATTTTGTAATAAAATGAAGGAAATTGACAAATGGCAATAAAACCTAGTTTTATTATGGCCATAAATAAATATCAAAATAAGGAGCCAAGGTTGTACCCGTATAAGTATCTCTGGGTGCACAGTGGTTAGTATCAGCCATCAATCCTAAGGTTAAGTTAGGTTGCAGTGATAGTCCCACAAGGGAACACACGTAGTCCGAGCATTGGTCCTTTCTGATACCACACAATGAAGATTGATTCTACAGTGGGAGTCTTAAATTTTGATTAATTCAAGTGTATTTAGAGTAGGGATCTTTAACGAATACCTGGCTCGGGACCGACGATTTAACGTCCTTCTCTGAGGGATGACGTGCTCAGATTTATTCACCTGCTGCATGAATGAATCGAGGGCCAGGTGGGGATCGAACCCTGGTCCTATCAGTTCAGAGGCGAGTACGCTAACGACTAAGCTAACCTGGCCCCTCAATCTTAAGCCATAATGTTTGAGTAAGTAGTCGGAAATAAAACCAGGTATGATGAGAATATGAACCTCCTCAGTTGTCCTAGGAAAACTAGGAATGAGAGGAGATACTCTGCCGCTATGGTAGTATCGCAATCCATCCAAGCCACTGAAATAGTATAAGATGTGACATGCAAGGTGGCCATATTATATGGACACCTTCACAACTTTGTTAATTTAATCCTAATTATTTCCATAGTCTTATTAAATTCCGAGACATTCTGTTATTTTGTTTCAACTGTGTTTTTTGTGTTTATATTTAAAACATTTCTATCTGGTTTCTCATGAATGACCCTTGACTAATTCCGTAGTTTAGTAAAACTGACACAAAAAAAAGAGCCCAGGGTCTTGTTTGAATCGTGCTCCGACAGAAGGGTAAATTTTTGCAGTCCCTCCCTGTCACCATTAAACCAAAACAATTGGGCCCCTAATAAGCATCATTCCTCGCAATCCTCTTCTTGTTTTTATTAAATTTAGTTAGAAATTCAATTTTAAGTGATTATTTTCCACAAATTTATGATTTTATGTCTTAATTGTTATATGAAATAAATCTTTTAATAGTACGAGATATAACTCGTATCTCGTATAACTGAGATACTACATCTAAGAAAGTCTTACACTATTATTACATTTAAGAAAGCTTCAAAGTTTATTTACAAATGATAATATGAATTCTAAAATGTCACCAAAATCTTTCGACAATAACGGTTATCATCAGAAGCCCCGATGAAATTGTTTTTAAAACCTTGGAAAAGGTGTATGATGATCATAATTTATTACCATCTTTAAAGTTTTATACTGCAATTAATATATTTACTTGTTGTTTGATTAATAAAATGTAAATAATTGCATATATATGCATAATTAAAGGAAGGAAGCTTTCATTAAAACGTGATAATGCGAATTTCATATTTGATTACCTTTCTTGAGAACTTTTACCTAACCTTTCTAGGTATTTTGATTTACTGCAGTAAGAAAAAACACAATGTTCTTACATGAGGAAGGATAGCACATCACAACACCGCACTATCATCCTTTACTATTTAACTACAAACAACTTTGTTATTTGTTATTATTATTATTTTAACAAGTTATTTTTAACATTATTTCTTTTGTAGCACAATTAATTACAATTTTATTTTTAGTTCAGAAAATAATAATGGTGAAGTTTTATAGAGAATAATAATTCAGGTATATGTATACATAATTATAGGTATATTTCATACCTATAATTATAAAAAAATGCATCAGAGTGCATTAAATTTCGTGAATAAAAAAACTCCAGAGAAAGACTTTGGATGTTCTTTATTTGATTTATTCCTATCGTTAATGACTAATTTACAATTATATTACTCAATCACATTTGATCTGTCCATGTTTGTTACTTGGCATGTCATGTCAGACCCTGTGTGTGTGTGTGTGTGTGTGTGTGTGTGTGTGTGTGTGTGTGTGTGTGTGTGTGTGTGTGTGTGTGTGTGTGATAACCACCTGTTCACTGAGTTTATTGTCAAGGATATCTTTAAATATAGCATTATACCAGTGAAAACTCCCCAGTATAGCGATATAGTTCTATAGAAATCGTTTAAGCCTAGTCTGATGAGTACCTTGAATTATTTTATTTGAAATTTGGACAAAACTGTTATTACTTGAGTTTTTTTCCAAAACTCCGTTACACAGAATTAGATACTACATGCGACACATTAAAGTTGTGCAGGTTGCATGCTATAATGTTCTAAAATTTCCAAATTCTTAGCGTTTTGAGTGGTTTTTTTTTTTTTAATTTATACTAATAATGTTCGCTATCATTAGGATATTTAGCCATCTATACTAGTAAGATTGTTTTATTTTTGAGTGCTCGGAATATAACTGTCTACAAGAGCTGACTGGTAATGAATTATTTCTATTCAGGCTATATAAACGTCAAACAAATGATTGATTATAATTAATTTAATAATAATGGATTTGTGGTTTAATTGCTCTGAACACTGTATTTATATTTTTTTTCCAAAGTCCTTATTAAGTTTTGACGAAGAATGAAAGTGTAGCTCATTTTTGACTTGGTATCCATTTGAAGGCCACATCACTGGAGGTATCAGCGTCACATTCTGTCACCTATTGAAGTTAAATCAACGCTCTGTGTTGTTTAACTATGGTGATTTAACTAGAACTAGTCTATTGAACATGGCTATGACATTTCGCACACTGAATTTATTACAGAGTAGATATATTACTTGCACTCAGTAGTTACAATGCTGATTTAGTTTTGTTCAAAGCAATGGAGTGAAAGTGATAGGTGGTTGGACATTGCTACTACTCCGCCGTGCGGACCATGCAGCTATATTAAGCTCTTTCTGAGTATGCTCTGAGTTTCAAATAAAAGTTAATATATAACATGGAGTTTTTCATGAAATGAAATCAGAACGAAAACTGAAACCTGAACCCTGATTGGTTAATAAGGTAAGTCGATTGGACCAATCAGAAAAACGCACCCACTAAGGAAATCTTTCTGTCCGTCCACAAGCAATAACCAACGGAAACATGGTCAAAAGCTCGCATGAATTGATGTCCTTTGGACAATTAATGTGGAAACTACAACCGCAAGACAGAAAAATAGCCCTCAAGATCGAGGCCACCAGCTCAAAACTCGTGAGAGCAGAAGCTGCTGCTACTTTTAACCATATCTGCTTGCAAAAAGACTTACTGCCGATTTACACCAATATGTACATATAAATCATAAACGCAATATAAAGCATACAATGAAACAGAATACATATAACATAAAATTGAACAAATTACTTACCAAAATCATTATTTTGAGGAATACTTCTGATAATGACAAATAATGTTGTTGAAGCAGGCAAAAATCAGAAGACAAATAGAAATATAGTTCTTTTATTCCAAATTTAAATACCATACGGATTTAAATTTATTCTACTGATTCTAAGATAGGTTGAAATTTTAGTACCAGTATAGAGATTTGTAGAATGATTATATCCGTTGGACAAGACTTGGCTTCGTTTCGGAGTACTCTCTTAATTGAGCGCCATTGAGTTTAAAGAATTAACATTTCTTCGAGGCTTAGCTTTACACTCTCTTATTGAAGGAAGAAAGAAGGTTTTACAGGGTGGTACTGCTGGGGGAATGGATTTATCACAGAATCCCTGTCTCACTCTCACTTGCGACCTCCACTGGTTGTTATTTATCCACATTTGTCAACCCCCTAACTTCCATCGACAACCGCATCCAACATTCAAAAGACGTTTTCGACAAATCTCTAATATATATTCACTCTAATCGAGTGTAGTATGTTACTTGAGCAAAGTCATTTATCTTCTCTTGATAAATTAGTAATTCACCTAAATTCAAATATGCTAATCGATTGATTCTAATAGCATTTACTTTTCTTATTAATACATTACTGAAAGGAAACTTTAATGGACGTTTCCATTCAGGCTTAGAATTAAAAATCGACACATTACTGCTGTACTAAGTACTTACTTTTATTTATGGTTGGATCACATCGTAAATAAGTACCTTTTCTCTTATATTTTCTTCTTTTGAATTCTACTTTCAACAAAAAACTTTACTACCGCCACTCTCTTTCAAATCTCTTTTCATTAGTTATTTTACCTTCTACAGATTTCATATTGCAAATCATAGTAAATTATCTTTCACAACCCTATTGTTAATATACCTCAATAACTTGCTAAGGACACTTTTTTGTGTCCATCAACGTGTATTTGATACAATTTCTATTAACAAAGCTTTTTTGCAATATCAAGGTGCAAATAAAACTAAAATAGCGTTATTCAACTTTAGAATTAGTAAACGTAATATGAAGCATATTGGCAAATAATTTAATTACCAATATGTTTTCTCGTCAAATTCTACCAATATCAGCTGCTTCTGATTTTTTTACAGTTATTCATATGTATTGATATTGCTTTTCATAATTATATCTCAAGTTTCATTTTTATTATGTAGATAAAGTAATTTTGTGATGCGTGATCAAGATCGTTGAATCTACTTTACTAACAAAAATGCAAACAAAATGTTTATATTTGTTTATAAACTAGTAAGACATTAAGCACAGGTGGAGATTTTTCTACTTCAATGGTTTTTCCTTCAAAACAATACTAGTCTCTTTCTAAAGGCCAAAATTCATTATACTTTTACCTTCATGTCTGTAATTGTTTTGATGTAATACACCGTATTTTAAGACTTTGTGATCGTTAGTTCAAATAAGTGAATATTCTATCATTACATGGAGTAATAAGAAATATATTTGCTATCGTTGACTTTTTTTATATCAGATTTCAAAAAAATATGTACAGGTATACCTCAGTTTACGTCTTTTCGAGTTAGGTCAATCTCGATCATATGTCGGTTTTCAATAGAATACATAAAAAAATACAAAAAACATATAAAAATACAGTTTACATCAGGTATTCAACTTTACGATGGTCTCCTACAAGTATTGGAATCATAATATCACTAGAAAATCATTATTATTCCGAATCACAATTAGATGCACGAGAGGGTGTATTTTATCACACTACCGAGTAGCAGCAGGAATGAATGTTCATCCATTCTCTGTGATAAACCGCATATGTTCTTTTTTTTTTGCTCGATGACAGAGTCAGCATATCTTTTGAATTAATCATAAAAAGAAGTCAATTTTTCTTTATTGTGGAGAGCCATCGTTTTGTCTCCTATACTACCATACTGGAACTTTATGACCATAGTGGTTTTATGAAAATCCTATTTCTACATTGCCATCAAAAACAGTTGAATATTATTCTGGAGCTATTTAAAATATAAAAAAAAATTAATTAACCTAAATGATTGTGCATAAAGTAATCAAAGAGGATATCAAAAGTCTTTTTGAAACTAACAGAATATATAAGCTTGTAGTTACTGGAAAACATTAATCAAATATTGTGATAAATATACGTAATTTAAACTCTAGTTTTTTGAGTGTGATCTCCCTTTTTCCTTACTAATGTTTCCTTCCTTTTAATATGATTGTTACATGGACTATAATACATAATTTAATGAGATAATGTTAGTTCACTAACAGTACTATTGTACTTTAAGTCACACATACTATTATTATTATTTGTGACATAAATAAAATCACAAATATTAAACATACGCAAGGTGTTTATTGTGGTATGATTGAAATATTGTCACAAAAAGGTATCTGTAGCCATGTTCAATATGTAAGAAACGTTTTGAATATGTATGATTGATGATTAGCATTGGTATAACGTGACGAATATGGTATGTGGCAATATACATAGGCTATCCTAATGCCTAAAAGTTATTTTCTTTAAAGAGTCATATTTTAGGTATATTTAGTATATTTAAATGAGCATTATATATATTATAATATTCTTTATTATAAAACAAAGAGAGTTGTAATATCTTGGTGTACCAACCATCGTGGCAAAGTCAGCCAATTCATATGCATAATCTCAAATGCATTTTCTCACACTGGGAAGACGCCAGATAGAGCAAGTTCTCTGGTGATAAGTCACTCTTGAGTGGTCCGCTTTAATAATTAAATTACTTGTTTGTGAGGCGGTTGTTTCATACTCATAACCATGGCTATGTAGCTAAAACATAATCTGGGTTAAAGCTTGTAATATATTGCTTTTAAAACTTTGTTTTAAAAGATTTCAAGATTTTTTTTTTACATTCTTGTCTTAAAACTAAACTTATATAAAGGTTCTGTGAAAAGACTGTTTATTAAATCCATTTTTTTTTTCTAAAAGTTAAAAAACTTTTTGAATAGTCTTAGGTTAAAAAAAAAAAATTGTGAGGTATGAAATTAATTATACTTGCTAATAAGAAAAACTTTTTGTTTTAAAAAGTTAATTTTTAGTTGTTTAGCTTTATTTATGCTTTATTAGTATTACAACTTTTATCAGTAATAGTGCCTCTAAGGTGTTTATTATATAAGAAAGCCTATTGATTAAAACATATATTATATGATAAAAGCACAACTCAGGATACATACGATAATGCACAACTCAGGAGACATACGATAATGCATAACTCAGGAGACATGCGATAATGCACAACTCAGGATACATACGATAATGCACAACTCAGGATACATACGATAATGCACAACTCATAGTATCGTAGCGAGTGCTTGACCATGTACTAGAACAGCTGTCAAGGTCAAACTAGAGAATATCGGATGTCAGGAGAAGTAAACTTGAGACATGCTTCTCAGAGCACGAGATAATCCAGTCTGGAGACAGGTAGAACCAACTAGGGAGCTGCACATGCTTTACAACAAGCTAACAAGCTGAAGAACAGATGTTAGCCGAACATTCAATGGAACAATATTCTTTCATGCGAGATTAATTTTATAAATCCTTCTGATTTTGGCTTCTTAAAATATACGCAAGGTGTTTATTAAGGTATGATTGAAATACTGTCTCAAAAAGGTATCTGTAGCCTTGTTCAATATGTAAGAAACGTTTTGAATATCTATGACTGATGATTACCGTTGTTGTAACGTGGCAAATATAGTATTTTAGGCTGTAGACATATTCATTAGAGGGAAACATTTTGAATTGCTATGGCTGATGATTAGTGACGGTATAACGTGAAGAATATAGTATTTTAGGCTTCTGTAGCCATCTTCATTAGAGAAAAATATTTTGAATTGGTATGACTGATGATTAGTGATGGTATAACGTGGAGAATACAGTATTTTAGGCTTCTATAGCCATCTTCAAGAGAAAAATATTTTGAATTGGTATGACTGATGATTAGTGATGGTATAACGTGGAGAATACAGTATTTTAGGCTTCTGTAGCCATCTTCATTAGAGAAAAATATTTTGAATTGGTATGACTGATGATTAGTGTTGGTATAACGTGGAGAATATAGTATTTTAGGCTTCTGTAGTTTTCTTCATTACTGAAAAATATTTTGAATTGGTATGACTGATGATTAGTGTTGTTATGACGTGGAGAATATAGTATTTTAGGCTTCTGTAGTTTTCTTCATTACAGAAAAATATGTTGAATTGGTATGACTGATGATTAGTGATGGTATGACGTGGAGAATATAGTATTTTAGGCTTCTGTAGTTTTCTTCATTACAGAAAAATATTTTGAATTGGTATGACTGATGATTAGTGATGGTATAACGTGGAGAATATAGTATTTTGGGCTTCTGTAGTTTTCTTCATTACAGAAAAATATTTTGAATTGGTATGACTGATGATTAGTGATGGTATAACGTGGAGAATATAGTATTTTAAGATGTGGACATTTTCATTAGAGAGATGATTTGTGTTGGTCTAACGTAGCAAAGTGGTTTCCTAGGTATAAGCAGCCGATATGACTGACAATGTTACTAGTGGACACCTGAAGTAGATCAGCCTGCAGGTGAAATATAGTTTCGGATCATCTTCCGTGGTTGCAGTAATCTTCTTGTTGAATTCAGAACAGGCAATACATCCAGGCTCGCAGCAAACACATACTCGACATCATCCATTTCAAGTCTCCCAACAGGAGTTCTTAAGCATCAACTAAACATCTTATTTTAATAATGACATGATTTCAGTTAAGCAGCTTATTTTAATAATTACAATTATTCAGCAAAACCGTTTATTCAGTTTACAGTTTTCCTCAGAAATCTCTTTTCGCGTTCAAAATTTTTTGTTTTTCGACTAATCAGTTAAACAAAAACACGAATATCACTGTTAATTTTCAAATATTAAAGATCCAGCGACTTCTAATAATGAAAAAATAGCGGAATATACTTGCTACTGGACTACAGTTCCTCAGTTGCTCAGCCGAGACTAGATTATTATAAAGGAGATGAAGAAATAATGCGTTTTGTCTTCTATCAGAGAATATATAATTAATTTGATCTGAAATCTGCTGTAGTATTTCAGAAACTTTTTTTTTATAACCCTACTCTATATTCATTTCATAAAATGTACGATTTTCTGAATTTGTAAACTTGTTGCCCTAAGATGGGTTTTTTACGTGTTCATATAGAATTTGAAAGTTTTATTTTATTTATTAATCTTCATTTATAATTTAGAATGGTAACTGAGAACATATCTGTCTTGCCTCCCCATCCCCATCCCCTGTCTTTATCATCCTTTTTCTTCATTTTGGGGGTGAAAAAAAATCTAAGACATCATCACTTAGAGAGGAACTTAATCAGTCGGACTCGAGCCTGTACGACATCAGGTACTTGTTAAAGTTCCCTACTCTAAACAAATTCACTATAATTCAACTCGGTAATGTGGCTCACCCATTACTAAAATGGGTGCCAAATAATGAATGAGACATACTTTTCACCACTAGAACAGTTCTTAAAGGTGACAGCCTGTAAGCGTGAGCATTGAAAAACCAAACGAAATATTTCTTTAATATCATCAATGCTACCTTAAGAGTTATCACAAAAAAAGTTTTACAACCTACGTGATTACACCTTATAAATACACGTTAATGTAGCACTACATGAAATGAATTCCAGGTCAAGGTTGACAAATGATGAACCTTTCAAGGCATCTTTGATTAATTGTTAACAACAGAAACCTTGTTAACAATACTATTAATTAAGGGATGAACAATGAACTGTTGCGATGGTAGCCATAGTCAGTTTGTTCCATTGTTCACTAGAAGGAGTCTAATCCATCTTAAACTCCCGCTTTTCTCTTGCCTAAAATTAATTGGGTGGAAAATTAAACTAACTTTACTTGTATTTCAAATCTTTCAAAAAATAACTTCATTTATTTAATAATTGAATCATTAATTTAAATTAGACAAGTAAGCAAATATATGTTATAAACTTTTACAACCTCTTATTTTAATTAAATGAAATATATTGTTAGAATGTAACTAATTTAATTAATATATTAATATAAGTATATAATCAAAAGATATCAATATTTACACTTTTAAAAGTTTTTCAAATCAAAATATACATTCATCTCCATATCTTGAAATGAAATGTGAATGTTTCCCAGGTGCTTGTGCTTAAGGTGACTTCATTGTTATTAACTCATCCCATGTCTACCGGGTTGCCGATTATTTTCTTCATTTTATTTTATCAATAATTCGTTAACAATTATTAACTGCATCCTGTTCACAGTTAATTTGAATTTGTTTGTTCAAACCTTATTAAAATGATATGGGCATCGTAATAAAGTCTGATAGGTTTAAAAAGGTCAGAAGTTTTGTATTGTACCTAGAATCATTAGTTAACCCTAAAATTTGTATATTATTCGAAGTAAAAGAAATATTTACGATGAATAATAAAAGTAATTGGGGTTTCAAAAGCAATTTTATAACAGAAACACGCAGACTGCTTTTTGTGGAGAGTGTTTTTCAACTTGTAAACTTTGAACTTCTTCAAATTAAAAAAGTACTGGTTCCCTCTGTGTTTATATGAAAGTAAAGTGGAAAAAAATGTTGAAGTAATGACAAAAACAGCGTTGGAAAAAAATCTCAGAACTGTGATAGGCATTCATGGTAAATGTAATAGAACTGGGAAAACTTTGGAGGGTGGGACATGTGTTAAGGATACAGTCGTTCCAATATCGAATCCTCCGTACTATCACAAAAACGTCCTCCGTACTTTTATGTCAAAAACTACACCATAATAAAAAGCTAAAAATGTCATTCATTCAATATTTATCTCCTGATCATTATAAGTAATTTCACAACAACTTTTGCTCTCATCCAAATCCATTCGTACGAATCCTTGCTTCCTCCTCACCTTCCCAGAATCCCCCAAGACGACTCAAGAGAAGATGACCGAGAGATCTACTACTTCGATAATATGCTATAAAACAAAGTGAAAAGTTGAACCAATGGGTTTCATTTTTTACTCATGTGCACCGAAGTTAGTGTCTAATTACTTACTCCATATGCTTGTTACGCAAACTATGTAGTTGTATATTTGTAAATAAAGATGTTAAAATAAAAGTTTATTATACTGTAAATACATATGTCGGTACTGATAGGCTTTGGATTAGTCAACGAAATTGTTGCGCCAATTAAATAAGTCATAGTATTTTATAATTTTTAATTAAAGCTGGGGCAGCACTGTGAAGGAGGTTGGTAAGGAGTAAGGTAATGCGGCCCACATCGGACATCTTGATAGTTCATGTCTTACGGGTTAATCACCAAGTTCGGTCTGGCCCGATCTACATCTTGCACATGTGTCTCAATATACAATGTCATATTTATTATAATAAAGTTGTTCTATAGTAATTTAACTAGTATTAACATACAAGCTTCACAAAACAAATATCTCCAAATAAATGAAGTTATATGAAAATTTGTTTTCTTTTTTACATGGAAGATGACTAACACATTTAAATATGTAAACAAAGTATAGGTGACTGCTGAGTTTGTTCAATCTAGCGTTGTTTAACACGTCTAAGCTGCAAACTGAAGTTTTTCGATATTAACGGCTACAGATGATACTGGGACCGAGAAAAAACTGCCCATTGACACAAGTTTATCAATAACCTCTACCCCATGCCACTACTTAAATCTCCAACCGGGTTCGTTAAAAGGCATAAAATTGGAAAGTGGATAATTAAGAAGACGTTGTCATTTACTAGGTTATACACATTACGTGTGTCCTAAATTGTCAGTATAACAAGTGTACTTACGCTAACTTCTGCAGAACTAATAAAACATTTAAACTGGTCAGTCTTAGCACATAACTTTCATCAATAACCATGCATTTGTAACAACGCTAAGGTGATAGGAGTATAAGCAGGCTTGTCTTAAAGGTTAATATCCCCTTAATGAGATCTTACATATTTATATTTTCTTACCTGGAAATACGCATATCTATTACTACTTTACTATAAAGGTTGTTTGACTTTTACAAATAAACAAACTTTGAAGTACTGTAGTAAAAGGATAATACCAAAACTCAACACAAAAGAAATTTTTTCATCCAATTTATGTGTTTATCCAAAGTTTATCCGAAGTTCATCCAAATACTTCGTGTTCATCGTCAGGTAAACAGGAAGTGTTTGAAACGCGTAGTTTGAATAAAAAAAAAAACTTCTTTTGTATGTATGCTTTGTATATCCATTTACCATTGTATGAGTAAATACCACACAAATACGGATTGCACAACTAATGTGCTCAAACATAAAAGTATATTCTTGTTGATTGTTGTTTTTGCCAGTCCAATGTGCTAAACCTGGACTTCTATGTCCTTAATTTTAAAAGACTGCCAATCTTTGAGGATAAAGTTGTTACTATTAACATTAAAATTATGTTTACGGGTGGATAATTTTATAATATTCTTGAGAATATTGAATAATAATTATTCAAGAATATTTTATAATATTCTTGAAGATTGTTGTTTTTGCAAGTTCAATGTGCTAAACCTGGACTTCTATGTCCTTAATTTTAAAAGACTGTCAATCTTTGAGGATAAAGTTGTTACTAATAACATTAAAATTATGTTTACGGTTGGTTGTTTTATCAGTTAGTATGTACCAGAATAATTTAGATGCTATTCTACAAAGTAGCGTTTCCTTTATAAAAGGCACAAAGGAGCCTACACAAAGTGTTTTTTCGCCATTGAAAGTACTAATACGTGGCGATAAGTTCAGTTTCCATTAGGTCTCAAGAAGAGCTATAGTTTGGTCTCATTAAGTAGTGCTTGTTTCACCCTCTGACGGCTATTTAAAGAAGTGCTTAAGCGAGGTCGTTGTAAACAGCTTAAGACTGGGTGGTCTTCCGAATTATACCTCTTACATTCAACTCTGAATCTTTGAGCCAGCAATACTTTCTTCTTTCTGCATAATATCTCCTATAAGTCGGCATAAATGCTACCTTTAGCCTAGTAAAGTTCTGATAATGCTTCTGATCCTAATTTACACATGTGAATCACCTTAATCGTAAAATATTTTCACCTAATTCAATGTTTTCCACTTTTGTTGTAGTTCAGCTAAAACAAAAAAAACACATTTTACAATTTAAAACATCAATATAATTATTTATCTTTACCCAGTGTCATTTAAGCTCTATAAAATCGCAATCCAATAAATATTTATCTATTGTTGCTACCTTAATGCATTCAGTGGAATTGTTCTAAAAATGACAGCCTTATTATTACTCATTAAATCCATGCCCAATCCACGGAATCAAATTACTCTAATTGCTTTATCTGGTTTTCATCATCCTTTTTAATAATATACAACAAATGGCTTCACTAATTACTCATTATTAAAACAATATGCATAAAGTCGTAATTATATATTAATTATTTATTTCATTCCAAGAGCTGAATAATCAAAGCGGGCATTCAAATGAATTTATAATGAATGAAACACTTCAAAATAAAATAGACAAAGAGAAAAGTTATTGGGATCTTTCAGAAGGGAATTCTTAGAAAACTAGCTTCCTAAATTTAAAATATGCAGTTTGTTATTTATTATAAGGTTTCCCTTTGAATGTAGAGTCAGGTGTTTTTTTTAGTTCACATTTCTGTTAGAATAAATAACGTAGAAATTTTCAGATAGCAGATAATAATGAAACAAAACAAATCCAATTATATTATTGATGGAGCTAACATGTTTTTCATTAAAAGATTTTTGCTTGCTGACTTAGTTACAAAAGTCATTATATTGTATAACAAACAAGACCTGGTAATGATAATAATAAGCCTTCTTTTTTTTCAGGTTGTTTGTGAAATTCATCTTTCATCCATGCAGTTTTAATGGTATGTTTACATCAATAATATTAATAAAGTAGTTATTATTCATTTTTATGTGCAACAATTACTATTTTAATATTAAACACATAATATACCGGCTTACCTCGTACATTACTGCCGTAGCTCTCGGGCCGGTTTCGGGTGTCACTCATCTTCAACACGAACTGATTTGATCGTTCGTGTTGATCGAACTGATTAGATCAGTTCGTATTGAAGATGGGTGACACCCGAAACCGGTCCGAGAGCTACGGCAGTAATGTACGAGGTAAAACGGTATATTATGTGTTTAATATTAATAATGCTAACCTCTGTGGTAATGAAATGCATGAATTACTATTTTACTTGTTTATTTTGTATCAAAAATTATGATATTTATTTATCATTCATTTGTATTATTAATAATATTTAAATGTTTAAAAAGATTAAAAAACGATCAATTTAATAAAAAACTGTGATTAGTGAATAGAATACATGAATAATGTATGTGGAGGAATGGTGTCTAGATGTTTCATTTCCGCAACTCCATCATATTTTCAGTGGTCAGTATCGTGGCTGGTATCACAAGTGGAGAAGGTTGAAGAGTAGACGATGCTTGGGCTGTGATGAAAGAGATGTTTGACTGATGGTGGAGAGGGTGGGCTTGTTGAGGTGTTGCTTGCTTGGTGGTTGGGAAGCGAATGCGAAGGGCCCGAGTCTGACCAGGTAGCATTAGGCAAAGATAGGAGGGCAAGTTCTGCTAAGCAGCCCTAAGCCGGCATGTACTGTTAGGCAACTCTTAGAGCGCATGTACCGTTAAATTATGATCTAAACACTCAGAACTCGTAAGTTTTTTGACCAAACATTGAACCATCTAATCCTCCATTGTTCTCACCTCTTTCCACTACCCACTTGACCTTGCGATTTGCAATTTCTTCTTGTTTCCCAAAGTCAATTGACCCTTGAAAGCAAAAAAATTGACACGATTCCCGAATTTAAGACAAATGTGACGAAGAACGTGAAGAAAATTCAAAAAAAAAAAACACGTTCGAAGACTACATCAACAAGTGGAAATCCCATTCATGTGCTTCTAATCCTAGTTTACTTGTGTGAATCACCATAATGGAAAAATATGTTTACCGAATTCAATTCTTTCCAGTTTTGTTTTAGTTTTTCTAAAACCAAAAAAAACTCATTGTACAGTTTAAAACGTCGTGTCCATATAATATCTTTTCCTCCACACAGTATCATTCAAACTTTACGAAATTATAAACAAATATATATGTCATTGTGAGGTAAAATGGATAAACCAACAAAAGTCTCCATACAAATGAAGTTTTATTCAACTCGTTTCAAACACTTTGTGTTCATGAACACAATTGATGTTCATGATTGATGTTTGATGTTCATGAAGTGTTTGAAACGCGTTGAATAAAACTTCATTTGTGTGGAGACTTTTGTTGGTTTATCCATTTTACCTCAGAATGAGTAAATACCACACAATTACGGATTGTACAACTAATGATTTAAATATGTATGTATTTATTGTCATACCATAATACCTTTAGTGCAGTTGTGTTAATATTAACAGCCTTATTAAGATAAAACTATTTCAATGATAGGGCAACAAGAGAGTGAATAGGGAAGAAAAGTACTTTGAACGATACTCACAGCTCTAAATTTCAAATGAATTGTATTTTTATTAAGAATTCCGCCCTGGTATTATTTAGATAGGCCTTATATAAGATTTTATTTGGAATCAAAACTTTCAACTGGTTAAGCTTGATAAGAAAATCATCGATGATATAAATTTCATGAAGATTTCAGTTAGTGTTTGTCTACAGATGAGATTATTTTATGAATAACTTACTCCATCACCATCTGATTTATATAAATTACTGAATAATATTATCATATATCATAATATTTAATACCTGAAAAGTCGTATATTAAATAAGTGATTTATTTTTGATGTTAACTAAATTGCAAGTTTGAAGTGTTAATAAGTGGTAATTTATTGCTGTAATTATGAACCTCTCTATCTTACACATGGTTTTCTGATCTTGACTAGCTTCATAAGACGTCCATCTTGAGGAGCCAGTTTACTTGGGTTTAATGTTTTTTTTCTGGTGTTGGCCGTATGTCCTCTGTCAGTGTTTCCAGACAGTCTCCATTCAGTACCTGACCCTCAATCTTATTATTTTTTTCATATTAGCGAAAGAATTATGATTCCACATAAAATCGTTTATTATAAAAAAAAAATTACGCGTTTCGAGCACTTGATGTTCTTCTTCAGGTTATATCTGCTGTGCTAGGGTGGTTATTCAGTGGGTGAGACTTAGCAAGGACTCACTCCTCACTCACCCATTGAATAACCATCCCAGCGAAGCAGATGTAACCTGAAGAAGAACATAAAGTGTTTGAAACGCGTTGTTAGTTTCTTTTATAATAAATTTCTTTGTGTGGAGACATAATACTTTCCCTAATGTGAGTAAATAACACACTATAACAGATTGCACAATTAATGTATTAAATACATGCATATTGTTAATACCACTGAGGTTACTATGATTTATATTAGAAATAGGTAAAACTGTCATACCTCGTAAGATGATCATGGAGTCGTTGGAGCGCTTTCCGACATTGTCCATCTTCGATCGTAACAAACCTACTGGCGCTCCAACGACTCCATGATCATCTTACGAGGTATGACAGTTTTACCTATTTCTAATATAAGTTAATGTATTCTCATATTTTTATCCTCTCTTTCTTTCCGTCGTTTCATAAATATTTTTAATGCAATATCTTTTCTTATGGTAAAAGTCAGTTTCTATGTGGTATTTATTTATATTTGTAAATTACAAAAAAAGCTAAAATAAACAAAATTTTATTTATGAAACAACACTTCTTAAATATGCAGTGTTCGTCAGCATTTGTACTTGTTTACAGTGGGAGACAGAAGTCAAAATCAATTTGATTTTGATTCTTCTATCGGGCTTTTCAATAAATAGAGATAAACATCAATAAGAACATTACATGTTCAAAATGCATTGCTTTCGTATTAAATCATTAATTATATAAAGATTTTTCATCTAGTTTTCAAGTAATAATAGTGAATCTGCAAAATTTCAAGGAAGTTTTTTATGGCATATTCAGTATATTAATATTGAAATAAAGATATCACATACATTAGTTGAATACTCTGTTGTGTATTTTATAACATTTGTAATATCTTGCATGTAAATATACAAGTTCTAACATATTTAATAAGTGAAAGTTTCTATATACCTTTAATCTATAACAAGTATATTGTTGATAAAAGGTAAATAAAATATGGAGTTAAAATGAAGAGTTAGGCAGTCGCCGTTAATAAGGTATAAATAGAGAATATAATAATCTAAGTCGAGGTTTTAAGCTGGTTTTTGGTCTGCTTAATATTTGAGTAGGCATTAGTGGTTCTATTCGGCAAATTGCCGCTGTAATAGCCTCCGGAGTGAACCTCGAGTCCTCGTTTTTTTTCTCCACCACTACCATACTCTTTGGCTAATGCACCTCGTATGGTGATAAAGATGTATATCAAAACAGTTGTTCAATAAATCAAGCAAACATTTTTCCTCCCTTCAATGATGACATTCGTATTGCACATTTCTTATTCTTTTGTAATCATTAAATCGCCCATGTCAAACACGCGGTACTTCAGGCACTTTTCAGACCCATAGGAAACTTTTCTTCGCTTTACAAATATTGATAACCAATACATTATTTATCTTGTGACAACAAAAGATTTTTGAAACAAAATTACATATCTATATATTATACTTAAATGAAATAAACATATTTAAAAAAATATGTCCATATATAGTTTAATGTACAAACATATGTTTAATGAATCATAGAGAAATTAAAAGCATATACTGAAGTCTCCAACTTTCAGTTTGAACCGTCTTCAGGAGAGACAAGTGAGGGAAAACGCACTTGTTCCGAGATGGTTGGAGACCTAATAACGTTGGGACAGTCTCCAACCATTTCTGAACCAGGGACCTTGGTTTACCTTTCTTATCTCTCCTGAAGACGGTTCAAACAGAAAATTGTAGACTGTAAATGTGTGCTTTTAATTTATCTACTTTTTTTTTGTATATTGAACTATATTTGTCCGTTTTGGATAGTATTTCGATCGAAAAAGTATATATATATAAAAGATACTATTGAGCAAACATTTATGTCAAAAATGATCTACAAATTTTGCATACCATGACAATTGAGTAATATCATAATAAAATTAATTAATGACCATGGTAATTCTACGATCGTGCTCTGACATGAAATAAGTAGATGTAGAAGTTGAAGTTGTAGAGAATATACAAAATTGTAGCGGACTTTATAAATGTAGATGGACCATATCTTGTTGAGAAATAAATAAATACATAAGATATACATTGCTTAAAACATAAACTTATTCAATAATGCATTTTGTGTGGTTCATTGCCTATATAAATTTATTTTAAAAGATTATAATAAAATATTATATTATTATAAAGCATAATCGCCAGTACTATATAATAATATAGTATATTACACTGTTTGAATATTATTTTTCAATTATATCATGATTTATTATGTCTTAAGGTCTCAAAAGGTATTTTAAGGCGTATTTTTTATGTTTTGAGACCCATGATTTAATCTATTATGACCAAAATGGTCTTTGGTGACTAAGAAGTTTGATGCTTACTTAAAAGGATTTCTGTTAAATCTATTTTTTTTTCCTAAATAAAATTCAAAGATCAATAACTGGTTCAATTTTCTTAAAGAATCCTGTTCTCTAGTGTTCCTCACACAGCTATTCCTTTCGAACCATCTATTCTCATTAGAATCATAGTTTTAAATAAAACAATTACTTTAACTGTCTTGGGCGTTACTTAGCCTCTCAAG
This sequence comes from Hermatobates lingyangjiaoensis, assembly GCA_026182355.1. Taxonomy (NCBI): domain Eukaryota; kingdom Metazoa; phylum Arthropoda; class Insecta; order Hemiptera; family Hermatobatidae; genus Hermatobates; species Hermatobates lingyangjiaoensis. The sequence goes on from JAPFBL010000023.1 coordinate 3,281,753, forward strand.
ACAAACGATTACCCAGAAGGCTTTTGCCAAGTTAATCAAACTGAAGAGCATTTTTTTTTTTGGCTAGTTTTTTTTTATTAAGAACAAAGACATCATTAAGGTCTGAACCTTCTAAAAAAATAAAGGTCGCAATTATGTTCCACTTTTTTTTTATTAGAACCATTGTTGAGCCTTTGTGTTGAGCCTGCTATGTCCCAACATTTTTAATCTTTATAATACTGTTATGGACTTCCAAATGATTCCTCTGTAGAATTGTTTAATTCCTTTTTATTCAATTTAGAAAAAATTAACACACTATAACATTGATTTTCATTATTCACTCATTTGGAATAATCTATTGAAAATCAATGTTCAAAAAACAAAAAACCGTATTTACCATTAGGAATAATTTCTATAAGTAAAAATAGTATTTTTTTTTAATTCAAAAATTTCATATTATAATTATTAAAAACGAAATCTTTAGTTTCTCGACGAGTTAATATTGTAAACTCATAATTATGAGAATTATATTCTCATAATATAATATTGAATGCAATTGAATATTATAATTTACATATATTATTTATTATTCTTTATCAATACAGTTAAGTTTCATTAATACCAATTTGATTTCAATAATGAGTTACTTTTGAACTCTTCATCAAAGTAATTCGTCATGTCTCAATTATCATCAGATAATGGTTCTTTTCTAGAAAACCATTTAAGAAATACAAATATAACTATCGAGTATCATGGTTGTCAGCAATAGAATCATAAAATCTATAGATCTGAACAAAGGAAAAAGAAATTCATCATAGTAATATTCAACACATTGTTTACAACCAAAACCTGAAGGACTCAAGCAGTATAGATGTCTGAGCATTAAGGACACTTCTACAACAGGGCGAGAAACTTGGCTGGGACAGTACTGTATACTACAGTACGTGAGACTTGTGTTCTGAGTGTGTCCTGCAAGGCTTTTCTTTCGCATAAATTTGGTAAACCTAGTTTAAAGTGGACTTTTGTATGCATATAAATTAATAAAATAATTAAGTAAATAGTAAAAATCACTATTCTAGGAACATTTTTTTTAGAATGTTTTTATCTGTAAATTTCAAACGAACGTTAGAATGTAAAATACATAAAATCACATAATATATTGATTCAAAATTTGATATATATATATATATATATATTATACTATACATTTCCTAAATTAACACAATAATTTTCAAAAACATCAAGAAATAATTCTATCACCAAAATAAACATTTGCTTAAAGCAGTTTTTGCCACCTGTCATAATCAGGTGTACCTCTTAACTTCATAAAATGCCTCTAGGTTCCATCTGTTGGGCCTTCAATCTTGATTCGTGTTCTTGCGTCGTTCTAGAATATAGTTTTAACGTCCTGTTGAATCCTGTGGTTTGGTTGTTCATATTTGGTTTCAGTTCTATTATCTTAAGTGCTTCAGCAATTTGTAGTCTATTATGATCATATATATATATATATATATACAATACGTAGTATTATATTTACAATTTTACAAGGATATGAATATATAGAATCACCATTTACTATTAGAGATTCAGTTTATGGATCGTGCTTCTTTATAGCAACAGGATTCCATGGAATTCACGTAATTATTGGAACAACATTCCTAATAGTATGTTTAATACGAACAACAAAATTCAATTTTTCATGATATAAGCACTTTGGGTTTGAAGCAGCATCATGATATTGACATATATATATATATATATATATATATATATCAAATACGCAATTTTAAATATTACTATAAAATACTTATATTACTTTTCCATAACATTATTAAATATTGTTCCTCCAGTTAAGTAAAGCCTTTATAATTCCCTTAATGATTTCAAATGCTTGCTAATTGATATGCTCAAATTAATTGAGAATTTCATTTAAATATTAATCGTTAAGTGTAATAGTATTAAACTGTTATTAAAATCTTTAATTGTGGTTACGCTTAACTTTCCTGTTACTAATTTACTCATATATAATTATGAAAATGTTGCTAACTGTTCAAAACAAAGTTATTTACTTTAATCCGATTTATTTATTTTTGTACAAAGTTAAAAATATTATTATAATAACTGTTTTTGGATTTCCTGTATCTTAATTGTTAAGTAGGATGAACAATCGATTTGTATTTGACATTATGCAGTTTCTTTATAAGCGATAACCTCTCGTTAGTACTCAGAGTGATGTCAATAACCACTGCCACCACTTGATATTTTTTATCCGATAATTTTAATTATTATAGATTTTTCCTTAGCAATATTTTTCTTTCGTACCTGATAGTTTTAGCTTCTGACTATCTGACCATTATTTATACACAGTAATAAGGAGTTCACTTCATCTGCTCATGGTCCGTTGATAAGATTGATATCTTGCTGTTAAAGATGGAGTTTATAAAACCAATTATTACACTGAACAGATAATAAAACTAAATATCTACTATAGTTGATATTTAAAACAACAATTTATTGTCAAGAGAGGATCAGAATATAAGTTAAAGAGGAAGGTGTCTTCAGTCTGATAGATCAAACACAGTATCTTGGTTGATTCATTTTCAATAGATCAAGCTCAATACATCTCTCCTTCTTCAGTTTACCTTTGAACCATCTGTTCTTTACATGACGGTGAGCAGTCTCAGGGAGACTGTTGGTGGTGTATGGTATGTGTGTGTGTGTTTGTGTGTGTGTGTGTGTGTGTGTGTGTGTGTGTGTGTGTGTGTGTCTATTCGAGATGTCTTTAAACAGGTTTACTTCATTATAACTAAAATATTACTTTACTATATTATTTTTACTTTACTATAAGTATAGTGATCGTGAAAAATTTTTATCTCGAGATTTTAACAGAGCTAGTGTTTTGTTGTCCTAAAAGTAGTCTTATGAGGTTTTTTCGATTATCTCAATATATATATATATATATATATATATATATATTCTCAATGATCAAACCACTATAAGAAATGGGAAAACAAGACTAAGATCTTTCAACCGTAACAAGCGGTCTTCGTCAGAGTCAAAAACCCAACTGAGTCAGTTGGGTTTTTGACTCTGATGAAGACCGCTTGTTACGGTTGAAAGATCTTAGTCTTGTTTTCCCATTTCTTATAGTGGTTTGATCATTGATTGTTATTTCACGTGTTTATGTGAAATCTTTTTATATATATTCTGTAGCATTAGTGTGCATCTACGGTTATTGTGCACACAGATAGAATCCCTGAACACTATTGGTTAATTTTAGTAAAGATAGTTCAAGGAATGTGCTAACATTTATTTTTAATTAAACGTATTTGTACTCCGGTTCTCCTCTTGCTAGCCATAAACCAAAATGATAATATACAAGTGTAATTAAGTTGTTAATGCGTGTTTGTGTGCGTATTATCTGTAGCATTTGTGTGTATATACAGTTAGTGTGCATACAGATAGAACCCCTGAACGCTAGCGGGCTAATTTTAGTAAAGATAGTTCAAGAAATATCCAAAGATTTTTTTTATATTTAAACATAGCTGTACTGCGGTTTTCCTCTCGCTATTCACAGGCCTAAATGATAATATACAAGTGTAATTAAGTTGTTAATTACTTAGTTTGCTCCCATACAGTGTTTTGGATTGATCCGAAGGGCCAGTTGGGTTATTTTGTAATTAACTCTGTTCAGTCTTTGATATGCACTTAATTGGAATTCAGGCTCAAGCTCTATGAGGTCTCTTCTTTGGCCTTTAAATGTGTTTCACTCCAGTCCCGAGGTGACATCTATTAAAATTTTGCATATGTTTATTGTACATAATCCTGAATTATTTGCATAGTTTACATTAGTAAAATGTATATCTAACTTTTTTTCCGATAAGAGTCACACTGTCAAATTATGCAGGATATAGTGGTTGAAGATAGACAGTATGAGTGTTAATATTATATAATATACACTAATCTCAGGTTACTGTATTCATTTGATTTATACTAAAAAAATGCTATTATACTAAAACAGTTATACTGATATAACTGAAGAGTGCTCTAACTGAACATAAGACTTGACTTGATTATTTATTTATTTGTTAATTTTCTTAATCATTTCTCAACATCTAGGGAAAATATTAATTAATGGTTAATACGCTACTACAGGAAAAAATCCTTTTTCATAAGTAATCCATTGATTATTTGAACGTAAAGATTCATAGGAGTTACTTTTGATGCATTTTTATTAAAACCATATTTTAAAATTAATTAGCACTCATAGTCAGTATAGTATGTTTATTTTCAGACCGGTTTAGAATATGTCTATATTCAGAGCATACTTTGTTGATCTATTTTGGATATCCAACTATAACACATTGTAACACTAATAATTACCATACCCCTCACGTATAGGTGTATCTAAACGGTGAACTCTTCTGATGAATGCATGCTGAAATAGGTGAAGTGAGAGAGCATTTCGATCTATTTGATTGATTCCCAAGTAGTAAAGCATTCGTATGTATTTAGACAACATTAATATTCAAAAATAGTAAAAAATAATGAAAATGAGGCCTGGTTGAAACATTTACTTATATTAAATTGAATATAAACTTGTTTCTTTTTTTTTGTCCTCAGTTAAAAACAATTATTATAGGAAATCAGTTTTGTGCAGAAAGCCCGTTAGTGGCAGGCCCGCAGTACAGTGAAGCGTTCCCGTTGCATAACTGCTGTTCTCCAGGCGACCTCTGTTATCTCGTGCCGCTTTATGACTTCGAACCCCAAAACACCCCTACACAGAAAAAAACCTCTCTCCACTCTCTCACTACCCTGTAAAACACACTCCGTTTAACTAAGTATAAAAAAAGGGCGAACCCTTTGCTTCGCCCTGTGAAATACGCCGCCCTCCATGCAAATGTTCCCCTCTTGGACCAGTATAAAAGCCAACGCCTTCAGTTCACCAGTTTTTTGTTTTATTTTTTTTTTTTGAAAGAATATATATTTTTATTCTTGGGTCAATTTTTTAAAGCTCTTGATAAATCATTTCGTTAAGGTTTATCAGTTACCATAATTAGCTGAATAAATTAACCAAAACAAAACAAAAAATGAATGATTAAAAATACTCTTCTCGTAACATTTTCCCAGATAGTTTGTAATTTTTTTGCAACTAAATCTAGTGTCCTATGAAAATTGTTTAACTTTTTACAAATAAATACAATCGTTTTAAGTTTTATAGGTCTTGGGATACTTCTTCTGTACTAACATTCTAAATATTTCTTTAATATCATCTTTGTGTATTAATGTTTTTAAAATGTTTTTGTTTTTAATCTAACATTACTGTTAGGATTTAAGGTATGATATGAATAATTTAGAATGGATTAAAAAAGTAAGAAAAATGTTAGACGATTAAAAAAATGTGAAAAAGGAAATGTGTAAAAAAGAATGTAAAAAAATAGAAAAGATAATCTTTGGAATAAGAATTGTGGGAAAGATATCGAACTGAATTTACTAAAGCTGGAAGAATTAGAAGGTAAAGGGGATAAAGGAGAATAATTTTGTTACAGTTTGGAAAATGTATAGGCATTTTAAAAAAGTGTGATCATTAAAACAAAAGACTACCTTTGATTCTTTTAACAGATTGAATGGAACATTATTGCAGATTTGAAGTATAGAAGTCAACAGATATATTTATGAAGCCTTTTCAACAAAGTTGTGCGGTGTACGCCTACCGTCTTGAGATATACCAGATTCTCTGGGAATTAATGTTTACCCACCCTACTGGTTCTTGACTAGCTCTCTCTCTTTTAAAACCAATCCAAGCAGCGCTTAACTTACTATATTTTCTTCTCCAATCAACACGAGAAAGTTCCTCTTCCTCACACCAAGACAGTTGAAACTTGACGACTTACCAAAATTTTTAACAATCTTTGACTTGGAACCAGAGATACCAAGATGATCGACACCATAAGAAGGACTTCGGTACTGAATAGTCTGAAGTCGTGGTCGTCCTCCTGTGATACTCCACACTAACACTACAAGCCAGCTGAAAGGTTCTAAAATTTTTAGCCTATTCGAGCATAGTTTACATGCTATAACCCTTCCTTGAGCCTTCTGCGTTTAGCCTGGTAGACTCCTTATTAAGAGAAGTGCCAGTGGCATATTGAGGAATGCTTTATATAGTCACTGGAGATCAGGGTGTATACTGATCCTGCACAGTTAAAGCAGTACTAATAGACAAGCAGGTGAAAGCCTCTGGCTTGGAACTGCCTGACTCCAACGTGCAGCATTGCACGGAAACTCTCGTTGGCCGTTGGTCGTTGGTATCTACTGCACTACTATATTAGAATCCCTACCTGCCAAAGTGCCACGTACTCCTTATTTGTGGCGACTCACTTCGTAATTGCCTTAATCAGGAAATAAAATAAAGAAGCAAATAAAATAAAAATAGAAACACTAAATTCATTTATAGTTTAAAAAAAATAATATGGAAAAAAAGATATATAATAAGATTTCTTATCCATAAGTCAAAGAAGAGGACAAAAATAAACACTCAGTTCATTTCACTTTCATGCTGTGTAGTAAAAGTTGGAGAAAAAGGCGGAGATGTGTCCGAAAGACCATCACGATGTAAACAATAACATCTGTCAACTAAACAAGCAGTGGTTGCTTTCATTTTCTTAGGTTTTCTTTCTTTTGGCAAAAAAAGAATTATCTGTTTGGATGAACAGTTTTGATTTAAATAGTATATACAGTTTTACAGGTTACCTGTTTATCTGATATTAAACTTGAAGTATTAATTCATAAAGTTAAATTCGCATTCAATTTTGTTTAAAGATTCCTATATTAATAAGTAATTCATGGTAGAATTTGTTTTATTGTTGCCTTCAACTCCTTTGTCTAGTGTAAATAATTATGACTTCTTAATTATTCATTAAAGTTCATCTTTATTCATTTATTTGAGTTCATCCTTCATGAGTTCTTAGTATTGGAATGGGATGCTAAAAACTTAGGACAATCATTTTACTGTTTCGAAGTGAGTGAAAAGAAATTCAGCTTTGCTTCCTGATTCACCTTTAAGAATTCACTAAAATAAAAAACCAAAATCTCAAACTGGAAGTCCTGGAAGTGTACAGTAATTGTTGACTGAACAAAAAATTACTACTTTTTTGAGAGTACTCTTTTACTGTTTCAGTGTCATAAAAAAAGATGTCTGCCTCTAGATCTAGTTTCAGCCTCAAAATCTTTTGATTTAACTTGGGTAGGCATGGGTAACATGAGTCCCGCGCGGCCCAGCACGTGTTTTTGTGCGGCCCTCAGAAATTATCTTGAATTCTATTTAAATATTAAAAAATTCTTTTGCTTTTTGCTAAAAAGCAACTAACTAAAACTTAGTGAGTTTTAGTAACAAAAACTCACTAAGACTTTTGGAAGGAAATTATAAAATTAGCGGAGAGCTCTATAGTAATAAATGTTTTAATTTTTTTTCTTATATGACGTATAATATGTTTGATATTGTGTTGTTATAACTGTTTACCACGGTTAAATAATGAGATGAATAATAATTTTTATTATAAGAACAGTAAAATGTTAAATAATCATAGACACATTAATATAGCGCACAGTATGTATTTTTATATATATATTTCACTTAATTAAATGAAACACCATCCAAACTGGACACAATGGGAGTTTAAAATTCAAGAAGAGTAACACACAGAGTTAGGAAACACACTTACAGACTCAAATTTTCAGGTAATCCGTCTTCAGGAGAAAAGAGAAAGGGAGACCAAGCACGTTGTAGACGCAACGGCAAGTAACCTGTTACTTGAAATTTGTTACGGGTTACTTGCTGTTGCGACGGCTCACTTGCTCTCTCTTTTCTCCTGAAGACGGACTACCCGAAAATTTGAGTGTGTTTCTATACTCTGTGTGTTACTCTTCTTGAAAATTTGAGTCTGTAAGGTGTTTCCTTACTCTGTGTGTTACTCTTCATGAATTTTGAACTCGTTTTTATATATATAGAAATACATTATACATATAAGCTGTATGTATCGACATACCTCAGAAATGACCATGCGGCCCGCGGTCTTTTGGAAATTATGTAATGCGGGACCCAGTTCTTAAAAGTTTCCCCATGCCTGAACTAGGGAATTGAAGTCTATGGACGAATCTGGAACTACATTCTTTCCTAAAATTATTAAGAATTCTCGTTAGAACTAAAATATGACTACATTAAGTAGGGTTGAAAAGAAATATTATATTTATCTGATTGTAAAATGATTGGCCATAATACCCGGGAAATGAATACAATTATCATGACATTTAACAATTTGAAGGGAAAGTGTGTTAAGTTCATTTACCGCAGAAAAGAATCATTATAATAAAGATCGCTTATGCTTTTGGTGGTTTTGTAATGAGCCTGATAATGACCTAGCATGTTTGTGAGTAATGAACTACCCTAATTTACAATCTTGATAAAACTCTTTAGTACTCGAATCAAGTATTGTCAATTTGGAAATGATCCACTTCCCTGGGCTTGTTGGTATTAATAGCTTCACTTTAGTTATCAAATGAATTTTTATAACTCCTCCATCTTAATACCATCACTGCCTCATGTATCATCTTAACAACTTACAAAATATTCTTAAACAACTGTTTAAAATCTCAATAATTCCAAAGGAAAATTATATGAACTAAACATCAATTGATAATAAAAAGATTTCACATAAACACGTGAAACAACAATCAATGATCAAACCACAATAAGAAATGGGAAAACAAGACTAAGATCTTTCAACCGTAACAAGCGGTCTTCGTCAGAGTCAAAAACCCAACAGTTGGGTTTTTGACTCTGACGAAGACCGCTTGTTACGGTTGAAAGATCTTAGTCTTGTTTTCCCATCAATCATATTGATAATATTAGCTCACACACTATATTAATACACTAGCGTTTATGATTTAATTTTTAATGTTCTATAAGTTTTTTATTATTAAGAAACGTTCAATACATCACTAACTTTTTTTTCGATCACAAAGTTTGACACATATAAAGTTTTTATTTTACAAGGTAATAAAAAACAATGATGCAATTTTATTAGTCAATATTTCAATCGAAGAAAAAATTAATATAAAATTTATTTTGCTTACAATAAAGTTTTACTGTTTACTATTTTTGTTTTACTATTTTAATGTTTTACTGTGAGCACTCCCTACGGTGCAGTAACATCCAGGTTATACGGCCTGAATTAATCGCTTCTACTCTTCGTTATTTAAGGTAATAAATACATACGGATAATCGTATCATAAGCAGATCTTTTATATAATCCCACAGATGGGGTTCATGTTCTGCCTTGAATAGAACTAGCAAAGAATTCAGTGAACTGTGATATTTTAAATATCTGCAAGGAATTCTTACATACCATTCGTGTTGCTGTTTGTAAAGGTGATAGCTATATTGAGCGTTTATAAAACAGTGAATATTGTGGACAAGGTTAGGTTAGGTTAGGTTAGGTTGCAGTGGTAGTCCCACAAGGGAACACACGTAGGCCAATTATTGGCCCTTTGTGATACCACACAATGAAGATTGATTCTACAGTGGGTGTCCTAAATTATGCCTAACTCAAGTGTATTTAGAGTAGTGATCTTTAACGAGCACCTGATCTTTACTATCATCGTACAGGCTCACGACCGACTGTTTATTCACCTCCTGCGTGAATAAATCGAGGGCCAGGCGGAGGTCGAAACCCCGTCCTATCAGTTCAGAGGGGAGTATTTTAACCACTGAGCTAACCTAGCCCCTATATTGTAGAATAACTAGTGATATATGTGAGTATTTCAATAATTTTCGTTATTATCGTTTTAATCCACGCATCATGTTTTGTGAATTACTCCAAATATCATGCAGAAGTGGCAAAATGAGATTTGCAAATAGAAATTAAGCCCGTACTTTATATTTCAAAAGTGTTAACGAATTGGGTGCACACTAAACGTCATTTATCAGGAAGTGTTTCTTTGGTGTAATTGGTAAACTTCTTTCATACATCGGTCATAAATACATAGTTAATTTTCTTATTTTTGTTTTTGTTTAATCATACGAAGTACATAGTTATAACACCAATGCATTACTATGACTTCTTAATTATTCGTTAAAATTCATCTTTATTCATTCATTAGGTTACATCTTCGAGAGTTCATTAGAATAAAAAAACCAAAACTTCAAACTAACTCCTGGAAGTATCTTCTAACTGTTGATTGAGACAAATAAATAAGAGATACATGCATATTGTTATTACCACTGAGGTTAGTAAGATTAATATTAGAATTAGAAAAAACCGTCATACCTCGTAAGTTGATATCGGAGATGTTGGAGCGCTTTCGGATCTGGTCCATCTTCATTCGCAACTGAGTTGCGAATGAAGATGGACCAGATCCGAAAGCGCTCCAACATCTCCGATATCAACTTACGAGGTATGACGGTTTTTTCTAATTCTAATATTAAATAAGAGATACTTCGTATGTTTTCGTTAAAACATACGAAGTACAAAATTATTAACACCAGTCTACATAACCAGTTTTTTTCTTTTCTCATGCATACATTTTTTGTCTATTTCTTCTTTTACAACTAGAAAATGCGTAGAACGAGTGTTTATATTCTCCCTGGGGGATAAATTGTACAACTCCTTTTTCTTTGCTAAATGAGAAAATATACCGGTAAGGAACGTGAGCCACTAGATCATCCTGGCTCATAGTTGTTTTAGCAGTTCATAGTTTGTATTGCTAAATTGAAATATTTTAATGATTATAGTACATGCTGGCTAAATTGAGCGTGATTACTACTTGCCGGGAACGGTTAAGTGGCATACTCATAGTTAATGGGCGCCAAATCATAAATTAGACACACTTTTACATCTTAAATAGCACAAAATTGGTCAAATCTAAAACTGTGACTGTTAAATCAACAAAAACATAGTTGTTTATACGCCTATTAAGGATGTTAGGATTCGTCTAGATGAGTGGTCAATAACCCCCTGGAGGAAGTCTGACTGTTTTGCAATTCACTTTAGCATCTCAAAATAGCCCGTGAGCAGCAGCTAGCGACAGGACACTCGTCATTGCTTACCTCTATCTTAATCATCCTAAACATGTTGGTATTTCTATCATTTCAATGTCTCGCACTCTTCATACTTTAACGTTTACCTTTAGACCACTTTAAGTTAAATAATAATAATAATATGTAAAGAAATAATAATAGTCATCCCTCATTTATCGCGGTTAATGGTGACTATAACCGGCCGCGATAAGTGAAACCGCAAAATAATGTCACTCTCTCATTTTTAGCTATGTACATTTTTTGTGCATGTATAATATAAATAAGTGTATATGTAACCATATGAGTGGATATGTTACCATTAGAATATTAAAGAATTGTTTGAAACATGTAAATAAAGTATTACGACCAACGAATATAACCGCGCACTATAGTGCACGTTGTAACTAGCAATTCCAGACCAGAGGCCTTCTACTGCTTGATTACTGTGCTACTATAACTTGGAATGTCAGTAATTCATGTCGGATATTAAGTTAGTCTGTACCGTAATGATGTCGTATTCGCGGTCATGTGGTCTTGTTAGTCAAAGTTTTCAATGTTTTTAGTCATGAGTTGGAAAGGTAGTCAGATAGTCAGTGGATAAAGTAATTATTCAGTGAGATTGAGGAAGATTGGCGACAGGATTTAGAGTTTGTACAAGGAGGTTTGGATAAGTAGATAGTTTGTTATCTTCATTGGTAGTAAGTCGGGTGATGCTAAAGTACTGCTAAAGTATTAGCAGTACAAATTACATACATAATGTATAAATAAAATAAATATGATACGTGTGTGTGAAACATACGTAAATGTAAGTAAAGGTCATATACTGTAAATATGTTTTCGGAACTCTTTTATTATTAAAACACCTCTGACAATAGTTTCTTATCGCTTGATCTTTGTAAATGTCGATGAAACACCAATCAAAGACTTGGATTTTTGAATTCTGTGAGCACTTCCTACCTTCTACTGGTGTTCGGGCAACTTTTGAGCCATAATTCGTAAAATTTTTAATTTTTGATGAATATTTTTTAACCATCCGCGATGTAGTGAAACTACGATAAATGAACTGCAAAGTAGTGAGGGATGACTGTTAGAATTGTTTATTATTTTAATATTATACCAACATATTTCATATTAAAGATACATGTAAGCTATTTTGATAAGAATATTACAAACATAAAAAAAAATAAAAACCAACAATTATTTTTGTTTTTCTTTAATAGAGGGTTCAGGATTAGTCTACTGTCAGCGTGCTTTCCATTAATATTGACAATAGGATGTTCAAATGATATTATTTACCCGTGATCATTCATGCGGTAGATAAATATTCTTGTTCACTGCGTCACTCAGATTTGAAGCAAACTCTGTACGACTTCAAATACCTGTTAATATTAAACTTAATTATATTCAACTTAGTACGACCGATGCAGAATTAAACCGGTAATATGGCTTGACTTAACTAGAAATAAACAAAGTTCAAATGTGGAACAAACTGGTGTCGAATGCCGATACTTGTGCACGATGGGAATAATCGTTATTTAATTTAAATGACTGTAGCATTGCCTCTTCAAACCCTATAGTTTCCTCTAAATTAGGAGTTAAGTAACTTTCTTTGTTCTTACCGCAGTAGAATTTATAGTAAATGAATTTACCCAACATTTGAAATTAGACTGGTGGATAAACCAATTTACTTATTGAATTAATGGATAATAAATAAACATAAAAATGTATGTTGGAAAAATGTCGAACTAATTAGATAATGCTGATATATCTCCGTTTCCATAGTTTTAATGACCGTGGGAAGTCGATGCAATCTTTTCTACAACTTTCCCTCACTTAGCACATCTACATCCGTAGCACGTTCATTACCCCCTAAACATTTTTAATTTACCCCTGTTCAACGACCACTGCTGTAAATAGAATCTATGAACATGTCCTTCAGCTTACCGCGCGAGTAGGTGAACTATATTTCCCGCTATAGATTTCAGAAGCTATAGCCACCAAAAAATAGTTTTCTGTTGTATTCTAGTTAATAATTACATAGAAATGATAGCAATTATTTTGTACACATTGACATCAATACCCAAACGGCCGAAATGGGAGTCATACTGAATAGAAGGCAGTTCCAAAACAACTTATTATCAATGAATTTATCTTCCGGTGAGAGGAGTCCACAGGTATCATAAATTCATATATGAATAGTTTTTTTTTTATAATTTTTTATGGTTTATGTTCTAAAGAAAAACAGGGCTAGTACTTGTGATAGTAAAGTAATCACTTACATCACTACCTTGGCATCTAATAATGTAAAATTGAATTCGTGGTATAAAATAAAGAATGCATAATGTATAATTCCATTTATTGTATATGCAAATGTTCTATTTCTTTTTGGGTATCTGAATTCTCATGGCCAATAGTGGAGTTAGTTTGAAAATGTTTCGGCATTAGTATTTAAGTTACTATTACGTTTATTATAATAGTTTTGTTTCATTTATCTCTATCAGTATAATAGAGGTGGAGTTTGCCGTACTACAGTTAATGTTTATAGTTTCCTCTGAGGAAGAGTTCTTGGTTGTCTTTAAGTAGCCTTATCTCCAAGGCTCTTTCAAGATAACAATTTAACTATTGATAAATAAATATTTAATTATAGTAATAATTTAGTAATGTTTTCCTACTAAATAACTCTTTAATTAGTGAAATAATTTAGTAAAATTTTTCTAGTGAATAATTATTTAATTATGGAAATCATTTAGTAATAATTTTTCACATATCTCTTCTCCAAAGCCTCCCAATGCTGCCAGTTGTATTGTTCAACATGGACGTTGTGGCTATCTTACTTATAATGAATCATGTTCCTTCCTCACCAATCCCATCTACCCTGTTCCACGCAAGACTTGCTATACTTTCTGTATTTAATACGATTAGAATCACACCCAAGTTAACTTTTATTCTTCCACACTAATAGCGAGGAGTAGGGTCTTCCTGAAGACTTAGCTTTATCAATCATCTTACATGTATAAAAGCTCAATAAGTTTAAATAGGTTCTATTACACAATAACTAAACCTTTGAGAACATTAGTTGTTTGTCCTCTGAAATTTTTTTTCATGACAGCTTTAGCACCAGTTACGTTTAGCAACATATTAAGTAAACGTATTAACAGATTTCATAACTAATGTGTTATTTAAGGAAATAACGCTTAATTAGCTTCAGTAACACAGAACCTTTATGGACATTTTATTACTCTCAAGCAGTAATATTGTATTATAAATGACATATTTACAGTAACACATTGAATAAAGAGTATTTTTTTGTTTTCCGCTTCATTTCATGAGCAGTGTAGGGTGAGTTTGACGTCTCCCTGCCAATCCCTCTAATCTGAACATCAACCCTTCGTTAAAATTCTAGCCACAAGGCAACACCCTTCACCTCTATCACAAATTATGTAATTTTCAAAACACAGTATTCATCTCGCACGTTCTTTAAACCTCTCTACCTCACATTTCTTTATGTCTGATAACAAATTTTATAAATAAATAGTTCTTATGAATAATACATGCACAAAATCAGTTTAAATATAAGAACAAGATGCTCCTTTATTTTAAGCAGTGCTAATCACACGGATTTCATATTATAACAAATATATAATGAAATATTTGTTCTTAATAAGCTAATAAAAACTAATCAAATATTCTATCAGATCTGGTTAGTTTATCATGACAATATATTTATGATGATTAACGATGTGAAAATATTGATATGTTTGTTGGTGTTACCCTGTGTTGATATGTTTATATAATTAACATACAATAAGCAGCAATAGAGAATCATTTATTGTATGACTTCCTTTTAATGATAAATACCAATACATACTATATTTTACTTTAAAAAAACATTTTTTTTATTCTTAATTGCAATTGTTGGCAAAAAAAAAATTACTAAATAGCAGGACTAATTCTATGAGAATCGAAAATGGTTTGGCTTATGATTTCTGGCTTTGCTGTAAGTTGGAAATTGCACCATAATTCTTTGGTCAAACCGGTTTGGCGGAGCGGACAATGTGGAAATGAATTGGTTAAGGTCTTTGGTTGGTCCCAGGAAGATAGGAAAGGGTGGGCCTGCCCCTTCCGGGACTGCCCCTGATTTTCATTATCACCTCCCTCTACCTAAACAATATTTCCATTATTTAACTTTGGATTCAAACTTAGCTCTGTTTAAAACTAGAATACAGCAATAAATGGTACAAAATATTTTTAAAATTATAAAATTAAGTGGATTTAAATATAAAATTGATACTGCATGGTTCCAGTATCTTCAGATGATTTATTTTTATTCAAATCACCAAATGACTGTGGTTTCACATCTCCACTGTTGTTTCTTCTTCTCTTTATTTCTTTCTAAAATATATTTATGTATATATATATATCTATGTATTAATGTAATAATAGTAAAAGTGAAAATGTTTACATCTTTTGAAAGTATCTCGTTGCCGGAGTAGTAGCCATCCTTTTATCTTACAGAATGGCCTCTAATCTCGGGAACTTCTTTCGATATAGAAATATAAAACCCTCTGGAGCTAAACGTTTTGTTCTTGGCTGTAGCAGTATAGATGTTTTAGCAATAAACTGCCTCATCTGGCCTGTATTTAATCATGACTGTCATCCATTTAGTAGCCACTCTAGCAACTATGTTAATTCCTCAACATCAGGCTACAATATAACATAATTTCATAATTTTTAATACCATTTTTTTCATTTTTCTTAATTTGCTTTTACTATTCTCCAGTAAACATTAAAACATCTTTAAATTGTTTTAAATTTGGAAAAATAATATAATTTCTGAACAACAATTTTTTTTTTAAAAAAATAAGAAGTTGCTCCTCATAAAGAATTATTTAATGTCTCAATTATTTGTGGAATTATTAAGAAGGGAGTAATTATTTTGTTTTTTAAATAATAATCCTGCATTGATATCATCAATATTCACTGATTACTCTAAATGTATAATGTTGCACGATATAACACAATTGTTTAATCTGTAATTTTCTAGTTCAAATCACATTGGATCACAATAGCGGATTATCATCAGATCTATGGTGATTTAGCATCAATGACTTATTAAATCTATGAAATTCTCTATTATCCTGTTATTGTGTATCATAAAGCTTGAGGTATTTATTTACACAAACCAAAACTACACTGTTTTCTGGTTATTCTTATTCTAAACTGTACTGTATTTGTAATTTTTAATAACAATTCAGTGTTGCAGTGATTAATATTTCATAAAGATTGTTTGTAACTTGGTGTTTACTTTGATTGATTCAATTTTAATTTGAATGAGTTTATTTTATACCCTAGAGGAGTTTTCATTAAATGTTTGTTAGCTTTTTCTGACGATTGAAAATCAACTACTTCGAAGATATGCTAATAATCAAATACAAAACTTCATGACTAAGTAAGCAATCTATTAATGAATAATATTGTATAATTTATTTTATCAAATATATACAAAATAAGTAGTTCCATTTGAACTTTGTATAACTTGAAATTGCGCTAAGCAGAATAAAATACTTATAACGAACAATATTTCAAACAATAGTTTGTCATCAGATGCAGATCTGAAAATGAGGTGAATTCAGAGACCTGTTTACAGTCTCATATCAAACTTAATAAGGTTTTGAAAGAAATCGGTTGGACTCTTCATGGACATAGAAGTAAGCTAAACCATTCAAATAAAATAATAAAATAAAGCATTGAATTTATTATTATATAATAAATAAGGTGGAAACATTGCAATTGGTATTGAAAAACTAAAATGTAATAAAATTAAGAAAAAACTCAAAATAAAACATAAAAAGTATATGAGTAAAACAAGGTTTGCGCTGTTCAAGTGTCCTGTTTTGAACAAAACCAAGTAACTAAATGTGAACAACATATAAATAAATAACTATAATGTGATATATATAACCAAGTATGTATGTATTGTTCAAACTTAGTAAAGAAACAGAAATAAAAGGAAAAATATATATACTTACAGTTTCTGATTTTTTCAACGATGCAGCGACGGTTGGAAACATACAATATAGATATGCTCGTGTTCGGATAGAAATAACTTTTGAATTCATGGGAGGCGAGAATTAAGGCAAAAAAAGTTGAAGTCCAGGAATCAAGTTAAAGAACAAAGTGGATAATACGTATGTTCTAAAATGTGCCTGTTTTACTCTATCCAATGGTAACATTTCGTAACCTATTTGAAGTACAAAGATAAAGACCGCTAAAGAAATGGTTGTTTAAATATTTATAGGTAGATAAAGTAAAATGGTAAAAAGTATTTCTGTGAATTTCGTTATATATCGTGAATTAGATATAATGGTTTAGGATTGAAGAGAGGGCCAACGTAAATGATGTAGCCAGTAAATCCTGTTTGAATGATTAAGTACTTGAAGGGAGTCTTTAATAAAACAGGTCCCACTTCAAAGTAGCAGTAATACTTGTTTAGTGAATTAATACTGGTAGGAGTTGTAAATTTCTTATTTTGAAGGCGTATATTTTCGTAAAAATTGGGTGGAAATGCAGTTATAAAATAATAAACTAGGCGAAGGGGTCCAATTGAAGGAGTAGTTGTGAAAGGGTGTACATTTTGGAGGTGAATTAGTTTGGGTTTTTTTTTTCCTTTGAGCCGTTGGACGGGGAGGAGTTGGTCCATTTATGAGATGGCAGGGGCAAGACGGCTTCTGCATCATTCATGGCCTTCCTCTGCCAAAGTAACAGGTATTACACGGCCTCCCAAACACTGCATTTTTTATGCTTTGCCGTTCCTCCGAGCTCTCCGCCCAAACCTCCCGCTGCACCCATACCCTCTGCTGCCTCCAATTGTCCGACCATCCTCCACCTCCAGAATTTACACCACCTCCTCTCCCAATACCTCACACTGATACAATATTTACCTTTTCCAGTGCGACAACACTGCTCCACTCTCTACCTTAAATCAAGTTCACCCATTCTATTTCCTGAGAAATTTACTTCTTCCTTCCAATCAGCTCTCCCTTTAAATATTAAATTCCTTCTATACATACATAATGTTGAAAACAAAACTGTAAATTGGCAACCCATCTGCATTTGACCATGAATTATCAATTCATTTTATGTTTAAATCACTTGCTAATTCTTTTAACTCAAAGCTACCAATACTACTCAAAAGAGTCATCCTCGTACCCAAGACAGCAACCAATCCTCAATACTTTAGTAATATTTTTTTTTGTTTATCCAAGCTTTACTCCCTGAAGTTTACTAGCTGACCTTCTGTTCTTGCTAAAGCAGTTCAGTATTACTACTGTGTTCAAGAATGGTAGAAAGAGAAACAGTTGCAAAGTAAATAATGCATTCAATGCTTTTTTTTAGAGTAATGAGTAGTGTGTGTATTCTATTTGTTACACATATGGAAACGCGTAAAGGGATTAGAACAAACACATATTAAATAGTATAAATATGGAAATTAAAGTGGAGAGGAGGTGTGAATGTGTCGACCGACCGATACAAAGTGGCACACAGTGCAGTCACCGGGCCATCGTAGACCAGTTAAAGGTATGAGTGAATGAAGAAACGCAGAATAAAAATCGTACTAAGGCTAAGGAGAAGAGAACGGAAAGAAAAAAGAAAGAAAAGATGGAATCGTGAATAAACAAAAAAAAATAAGAAATAAGGCTAAAGTTAACAAAATGAAATAAAATAAAAAATAATAAAAGAAAAAACAATATTGTATTGAACACTGCATTATAAACAATTTTTACAATATACATGTTGTCAAGTAAGTTATTAAGAGGATTGTTTCACTTTGAAAAGCAATATTATTTGATTTAATCTTGTCAGTCAAATCAAATTTGAAGAGATTACTGCAAAATAGTTTAATCTACTTTCTGATCATTAATGATTAATTCGCAAGAAAGAAGACACAGAGATAACAGCCTCGCCAGCAGCGGGTTGAAACTGTTTTCAAATTTGATTGCACCTAAAAGTATTGGTCGGTCAGTAGATTGACTATCGATTCTGCACCAATCGCTTTCTTCAAATTATCCTTTTAAATTTTCAATATGTTATTAAAAGAATTCTCTTTTTTAAAAAAAAAATTAGATGTAATCAATTGTTTTAAATTTCTATTATAATCTCTCTCCAAAATTGAAATTAGTCTATTGACATATTTAAATTGAATCATTAAATTTCTTTTATATTTTTTTTTGTTCCAACTTTCTGCCATTGTCAGTAAACTAAACAAAACTGTTTTGTGTAAATTTATAAAAGCACTTCGATTATGCAAAACCATTTATTCAAACTTCCACTTTTAGAAAATGCACAAACTGACTGCATTTGTTGTAAATCACTAATTCTTGACCAATAATAGTTTATTTTATTCTTTACACATTGTCTTTCTGAAGTTTGCTTTTTTTTTTAACTTTTGATTAAAGCATTCTCTCTTTTATTGGAGAATTTCAACAATTAACGTCTCCACATACACACACACACACACACACAAAGCGTTTAATATCTAACTAACAACGCGTTTCGAACACTAAGTGTTCTTCTTCAAGTCCTTCAATCTGACGTAATTTTTCAAATTCCCCAATATGAGCAATTACTACAATATATCAGACTGTATAAGAAATGAATCTCTTTACTCTTTCCTCTGGTGACGATTACTTGAGATTGTAACAGTATGGTCTATTGTGTATATCTCTTTATTTTATCATTAGTGCATTTTTAGTAGTGGTATTTTTTTGTATTATAAAATCTAGATGTATATTCCATTGTTGCTCTGTTAAAGTATTATAAAGTTTTTCTTGGCACTATTAAAAAAAACTAGACAAAGTCAAAATAAAATTCAACAGAAACAATCGTTTTTCCCAAATAAAATACCTGTTCTAACCTTTAGTCTATGAATTGTCCGAATTTAACCACTATAGAATAAATTTTGTTGTGATTTGTAAATGTTAAATCTTAATTCATTCTTGTATGGTAAAAAAAAGTGACATTAACACAATTTTTTGCATAATTGCAAATTCATTGATATTTGTTCAACTATTTAGGGCAGAAAAGCTAAATTAGTACTCCAGAAAAGTCGAAGAAAACTCATTTTATTGAATTAGATTCAGGTAATAATGCATGAAAAGATGTATTGGACAACACCAGTACCGTATCAGAGCAAAACAATATCCAAGAATATCTTTTAAAATACGTGCCAAACAAATAGCGAAGGAGATGTCAATTAGTAATCGTAACATTATGGGATCAGCTTTAATTAAACATAATTATCATTGTTTGATTAATATTACGTCGGATTTTTTCGAATTGTATCAATTGGCTCTTGCTAATATATTGCAATAGCTATCTTAACTGTTTTTCTGCCTCACGGTGCTATAATATTCCACGTGATTAAAGGAGCCAATTCCATTCTCATTTCCTTACCCAAACCCTTTTTTGTTTCATTTCTACTTTTTTGTCTTCTTTATTTTCCCAGTTCTTTGGCAACAAGCTACCTCAAAAGGTGTTTTAACGGTGTCATTTATTTTTTAAAACTATAAAGAAGAATAGTTAAAACTACACTATAAGAATTTTATTTTTATTTATATGTATGCTTGTTTTAGAAAACTAGGTATAGAAGAAAGCTAAATAATGTATAAATTATGAGAACATATTTAGAGAACGATGTTAAGTAAATTGAAGGTTTTGAAGAAATTGATATAAAATTCAGAAGACCTCTTAGAACACATATATGTAAAAATGCAAAATGAAGTAAACATTTTACAAAGTTGGACCTAGCAACTATTTTTGCCGTCCGGGGCAGTCCTAAGATTTGACCCCTCCCTCTCAGTCGCTGGTCGTTCATAATCCGTTAGCTTTCAAAATTCCAAAAAACCCTCAAAATATTTATTTTCATCAAATTAAAACCAAGGATGCTATTGTGAACTGCTGTTATTAGTCCCACACATTCATATTATAGCAGTAATCATGAATGAAAATCAAGAATTTTTCAAATCTAAGACGTATAATTCAAATAATCGAAAAAATTTTAAATTAAATTAACTTGCTATATAAACAAATATAATAAATTTGAAACCCATTAGAGACTAGTTTTACAAAATTTAAAATAAATTTATTTTTAATGTGCATATTACAGTTGAAATATCCGTTTAAAAACAGTATTATACTCGTATATTAAGTTAAAAATGAATATAAATTTTAAAAGGTCATTTTTATATAAAATTTCAGATTGTTTGTTAGCTTTTTATTATTTTAATTTTATTCTATTTTCTATTTTTACCCCCTTTCAAAATGCCGGCCCCTGGCAAGAGCCGCCAGGAGTGCCCCCCCCCCCCCCCCCTGTTCATACGCCACTGAACCAAATACAACGAGCAAAGAGAGGAATCTGTTACGTAAAATGAAAATAACACGTTAACTGTCTCTATCTGTGCGTGAAAAATATAGTTTAACATCAAAGCAGCCTGTGTTTAAAGCAGATTTCCCTGATTTGATGAACTGGCAGCCTAGCATTCGTAATTAATGTGTTACACGTTTTGATATATCTATGGGATTTCAATTGTTTCATTAATTATAGAAGTTTGATTAGGAAAGGACATTTGATCTTTTCATATGATACATGAATAGCAGAGTGATCTGATGTTGACTGTCGGGTCTCGCTGGGGCGGGTACAACAAAGACCTATACATAGATTAACGCCCCCTCCCAACACTACCCTAATGCCTCTCAGCACGAGAGGTGGCAATCAGGACCTCAAGTAATGACAGTTGTGCCTCATTCATTCTTTTTTCCCAAATTAACTTTTAGAAAAAAACAACTGTCATTACTTCAGAAATTATTATTTTTTGACATAACCTTTATAATAATGGTTCATGTATAAGTTAGATAAGCAAGTAACTGAATAAATAGTGCAAAATTTAAATAATGATGTAATTAGATGAACAATTGACGCCTAGTCCTGAGTATGTTTACCATCACTGAAGAAAATCTGACTTAAGATCTTGAGATTCATTCAAAATTGATTAATATGTATCTTTTACTGATACAGTCACTGATACAGCTTTTCTCCACTGCAAGGCGAGAAGCATAAATGATAAAAACTTGTATTACATTACATGATAGCTGCTTAATAATATTCTCAGTAACGTTTAAATTAGTGTAAATAAATGGATATAGCTAAGTTCATGCAAATTATTGTAGTTCTGTTTGCTAATTCAGTTTATATCTTTTTGCAATTTATCATGGTAATTTTGATTTTTATGTAACAAAGATGACGTGAAATCTAGCTAATTCTCTTTATAAACTTATATTTTTGTTAATTAAAACTCTAATTTGTTGTATTTTTATTAATTACCTGATTATACAGTAATAAAGAAAAAAATGTTTAATTGTTTAGTTTAATTGTTTTACAAGGTAGTTAAATTATATTTTTCTTAATTATATGGTTAATTCATATAGATAACCAAATGAATTCAAATTATTACACTTTTTTTTTTGAACAAAAAGTTTTTAAAATCTACTTTTGTGTGTTCTGTTTGTTAACAAATGAAGAAAAAATACCATTTACTTGTTATGCAGTGATTATAAGAAGACTATATTTACATCCAAAAAAAAATATTGTTTACTCAACATAAAAAATACTTTGGCAACATATATAACTTGGTAAGAAAGTTTAATTAGAGTGATGGGCTGGTGGGAGTTAAGTCGGCGGAGTGAGACGAAGTCCCGGGAGGTAAGGCCTAGCGGAGTCTGAACGTAAGAAAGTTAATTACTCGGTGTAATCTCAAGGGCAGTCCTCCTCTGCCTCCTAATTAACTTATTCCTCCTGGAAAACTTTGAGATTAATTTATTTAAAGATGGGCTCTAGCGCCTTCCAGCCATCTAGTTAGTCTCAAACGGTTTCCCCGTGAGTTGCTGCTGGTTGTCTGGGTCCCGAGGGAAACCTAAGTTTTTGGTATGATTCACTTCAAGAAAGGTAAAACTCTTCTCTTTTTCGGAAAAAAAAACTTTTAAAGAAACTTTAACGTTGCATTATAAGAGACAATAAAGAGGTTATTAGTTAGAATTAGGAGCAAACAAAATTAGATTTCAAGATTCGACTATAATAGTGGTAATACAAAATGATATTAGACCCTGTGAAAGGTATCAACACTTTGTGAAAATTATTCCAAGTGAGAATTCCATCATCCTCCAGTAAAGTGAAGTGACGTCAACGATTATTGACTTATCAATTTGATACCCATTGAACTTTACAAAACTATAAGTAGATTACATGAGATTTGGTTCACCATCCAGATATCAATAAGTCTTGCATTTTACTAAAGATATTCAGACGTTGATGATTTCTTAGTAACAGGCTTTGATTCAGCTAAAAAAAGATGGAAAATCATCCTGACAAAGGTTGTATTTCACTCAAATTATAACTCAAATTAATAACTTTTGGTTGCTCATCCCGACACATTTCGATTTTAGAGGGTCCTGTTTATTTTTGTTTTAATAACAAGTCCCTAAAAATCTATTTTAATAAAAAAACAAGTATTACGGCTGTTCTTAATTGTAAGCTATTTTCTTTTGATTCATTAGTGTATCTACGTGTTTCGGCCATACCATCATAAAGCAGAATAGGTTCATATTTTTTTAACGTGGAGCTCTTTTGCCACATCACAAAAAACTAACTGCCTGCTGATAATTGAAAAAAAGGAGACAGTCCTCGTGAAGTGTTCATCGCGGAGGCGAGCATCCACGACCAACATCAACAAAATCTATAAAACATAAGCCTCCTAGTCTCTATAAGACTCATGGTTACGTGATAAAACAGATCATCAAGAATTAGAGATGAAAAATGAAAAGGGAAAAAAAAGTAACAGTTAAAGAGTAACAGTAAAAAAAAAGTAAAAGAGTAACAGTTAACATGGAGTTGAGAGATGGGAAAGAATAGGTAAGTAAAGGAAAGAGTCGGAGCTTTAAAGAATAGGTTGAGGGAGAAGCATCCAGACTCTAACAACATCCTGACAGGCAAACCTAAGATGGCTATATCTAGCCGTAACCAGCATAATAAACTTAAGCCTAATAGGTGAACAAAGTTACTGGATTTTACTGGGGGCGAAAGAAAGTCTTAGAAAATACAGGACCAAGGAGGAAAAAGAAAAGAGGATTGCGGGACCCAGCCCCCGAACCAGTGCGAGAGCATGCTTTCCACCAGTGGATACGATCCCAAGATTGAGAGCCAACCCTAAGGTAGCATTTAAAGCCGCTGTTGTGTCACTATAGTGAAAAAGAAGTATTGAAAGACAGGAGTTAACCGCAGCAGGCAGGAAAGACGGGTAATCCCAGACCAGCATTCGCCACGCAGTCCTACCACCAGCGGACCCCAGTCGTCAGGACCCCACAAGGCACATAAAGGGAGGTCTTTAGTGAAACATAGTGTCACATGCTGGACAGATACATATAAGTGAGGTAATCCTATTATTATCATACACTTATTTTGGCGTAATGTTCATTAGTTCCTTTCAGTTTTAGCACTATATAGTACTATTCTTCATCCCAGAATTTATTATGCCACAATGTATTCTACATATAATCAATATCAATAAAATGATATTATTTATCAATAAATTTATAACAAATATTAATATTGTTTTATCTTTGCATATTAACGTTGTTACTATAAAAAATTTATTGTAGGAACAATTTGTTAAACAATTAAGCCTCTTTATCTTGAACATATTTGTTTCTAAAACTTTTATATATATATATCGTTATCAGCCTTTGGAGCGATTCACATCTTTTCCTGAAGACGAGGACATCGAAATATAGTAGTGAGTTCAGTGATTTCTTTTCTATGTGATCTTTTAAAAATTCTAGTTTATATATATATATAAACTTTCACACATAGAAAAGAACACAAAAAGACACTACAGAACTCACTTCGATATTTCGACATCCGTCGTCATCGGGAAGAAGTGCGAAGTACTCGCGTTGAGAAGCAAACTGCTACTCATAGCATATATATATATATATTATATATATATATATATAAAATTAATATAAATATATAATTTAAACATAGTTATTAAAGTTATTAGTAATTCTAATAATTTCAATGATTGTATGTTAGTAATGGATCAAAGGTCTCCATTGTGTTAGAAATTAATTTAAAAACATTTTTAACTTCCGGCTTTTCTTTTAAATATTTATGCATCCCTCAGTATCCTAAAAACAACTACTCTTAAGTTATTTATGAAAGATTAAATACAAACATAACGGAACTTGTTAAGTGCATTATTGAAAAATGAATGTCAGTCATATAAATTGAACAAAAATATTTATATAATAAAATGCAATTGCAGCATTACATCATTTCTTATTAATAGAATAAATTAGCCTGAATTTCACTGAGATTATTCTTTTAATCATAGAACTACGTCGACTTCCGCCCTCATTTGTTTTTCCACGTAGTTTTTCATCATTACTTGCTCATTATCCTAGAAAGAGATTGCCAAAAACCCAACTTAAAACAAACACGATGTGAAAAATGGAATTAAAATTAACTGAGTTTTTTTTTGTTTTATATTATTTCTGCTTATATATTTTTGTCTCTTTAAGTTTTTCTTTTATTTTAACACGTCACAGTTCTTGTGTGATGACAATGGTGCATACGGAGCATCGCTCGTGTAAGAATTTTTAATGTTTATATTATTTCGTAAATTATAGTGAAATTGTTTTATGTAAGATGTATGTGCATACTTTTTAATAATCTGGTTAGAAATACCCAAAAATAAAATACTAAGAAAAAATGTTATTATTATTTATTATCTCCTATTGTATTTTTCTATAAATAAAACCAAACTACATTTATTGTATCTGGTTAAATTATCATTCCTGTAGTATCTATTAATCATAAAGCATCAAGCTTAAGTGAGACATAAAATTTAGAATATAACATTGATCGGTTATATTCCACCCAAAATATTTGAAAAACTGAAGTAATATTTCTAAAATAGGCGCAACATTTCTACCTATAAATATTTCTTTAATTTTCGTTTAGTAGAATAAAATGACTTATTTCTCGTAGAATTTGCCAAATTTTTCCTCAATTTGTTATTAAAAGTACTTCTTTATTAACGAAGAATTCTGTTTAGTTACAGAAATAATTGAACAGGAATATATTTCAAGAGAGTCTTAATTAAATAAATTTTGAAAATATTGGAAGAAGTTTCAAGTGGGATAAATGCCATAATGAAGGGAAAGTCAAGTTTCCATTTCCTAATTTGTTTCTTTTCTTGACGGCAGTGTTTTACCATTTAAAAGACTTCCTTCATTATTATTCTTTCTTTAAGAAATTGGTAAAATACATTCTCTCACTATTTTATTTTATTTTATTTTTTTTCTAAAAAGTTGAATTATAATTTTTTGATATTACATTATCTGAATAGTATAATTTTAAATCGAAATCCCATTGGAAAAAATTGATTTTTTTCCCTGCATTTTATTTAGTTTTTTTTTCAGATTTAGTTTATTGTTATGTATAATACCTTCATAATATTTCATTCAAAATTTTCCTTCTCTCCGATTCAGCTTTATTGATTAATTTAACGCATTAATACTATTGCCCATCTTTCAATTTATCCTTGATACTACCATAATTACGAGTAAAATTCTCTGAACACATACTATATCAAGAATATTAACTGAAAACAATTAACTAAAGTACGATAGAAATAAATAACAATATAAAATAAATATTTAAATTTAACATAGAGGAATTAAACGTTATAGAAACGTGTAAAAATAATCAATAGAAGTCAAAAAAAAAAGTCCATCAATTTGTGTCTAATATTCAACGTTATTACATTGCAATGATATCTTATCCAGTATTGTCAAGTTCATTTAAAATATTGTGAAACTTATAAAGAAGAAATAAGAACGTTATTCCAAAAATACAACTATTTTGCCTCAGACTCAAGTTTTAAATCTTATCGAAATAAATTGACTGCTAGGAAAAAACGTTCTGTCCTTTTCCAAACATGATTGAATTTTCTGATCTCGTCTGCTATGCATGTGTTATTCATTTTCTCGATATTATTATTTTTATGTAAATGATGTTTACACAACTACTACGTTAAGTAGTGGAGAAAACAGGAAGCGAGAAGGGTAACAATTTCAGGTTTATAATTTTAAGAGTATCGTTGTGTCTGTTTTTGTTGTTTGTTTGTTTCTGTGTATGTGTGTGTGTGTGTGTGTGTGTGTATGTGTGTGTGTGTGTGTGTGTGTGTGTGTGTGTGCGTGCGTGCGTGCGTGCGTGCGTGCGCGTGTGTGTGTGCATGTTCGTGTACGTGTGTGTGTGTGTGTGTGTGTGTGTGTGTGTGTGTGTGTGTGTGTGTGTGTGTGTGTGTGTGTGTTTTTTGTTTCAAGCAATAGCAACTGCATATTACATCCATTTCATCAGAGTTCTTATTAAAAGTGGTTGAAATGTATGTTATTAATGATTCTTGTAAAATAATGTCTGAGTTATGTGATCACAAATCTCTGAATTGCCACGTTAGTTTGAATGAAGTATTATTTTTTGTTTGACTGGTATTCTGTTTTTTTTCAAATTGAGGGCAGTAAAGGATAGTATGCTTCCATCTTGGGGGGGGTGTAGTGATTAGAGCTACATCAGGGAGAAAGTTCTATTTCAAACATATTTCTTTATACCGGCGCTGAAAATACGATAACGCACTGGTCAACCTTCTAGTTTAAAATTGAGTTGTATTGTTCTTGAGCCATTTCAATATATATGAGCTTATGAAACTTTTGAAAAAGCAAGTTTCAGCTAAATATCGTTTAATTTTTAACAATGCATATATATAAATATATATATATATATATATATCATCAGGAGTCATCATCAGGGAGTCACCGCCCTGCCTTCTTGCGGGACTCTTCGCTCTTCACACCTCCTGATGACGACGATGGTCGAATTATCGATGTCTGTGTCTTTCTGTGTGTTCCCTTCGTTTTGAATTTATTTTATAAATATATATTGTTGAAATGTACCGCAGCTTCGGTATTAACGACTTTCAAACTAAGCTGTTCCAGTCTCCTGACAGTCTTACGAATATAAGGTGGTAATTCCCAAATGAGTTGTCCAAAGGACATTGAGACACTTTTTTGAAACACTTTAATAGATGTCAACAATTCAAATACAATTGAAAACTAACATAACTTACAAGACCATTGTATACTAGCTTTCGACTTTCTCTAGTCATCTTCAGGTAGGTCTTAGGTAGGCAGGTACGTAGGTAGGGTCTTTAAACGTTTTTGAAAATTTAAAATTTTTAAAAAACAATGAAAGAATTTAAACAATTTTGAAATAAACTAAAGAATATAAATAAAAGTTAGCAGGTCCAAACAAGTAACCAAATTGAAAACAGTTTGTCATCCTGTCTTAGGCCAATTAATTAGCATCCCTAATTTCCTTGTAACTGTTTTCAAAATTTTTTTATATATTTTCATATATTTTATATATATATATATATATATATGTGTGTGTGTGTGTGTGTATGTGTGTGTGTGTGTGTGTGTGTGTGTGTGTGTGTGTGTGTGTGTGTGTGTGTGTGTATGTATGTGTTTGAGAGAGAGTGAATATATATATATATCGAAGTGAATATATAAATTATCACACTTACTATTCTTATTTGACTAAATGAATAAATTAAAATTATTTTGAATGGAGTTGCTAAGAAAAGTAGAAATTATATGTTGAAAATGTCTGTTTTGAGTGTAAAACAGGATTTTCGTGCAATGCTAGATGGAAAAGGGAGTATTTTTCGTTGTTAAGTCAGGCTGTGCGGGCTAATTAAGACATGTTGGTTGCTCAGAAAGTGAGAGCAATGGCTTAGCGTAGGCCGCTAAGGCGATTGCCTGCTACACACTTGTAGCCGAACAGGGTCTGACGCGTCGCCCATGTTTGAGGGATTTACTCCTCAGACATCTCAATTTACACCAAGGCGTTTCGCCCCGCTTCCCTCTAATTAGAGCCAGCCATTACCACTTGCTGGATTAAACTACAAACTAAAACACATACCGTCACTTACTGCTCCGTCTCGCACCCTCTAAACCCCCTAAATCATACCTTATGCAACACTAATATCATTATAGTTTATTTACTTTAAATCAATTACATTAATTTATATATATATATATATATATATGTATACATATACTTATAATAAATTCTGATGGATACAAAGAAACATAACAAAGATTCGTTTTTCAATATTTTGACCGTTATTGAAGTCCACCTTAGGAGAAGAAGTGAATCAACTGAGGGACGACAGTCAACATAACGGTCGAAATATTGAAACGTGAGTATTTATTGTTTCTTTCTATGTATAAGTTTTAAGTACAATCTGTACTGCCAGACCACATTTCGTTTATCATATATATATATATATATTTACAAGATTTCACATAAACACGTGAAATAACAATCAATGATGAAACCACAATATCAATTGGGAAAAAAATACTAAGATCTTATAACCGTAATAAGTGGTCTTCGTCAGAGTCAAAAACCCAACTGACTCTGGGTTAAGTTTCAGTTGAAACTGATTTCAATTGGTTTTTGACTCTTGACAAAGACCGCTTGTTACGGTTTGAAGGATCTTAGTCTTTTTTGCCCTTATTTCATATTATAGTTTGATCATTGATATATATATATATATATATATATATTAACTACATTAACTACCCTTGTCCTCCCCACACCACATCGGTTAATTGCGTTTACCGTTTGGACTGCACCCAGTGTGATGCATTCTACGTTGGTATGGCCTCTACGCAGCTCAACTTACATATGAATGGTCACAGGGCTTCCGTTGGTCAACGCAAAAACCTCCCTATTGCTATCCACTCTAATTCCCATGGACTGGATTTTAATCACTGCTTCCGGGTCCAAGTCCTTAATCATATCCCTGTTCCGTCTTCTCGGGTTACTTTAAGAGCTTCAGAGGAGGCAATTATCTGTCTTCTCAAAGCTCGCTCTCCTCCTGGCCTTAACTTGTACCGTTAATTTAATTTTTTTTTTCTTTTTTTTATTATTTTATTTTTTATTTATTTATTTATTTATTTTTAAATTGTTTATTGCTTCATTTACTATTCTTCTCCTTCTGTTATTTTTATTTGCTTTTATTTGTTCTTTTTAGTTATTTTTCTCTCTGTAGTTAGTAGCTTACCTAGGGCGGCCGTCAGAGTGCGTGCGTGTTCGTTTGCATTCGGCCTACCACTCACTTAGCTTCAGCTACTCAAAGGAACTACTTCTACCCGATGACGACGACTGTCGAAATATCGTTGTGAGTCTATTGTGTGTATCTTTATTTGTTTTTTCTCTTTCATGTGTTAACTATATATATATATATTTGTAAAATTTGGAAGCAGTCCTTCTTTTAAGCATAAAAGTTCTTTAACTAAAAGGTTCTTTAAGAGCCAGGCCCAAGAGCAGCTACTTTAAACTTTTACTGTATAATGTGTCTTAATTCCAACTCCAAAGACTAATAATTTTCTTCTTTGTTTAATTAATCACCCTGAAGATGACTGGAAGCCAGTCGAAACATGTCGGTTCCAACTTAATTAACATTCTCCAACGTTTGGATGAAGGAAAGAAGAAGGTATTCAGAAACCTTGAAAAACTAGTGAAGAAAATGACATCAGCGAAATACGGTCAGCTGTTCAACGAAATATATATATATGCATTTAATATATCTTGAGGTAAAGTAGAAACTGAAACTATTGGGTTACTTTTTATATCAGCTACGTTCAACTTCCATCCTTTCTTTATATCAATTTAATAATTTCTTACACTCAAGATAATTTTTATTCTTAATGGGATTAAAATGTGTGTGTGCGTTTATATCCCTGAGAGAGAGAAAGTGTATCTCCATGAAATGTGAAAATTAAAGAATATTTATAGAAATCCTTCAACCATCGATAGTATTGAAAGTTTAATTTTGTGAGTCCTTTATAGAGTTTTTGTTTGTTATGAACATCTGTAGAAATGTTGAGAGTCAATTTCATTGCGATTGAGTTCATACCATCCCTGACAATAGTTCACCTACCATAGAGC
Source organism: Hermatobates lingyangjiaoensis (assembly GCA_026182355.1). Lineage (NCBI taxonomy): Eukaryota > Metazoa > Arthropoda > Insecta > Hemiptera > Hermatobatidae > Hermatobates > Hermatobates lingyangjiaoensis. Next base: position 3,312,937 of record JAPFBL010000023.1, read on the forward strand.
AGGGTTTCTCAGCCTTCCTTGCCCAATTCACCCCTCTCGCCATTTCCCAATGGTATTCCCTACCCCTAGCCCCTCTTCTTTCCAAGGAAGCATATACACATTTTCAACTTTACATTGATTATGTTTGTGATAAAATTTTACAAATGCTGTATTAATTATAGTTAATGATGGATATATAAAATATTAATTCAATAAAATTTTGTAATTAATAATTAAGAGGTCAAAACCTATAGTACTTTCCTCACTCTGTAAACTTACTGTGGTTACAGTTCACTCCCTGAAATACCAAAATTCACCCTTGGGTTTGAATTTCACCCCCATTGAGAACCCCTGACCTAGAGCATTATAACAGTCTAATTCAATTCCATCAAACTAATGATGGATATATAAAATATTAATTCAATAAAATTTTGTAATTAATAATTAAGAGGTCAAAACCTATAGTACTTTCCTCACTCTGTAAACTTACTGTGGTTACAGTTCACTCCCTGAAATACCAAAATTCACCCTTGGGTTTGAATTTCACCCCCATTGAGAACCCCTGACCTAGAGCATTATAACAGTCTAATTCAATTCCATCAAACTGTAGAGTGGTTAGTAAAATCAATTGAGAGGTCCAGCGTAGTTTAGTGGCTTGCGTGCTCACTTCTCGATTGGTGAATACGGATTTGATTCTAACTCTGGTCCTCCATTTTTTCATCCGGGAGATGACAAAATCTGAGAGCGTCGTCCCTCAAAGTCAATGTTAAGCAGTCGGTAACCTGTTGGCATGAAGTCAAATAATCTTTACTCTAAATACACATCAGTTAGGCAAAGTTTCGGGCTTCTAATAGTATCATTAGGGAGGCTCAATATTTTCACGGGAAATCATCGCCAGGGCTGTAGCATTCTAGCTGACCCCAAATTCTAATTCCAACAAAAAAAAAAATCAGTGAACAGAAAATGATATACAAACTGGTCAAGGTTATTTCTAATGAATGCTTTTAGTCCTCGGTTACCCGTTACTCTTGGCCGAAGCTCATGCATTGAATGCCAGTTCTAGAACTGTCTTCACGCCTCTATTCAAAAAATAGATACTGTAAGGGTGTGTTATTCATTTATCTATAGTCATTGGTTTATATTGAACTTTAGTTATCCGTTTGGATTGTTTTTTCTTTGAAATTATATGAAAGTTATAATGAATTTTCATATAAAGTTATATTCATTAGTGTGTTCTCTAATCGGGATTCGGTCAATTTTCTAGGATAGGGTTTTATTAAAAACCTTTTTCATAGGTCTAACTTTTTCATTAGTAGGCCTATTAAAAATGTTTTAAAAAAACTGAAACGTCGGCAACGAGATTTTGATTTCTTATCCTAGAAAATTGACCCAATCCCGATTAGAGAACACACCTATTCTATCAAACAGTCAATATATTATTGAATCTGTTATATTCATAGTTATAAAGAATATATGAATCGAGACGGTGCCAGTATCTACAACTTACCATTGTTTTATCTCCAAATTAAATTTTAAATAACATTTCAATTTTTATTCAAAATAATTTGTACATGTTTAGAAAACATAGGATAATAAAACTTGATACAGAATAAGAGCATGATGTGCAATCACACAAGTAAAAATCGAAGTAATTTTTAGAAAACAGTATGACCAAACTACTTCAAACTTATATAATTACATGTTATGTACTTATTCTGTGTTTTTATGTATATTTCTTACTTTATTGTGCTTTATAGAACAATAAAAAGAAATATGATTAAAATTCCAAATTTGGAGTTTGATTTGACTTTGTATAAGCTGGCCGCATTCCCATTAATTTATTTATCATTTTACATCTTCTATTTTTAATTTTCCATTTTTAATAAAAATAAGGCTTCAATTAAAAAGCATAATTAATATAAGTTAATAATAATGTAGACCATTACCATGAAACAAACTTTAGATATTATTGATTAACGATAATATTTTCTAAAATCATACTTCACATTTTCTTTTTTTTCATACTTTAAATAAATAAACTAGGTTTTTTTTGTTGGTGGAAAGAGCATGTTGTGTAAACTGACAGCTGAATATGGTCGAAAAAAATATCTTCGTTTATTGGAAATAAAAAGAGTGATTTATTTCTACTAAAAGCAGTCAGTTTTATTTTGACTTCAATCATTTATTTTTTCATAATAATTCAATTCTTTTAAATATTCATTTCGAATTGTATTTTTCTCCATCCCCTCTGAGTTAACAGTTTTTTTTTTGCTTCAGTTTTTGTTCTAGTGGATGGATAGTGTGCTTCATTAAATATTTAGATCAAATTTTAGTCATCTGCAAGTCTTATTAGATTTATTTTAAATTCGAAGTTTTACATTGTGATATAGTCTAGTTCATAAATGTGTTTAGCTGACATCATACGAGTACAAGTTTCTGAAGGGTAAACGATTTCTCCATCTTCCTACGTAACATATTGTTAATAACTGCTTTATCGCTCGATTGAAATCCATATGCTGGATTTAAACTTGAGATCTTATAGATGTTTAGTTGACTTTTGAGTTGCTCTGACAAAAAAAAAAAAAAAAAAGGCCTGAATTGAAATTGTACAGATTAAGTTCGCCCTCCCTAAATCGTGTATAATTATTTGATATGGGAATCAATATATTTATAAATCTACATTGGCAGATTTATAAATAAAGAAGATTAAAACTTCTTCCTCACCCCATACTCTTTGTTAATCCTCTTCATTGCCTAACCCATTAACTATATTCTTCATTACCCTTTCCTTATATCTATAAGTCTCAAAAATTACCTCGTGTCGTGATAACTCTTATCTAGATCCTGATTAATTTTAAAATGGACTCCTGTACGTGCTCCAGTAAATGAGACGTCTTCAGTACAAACTTACTCTTTGAGAAAGAATTGCTCATCTTCTCTCTTTTGGGTGAATATTAAGTTAGAAGAGGTTGGCGAAAGTGCAGGGTAATTTTTGCTGTTTGTTGGTCGTTAGATTATCAACTAGTTGAATACATTTCTGTTCCATGCCTGACCTCTAGCTATAGAAGGAATATTGCTAATATTCCCTCAGACAAGAATTATCCTGCCATATCCATCAATTTGACACATATTCACATATATCAAAGATGGCTAGTAATATATAATAAATAATCAAAAATATGAGAATGTATTCATTCCAAAAATATAAATTCACACGTCTTAATATTGACTCAAGTAGTTCAGGCCACTGTAGGTGTTAAAATTATTCCGAATAATAGCCTCATTAAAATAACTTAAAATAGCTAAAATATATGCAAAAATAGAATTCAGAAATAATGTTGAGTCATGATATAAAAAAAACGAATGCTTTGTGAAACAGAAAATTATGGGACTTGAAAAGTTATATGATTTAAATAAAATCATTGATTCATTCGATTTAATAGGTCCTTTTGTTTAATAAAAGAGTTTCGTAAGAATATAATTTTATTTAAACTGCCAAGTGTCTAACTGAATTGGAGTGAAATGAAATTCAGGCTTTCGGAGGTGAATATATCTTGAAATATTGACCCCATTATCTGACTCCCTGCTTCTTGTAATACATTTTGTTGAGGAACTATTTACAGTGTTCTTATTTAATTTCATGCATTTTTAAAACATTAATCTTTTTTAATCAACAAACATAATCTTTGCTTGAGCTCAAACAAAAGTAAGCCATAAATAATTCTGCATTACCATTGATAAGCAAATTGTTAACACAGCAAATTATAAAAATATTTAATCTGTAATTTTTGTAACTAACGATGTCATCCTACAGATATCTGAAAAGTCTCTTATAATGTATCAGCATCCAAATGGATATGCCAATGTCAAAATGATTAAAATGTTAATTTTAATATACATTAAATTAATATTATTTATAAAAAAATAATACAATTTCAATGATTTTTTGATTGTACTGTAAATAATTTGATTAGGTTGACACACTACGATTATATATATGGAAACATCCACGGTGAAAACTAAAGATTACGACCCAGTCTCATTATTTCGACCCTAGCACTGGTCGTCATCAGGATATCATTCAACCAACTAAGAGCCCTCTAAAGGGTCAGGCAGTGAATGATGTCTGTTTTCAGTATGCTTCTGATCTGACTTATACAAAAAATCCAAATCTCATTTTTTAATTTGTTCCTGGATTTATACGTTTTTATATTTAGGTTTGTATAGTCTACAGATTGTACTCAGTAACAATAAAAATTGGATACATTGCCAACTAATATGGATTATTTTAAAACAATGTTTCTTTTTCTCTTTTAGGTGTTCCTGTTATTCCAGCTCTACATGTTATCTTAACGGTGAGCTATATTTTTCTTTCATTCTTATGTAAGAGTTAAATTAACATTATACCTAAAATTTTACAAAATCTTATATTGTTGAAATATTATTTAGTATACTTATTCTCTCTCTCTCTCTCTCTCTTTCTTTCTTTCTTTCTTTCTTTCGCTCTCTCTTTGTTTTATGCTCTCTGTATATATAATATATATTTATATATATATATATGTATATATATAAAAAGATTTCACATAAACACGTGAAATAACAATCAATGATCAAACCACAATAAGAAAATAGGAAAACAAGACTAAGATCTTTCAACCGTAACAAGCGGTCTTCGTCAGAGTTGGGTTTTTGACTCTGACGAAGACCGCTTGTTACGGTTAAAAGATCTTAGTCTTGTTTTCCCATTTTCTTATTGTGGTTTGATCATTGATATATATATATACATATATATATATATATATATATATATATCAAGATTTCACATAAACACGTGGTATAACAATCAATGATCAAACCTCAGTATGAAATGGGAAAACAAGACTAAGATCTTTCAACCGTAACAAGCGGCCTTCGTCAGTGGGTTTTTGACTCTGATGAATACTGCTTGTTACAGTTAAAAGATCTTTTTTCCCATTTCATATTGGTAATCATTGATATATATATATATATATATATATGATGTAATTTTTTGAGGGTTGAAGTCCAACCCTCAACCTCAAAAAAATTACATCATATAAATATTGGGTCAAGAAAACAAATCATGATATATAAATATATACATCCAAAACTAACTTTCTTCATATAATGAATTGAAATGCAATTAAAATCGTTTGAACGTCAACTTTTTTTGGATATTTGTGCAAGTTTTATTCCTCTTTATGATTTGAATAAAGTGCAAGATGCTCTTTAAGACTTTCACACAACTTAATAATTAAACTATAATGATAATGATAAACTATAAACTGTAACACTATAATAACCTCTTCAACCATCAACCATACATGCTTCCATTTCGTAATATATTTACATTACATAAACTATTAAAATGTATTTTTCATATTTCTACGATAAGAGGGTCCACTGATGTTACTGTTTCATGGATCATAATGCATTTTACATATGAACAATCCGCAGTATGAAAGAGTGCTATATGATTCTGGAAAATATATAATAATTACAAATAGATATTTTTTTTGTTAAAATAGAAGATATTATTTCCTATAAAGTAAATATTAAAGATAATTCAATGGAGTTAGTTTGATATTAAAGAAATTACTTTAATATTTACTCATGGGAAGAGGTAGTATAACAGCAAAATGTACAACTATTAACTTCTGTGTACGCTTAGTCGTTAAATTTGTTTGCTTTTATTTTAATGAATTTAATGAAATAAACTCTATAGTGTTCTACACTCACCTAACCTGTAAGAAAAGTTACTATTTAACTATTAATTATCAATTGAATAGATCAGGTGATTTCAATAAGGCTAGAATCATTTTCCTATTGCATATAAAATGTTATAAATACTTTATCATTTGAAGTTAAATCTATAATTTTTGACTGAAAGATTCTTATAACCGTACAAAATTAAATGTAAGCATAACAGGTATTACTATAAAGACATTATAATGAATTTGCAAATATCATTTTCTGTGCATTGTAACAGAATTGCTTTTGATGTGGCGATGAACGTATACACTAACTTCTAATATGAAACTCAATATTTCACTTGAACATAGTGACTTGAACATACTCCTATTCCCTTAGATATTGATATCTTTCTAAGGCAATGCTCAAGAGTTACATAACAGTCTAATTATAGTTGTTTTGCGGTTTCATTTAATATTAGTATACTCCTAGATTGCCTAGTATTCGAGCCATAATTATTGCTTTTCTCTAGATATCGGTGTATTTCTGAACCTCCGAACATTTGTGTTATAGTTCTTGCTGTTTTCTGAAATAGATCCATAATTCTGAGTTACATAACATTTGATTCATTGTTGCTGGAATTCCTGGAATATTAGGTGAATTCAAAATTCTGTAACACTTGAACTATAGTTATTGCTATTTCTAGGGATATTACAATATTGTTGAGTTACATAATAGTTTAACTACACTTATTTCTGTCCCAAAAGCGTAATTCCTAACATTTCAACTTTTTCATAAGATTCGAACAATATTTCTATCTTTTGTGAGTAAGTGCAGAAGCTGTATCTGGTGTACATCTTTCATTATAAGTAAATCCTCTGCAATGATTAATCTGGAAGATGAATAGATTACTCCAATTTGACATATTATTTATCATGTTGTTTAAATATTTGCCGACATGATTCAAGTCACATTAGTACTAGTTTGATAATTAAATCTAATACATCTGAGTATTATAATCTTCTTCTTCTTATCGTAAAGTTACATTTAAGCTAACCCAGATTTGATCAAAGGATTTCCAATTGTTTTATTGACTTAATTTTGTATGAAGACAGATCTTTAATTTCTTTAATGAAGCAAATATTTCAACAAAATAGTTCATCAAAGTCTGCTAATCTTTTTAAAAAAAAAACTTGTTTACTTTTCTTCCAAAACGTTTAATCTTTTCATAAATTCGTATTTTTGTATTTTTTTTTTCTTTTTAAAAATGTTGTTTGTTTTAATCTCTATCAAAGTTAATACTTTGTTTCCTAAGAGACTTGTTTGGTTTATATTCTGTGAAAGTTTTACTTCGCTTAGATGTTGATTCTGGGATGTTAGAGTCGTTCATATTAATAGTTTGCATTATATCTTATTAAAGAAAGACAAAGATTATAATCGCGTTATATGTCTTTTATTTATTTTTTTCTATCAGTAACTTTTTATTATAGAACAATGATCTTAACGAGCTCTAATATCAAGAATTTTTGCATTATTTGGTCAATTATGCTAAAGGTTCCTTCCATTTTAACTGTTTTTGTTGAAGTCCTTTTGCACCATGACGTTATTATAGCCTCATGTAAGGTGCTTAAACGATATAGACTATTCCATTTCGTAATATAATGCCTTGACTGCATTACAAGTAGATAGATAATATAACAATATAGATGAAATGATTCATCTATCTTTGAGCGTTTTATCTTGGTCATTTTTTATCAATCCTACCCAATTTTATTGACTTTTTGATTTATGAGGACAAAAATGAAGATATTATTTAATAAGTTTCCAATAATAAGCATTTGTGATCCTGTTCAATTTTCTTTTTATATGTGTATTTATAATATTATTATTTAGTACAGTGTTGGGACTAGGAATGTAGTCCAATTTAAAATACATACAGTTAGTGGAGTCGCTTTTCAAAATGAGCAATACATTATTTTGTAGAAGTATTTTACAGCGAATATAATTTTGAAATAGATGTTGAAAAGGATCCACTTTTTTTATTTGTAGTCCTAATATTTGTACTTAGAATATTTTTGTTTGTTAAAAGTTTATAAAATTGGTGTAATGTTTTATTTACTTTGGGGTGGTTGGTATTTGGACGTGAGTTGGGTTAGAAGCATTTCTTGTTTTCCTGATGAAGTAGTGGGCAATGTAAATAGAGAGATGGTTGGCTACCTAGAGTCAGGGGTGCAATTAAAGCTCGCCTTCAACCCCTGAAACCACCCCCTTCAACCCTTATCCTCATACTCACTTTATTAAAGCCCCACCGTCACCTACTTTCCAATAAGCATCCCCTTTTACTGACGGCTCTGCTAAACTGAACACACTCAAATAGCACTTTCAATAATTGGAATATTTACTGGCTCAAAAGTAGAGATTGCTATAGTATATTAACCACTCGACTTTACTCACGTCTCTCGATTACATACTGCTTTATGAGAACTACTCTCGTTTGTGTGTAAATATTAATCTATACCACCCGTAGTGCTTTACATAGATTCATAGATTATTTCTAGTTTTAAAAATTTTCCCTTCTATGAGCAAATTCCTTCAGAATTACAAAATTGTAATTTTGTATCTTTGGTGTACACCACGATAAGAATACATTCCTGGAACAAATAACTTGCATTCTTCAAGTAAACTCTGTTAATCTGGCAGCTCCAGAAAAAATTGCTGCTTCAACACAGTCGACATACAGAAGACCCTTGTTATTCGTGGTAGTTACTTTCCTTAACTCCTCGCAGACCATGAAAATCCTCTAATATAGTAGGCAGTTTCAAAACTCCTACGTATGATATATACGCTAATGCTCATTAGACACGTATTACAGATTAATTTTACTTATTAATACAGCAGTACAATATGTTAATGTTGCAGTGTGGTAATATTCATTACTGATACGTACTGTATAAAAAATACGTTATAATGTAAAAAATACCGTATAAAATAAAAAGATTTGTTACTGACAGTAGAATACTGTCGTTACCGAAGTCAAACAAGCGAGTACCCAGGGACGTGAATCGCAAATTTGCAAGGACGTATGTACTTGTGAAAATGAAATAGCAGTCTTTCCCTGGCCTCATGAGATTAAATGGACATTTCTCGTTGAAAAAGAACACCATTACAAAGGGTTACAGTGTGCTCTCCATGTTCTGTTATATTTCAAGGTTTAACTATTGAAACCCCAGATAAAAATAGGTGTTTTACTGAATAGTTAGTTCTCTAAAGTTGAGATCTAAGTAGTCTTCTTTTTTTCCAGACTCTTCCATCAGCCAGAAAAAATAGTCAAGGTTCTATGTTGATCAAAAATGTCTATAGGGCAAATGTTCAGTTGTTGAATTAGCTCTGTAGAGCAATATGTTCTGTAGATCAAACCAATCTGCTTTTCAAGATTCTCTGCAGGTCAATCTGATATATTAGTACAGGTATATTGTCTATCCACCAAACATGATCTTTGAATGGGATTATAATATTGAAGTACCGTATAAATAAGATATTATATACAAATGAAAAAAAATGAACTCAAGTTCTTAATTTTTCTTTCAAAAACAAATTTCATTTAAAGGAAAAAATGTTCAAATATTCATTTAATGAAGATTATAGTAAAATTACTTTCTATCTAAATGTATTTTGATCCGGTTTGTATTCCCATGGGTGGATTCAGAAAGTGACTGATGTCAAATTTAGACTACAATGAATGTCCGGTTTGGTTAGGTTGAAATGTGTTTCGATTCAATTAGAAATTAATTCAGTTTTCATACTTATTAAATAAAGCCATACACTTGATATTGAAACGGAAACAACAATAATTATTATTATCCTTCCATAAATGTGCTGTTATTCACATAGTGAAAAATATTAAAATTATTGTAGATCAGTTAATGAAGTAATGACCGTGCAACTGATACAGGGCAACCTTCATACATTGCGATGATAACTACATTACTGTGGAGAAGACTTACCATGCATCTTTATGTAGGTGGCCGCAAGAAACCTTTAGAGGAAAAACATAATACTTAAATAACTAAAGACCTACCCGTGAGTGGAACAAAAATAATTAGAAAAGAAAATAACTTTAATCGGTTACAAATCGCAGAAGTATTAATAATTAAACAAAATAAACCTACAATAATTATTCAGACGGGTAGTAACGTCTCTGGTAACACCAGAAGACGGTAAACTGCCAATACTCCACCAACGCATCTTGTTTGCATCTTACGCAGCTCTTGAACAACTAGACTAAGAACCACGTTACAACGATTACTCCAGTGTCTTAACTCCATGACTAAATATATCAGATTTTTATAATTACCCTGATGATGACTGGAAACCAGTAGAAACCTATCGGATCCAGTATAATAAATATTCTCCAACGTTTGGATAAAGAAAAGAAAAAAATATATTTAGAAACCTTAAAAAACTTGTGAAAAAAATTACTTCAGCAAAATATGGTAACAATTATTCACCAAAATATGTTTAAAGGAAAGTCTGCCAAATAATACAATACATATATGAACTATATTAACAAAAAACACACTGGAATCAAACAGAAACTGACTAGTATATTTCTATGGCCTAGTCATCAAAAAGATAGATGTGAGTCACTCCGAAGACACGCAACGACTCATAAATATATATGAGTGAAAAATACAGTCAACGCTGCCAATCTTCATTCAGCATTAAACCAAAATTCACAACTTGTTCACCATTTGTAAACACTTGGTCTCGGACGACGTGTTACACAAAAGGCCTCAGAGCTTTTATCTCCTAACTTTTGTGGTGAGTTATTTGAATATTTATATCACGTGTTATTGTAATATGTTGCATTCATGTATGCCACGCGTACAAAATTTCATAAATTGTCTTAGTCGTATATATATATATATATAGTTCAATATAAACAAAAAAACATAGAGAAATCAAAAGAACACACTTACAGTCTCTAATTTTCGGTTTGAACCTTACATCATAAATAGTTAAAGATGTAATGTTATCTTGTTTATATTTTTATGGATTTTTAAAATAATAATGTATTATAATTGTATTAGCATATATATTATGGTGGATACATATTATAATAGATATATATTATAATATGTGTATAAATATATATGTATATGTATGTATATGTATATATGATTGTACTAAAAAAAACAGTGTTTCAATAATATGTCGCTTGGAACAGCACATGTAATGACAGTTAACGGTTGTTGTAATGTAACAGAAACCAGCCTTGAGTAAGTTTTCTTCAATTTGTTTATGATGTTTTCTAAAGTAGAAATGACAAATGTCCATTGTTTATTGTTTTTTTGTTAGTTTATAGCCCTGAGGATGTCTTAAAATAAAGACGAAACGTTGGCAAAAAGGTGATTCCATATATTTACCCTGAGAACTCCGAGAAGAACAAAAAGTGTTTGTTATATATACGTATATATATATATATATATATATATATATATAATATATATATATATATATATAAATAATGTCCATAAAATTATTTAAGTGACAAAAAACACAGAATGTCTTGTTACCAAGATAAGAATTCTTGAGAGGGTTATTTTGTGTATATATAGTGATTGGAGGATACATCTCAAACAGATTGTATCGAATGGAAAGGATGTAGCGATTACAGTCCCTTTGGCAGGAAATGATAGAAACGGAGGTAATATGGCATTGCGGCAAGTTTTTCCTCTCAAAAGCTGAACGTGCAATTTTGTGGTCAGACCAACCAGTAGGCACAACCATATCCTATCTCAAAAAAAAAGACCAAACCGACGCTTAAGCCTCCTTCAGTGGATTTAAAAAAAAAATATCTAATTTGTACCCTAATGTTATTAAATTGTTTGATACTATTATTTCATTTTGAAACAATTTTAAAGGTTTATTCATTTTAAGAGAATTGAACTAAAAAGAATTTACTTATGTAGAAATAATACCAAATTCATTTTTTCACAGAATAACTAATCATCAAAAAATATCAAATAAATTATAACTTGCACAAGAGCATGATGAACAAATAACGATATTTAAAATAAAAAAGAACTCCAAGTTCTTGACATGTATTGTTTTCACAAACCATATTTTATATAGAAACTTTTTCATGGATATTTATTTTTTTTTGTTATTCGTATAATAAGTTGTTAAAATAAAAAACTCAACACTCAAAGTTTGTTCTTTACGTTGATATTTCATTCTCAACAGAAAAAGATGGGCATGTGTGAAATCGATTACATTAATTTGAAGCCAGTCTCTAAATACTAAAACAAAAATTATTTTTAATGACTTCATTGTTTTTAATTTACTATTTGTACATGTTTGGCGTTTATCCTTTCGATTATAATTACTATAGAATTATAGTTAACTCAAGTTTAGATTAAATACAAATACGTGACATAATTCAATAACAATAAATACATTTAATACACTGTATAATTAATTACTAAAATAGGTAATATGTATAATTCCCATATAAATTGAGATATTTCTCTTATTGGAAAATGTTTATCATTCAATGTCTACTCATTATGAAACTTTCCTTTTCATTCTCTTGTTGTATGCATAAAAGCATAAACAACTATAATTTTAATGAAACTAATATCCAGCAAGGAATTCTGATTGGCTTGATTAACAAAGGAGATAATCTGCTTGCAAAACAATCGTAATCCATGAAACAGTTGTAGATTTTAGTAAATACTTCCACTGATATTTATAATTTTATTTTAAAAGTCAATTTAAATTGTCCAAATTGTCAATTTAAATTGTCCAAAAAAAACTAATCACAATATGATCGTCGTTTTACAAAACTCGTAAACTGTTCTACAATACTTTAAGAGAAAGTTGGATGAAGAATATTAAATTTGAAGTGAAACAGAGGGTATTTGGCTCTAGTATAACAAAAATCATTATAAACATGACATATGAAAACAAATTCTAAACCATAGTAAAATTCACAATTATCTTTACAGACTATTAACTAAATAATATGTCTTTGTAAGACTTACATAAAGAACATATATATATATCTATATAATACCCTTGCGGAGTTACTGCCTTGCAATAGCAAAATACCAAGCCCTGAAGACGTCTACCAATATAACGAAATGTTGGCTTGAATCTGATGTATTGTTTAAACCTGGACGAAACCTCGATAAAAAAGGAAATTACTATTCAATATATGTCGTCGAGATAAGAAAACATTGTACATAAATATAACAAGACTTCGCATAAAGAAGGGAAATAACAATGAATGTTCAAACCACAATATGAAATTGGAAAAAAAGACTATGACCTTTCAACCGTAACTAGCGGTCTTCGTCATAATCAAAACCCAACTCAGTTGGGTTTTAATTCTGACAAAGACCACTTGTTACGGTTGAACGGTTAAATGATCATAGCTATTTTTTTCGCATTTCATATTTGTTTGATCTTTAATATATATATATGAGTTCAAAATTCAAGAAGTGTAATACACAGAGTAAGGAAACACACTTAGCGACTGAAATTTTCGGGTAAAATTTTTTTTCTCCTAAAGACGGATTACCCGAAAATTTGAGTTTGTAAGTGTATTTCCTTACTCTGTATGTTACTCTTCTTGAATTTTGAACTCGTTTTATATATTATATATACTTTAGGTTACAAAAACACGACACAGAAAAAAGATAAAAAGCACACTTCTTAAAGTCAATATTTCGAACTGTGTTCGTAATCAGGAGAAGACCAAAAGAGTGGACGAAGTGAGAGTGATCTCTCCACGTCGAAAGACGGAGCGCGAGTGATATATATATATATGTATATATATTATATATATATATGTGTGTGTGTGTGTGTGTGTGTGTGTGTGTGTGTGTGTGTGACATTAAATTACATCTTTTATTAGATCAAAGAGAGAAACAATCGGTGATATTATATTTAAAAATATGGATATCAGATAATAGGTATCAGTATAAAGCTATTTTACAATCATGTTGATGTTAGTCAACCCATCTTTAATAAACGGGCACGTTCCATATTATATTATCAGTGCCTGTACTTAGCCATGGTGATTATTCATAATGAACAATCGTTTGATTATCTGGGAACAAAAGTCAAAGGGCAAAGGAATTCGTTGTCAATTAGACGAGCCCCCACCCCTGTTTTAATTGTTTGTCAAACAGATTCAATTAGCACTTTACCTTTAGAAGGCTGAGGTGGCCAATAAAGGCCCTTCGCATTTTACAAGCCAAACAAAATTCATCACTTCATCATTGCCTTCATTTTTCAATTATAGCTGTCTCTCTATTTTAGTCAGTGGTGCCAACACACTTTTCTCTTCCTAATAAAATTTATAATTGGTAACAGAAAATTCTCTAATCTTACGCTTATTAATAAATAAAACACTTTTAATTATTAGGGCACCTTAATTGCTATAAGTAGGTTAATATTGTAGTTGTTATTATTATAGAGCAGCCACCATATCTGAAACATAAAGGTCCAAGAACCATCGTACAGCATGTTATTGCTCTAAAGATTACGAGAGAAGACTAATGAAACCTTGTATAAACTACGTTACAATTCGTAATTACTAATTCTAGATCGAAATGGCACTACTGGTGACTTAATATTCTACTATTAATGACAATTTTTTGCCAGTAGTTTTTGCGACGTAGTAAGTCAGTTTTATAAAGGACGACGTATTTTAAGCTCTAAATTTACTAAAGCGTGCGATGTTTTGATTCAGGAGTTGTTGACTGAAGCTGTATGAGTGTTCATACGGAGACTAAGCTTGGTGGATGCTTGGCCTACGTAGAACTACTTTTTTCTAAGACCAGAGTAAGAAAGATCTTAGTTTTTTTCCCCCCCATTTCTTATACATGAGATAGTCAGGAAGCAAGGTAGTTTCCTGAGGTTTATAGGTTATCAGAAAGTTGACTGTAGGATTAGTAACAACCTGAATAAAGAAGTTTGGATGAGAAAGGAGTTTATTGTCTCCATTGGTTCTAAAGCGTTGATGTAGCTCCTATTTTGAATGTCTATATTTCTTCCTTACAAAGTTGCCCATACTATAAAGAAGTCGCTCATATTCTGCAGGGTTTATTGATTATAATACTAAAAGAGGTTAAAAGTTGCTGTTATTTCTGAAGGTTTGTTGTTCTAATCTATCAACGACTCAATTTTTCTTATATTGCAGATAGAATTTCTAGTGCCCAATGAATACCGATTGAATACTTGAACTGCTGGTTGTTAATGTTTAGCATGCTTGCCTGAGATCAGAGCTTTCTCTAATATTAGCTTTTAACATTTTGGAAAACAAAGTCTAGTCTCATGTAGTCTTTAGGGCGTTAACCTGCTCATCCCACCCTAATTGACTATAATACTCATTGACCATTCTAATGGGTCACCCTAATTAGTGGATGCTCACCACTGATACTGAAAACACTAAATTCAAAGTTTATTTTAATCATAAATCTATTTATATTATAGATTAAATGAAATTACTCACGCTATCCTTTTAATGTAATACAAAGATGTCTCTATTCAGCCTTTACAATGTCTGATTTTCGTTAATTATTATCAATCACGCCTACAATTCGGCATGTAACTAAAATGTATGCCAATTGACAAGTGAGTTGTATTTTTTTAATAGAAAAAAATATTTATCAGGAAAAAATCTAAAAAATGTCCAAAACAACTGTGACTGTAAAATGTATTGAACTTAGCAATAAACATGCAACCAAAATATACCATGAAAATTGAAAATATAAGGATATTATAATGCTATAATACTGTGATATTTTGAAGCAGTTAGGAAGCAAGTAATTTATCTACCCGGTCTGAGATCATTTCATAGTATTTTTACATAAAAACTTCAAAAGTACTTCACAAAAATACGCAATTATTGTTTAATTGACATATTAATAATCTCTTTATTATTAAGAATGAATAAACGAGGATATTTCATCAGGGTACTGTTTGTTGATCAAGCAAACACATTCTTATCAATAAATATTAAACAGGCCTAGTGATTACTGCCGGCTGATATTTAAGAGAGTATTTTGCTAACTATCTGGAGATATCTCAATCTTGACATTAGTTATCTCATTATAATAACATTATCAATATCTAATTACTGTCAGGTAATATATGCGCCCTTAAAGCATCGTATATTGAATCTGCAATATTGTATCTACTGATTCAATATCAATTGATACCTCTCGTCTAATTTGATGTATACCATGGTTTCAAGCTAATATATTACATCAAGTGTATTTATAGACAGACAAATATTACAAATAACCAAGGTGCCTGATCCACTTGGCAGGGATGAGCAACAAATATTAATAACAATAATTAAAAAGACAAGTATTTTATCTGAAATACATCGGTTTGTCATCATTTTTTTATTGTATAGTAACTGACATAAATTCCAAGTTTAATCGAAATTTATTAAAATTTATATATTGGGGGGGGGGGGGGGAATGATAATTGAATGTTTGCACTCAAAAAAAGTTTTTGTTTTAACTACGCGTTTCAAACACTTCATGTTCATCATCAGGAAAACTTCTACAATTCAAATTAAAAATTATAAGTTTCGGAAATAAACCAGACATTATATGCAATAAAATAAAAGAAAGAGAAATGAATGGAATACCCAATAGGAACTGCTCCCATGGGAGTTGTCATTCACATTTCATTATTCCATTTAATTGGATATAATTTCTGGTTTATTTTTGTAACTTTTAATTTTTAACTGCTCTTATTTGATACGTCATTCATTTTATATTATTTAATTTTATTTCTTATAATTTTTTCTTATTTTATGAATTTTATAATGAAAGTTTAATATTTAAATAATCAATAAATTAAATTAAATTATTAATTAATTATTATATGAATCTTTATGAAGCATGCTGGCATATTCTAATGATTAGAGTGGTCAAATTTCTGGCATGCACGAAATTTTTCATGTGAGAGATGAAAAATCTCACGTTCCTTGGAGAGGATAAGATGTAAAACTGTCGGTACTAAGCCTGTATGATGCCAGATGCTCGTTAAAGATCCCTACTTTAATAAACTTGAGTGGATAAATTATGGCTGATGATTGATTTATTACAAACACCTTCAATTATAGGCTTTAAACTCTTAGTACTATTGTGAGCCCAAGAATAGCAGCTCATTTATCATTCGGCACCCATTCCAGTTATGGAAGAGCCACGTTACCTGATTGGGTGTACATTGGAAGCACTTGACTTTTCTTAAGTCAAATGTATGTTACATAGGAGTTATTAAAGAGAAGAAAATATCGTTCGGTACCACGAATAACGTCTTAACGTCCTCTCTGAGAGACAACACAGTTAAACTTTTTCGCCTCTCATATGAAAAAACTGAAGACCAGAGAGACAATTGAAACCATATCTACAGATCCAGTGGTGATCCCTAAAGGCACTGAGATACCATGACCATTAGATAAGTCAGATATTATATGAAAATCTCAACTCCCCATCTAGACTTAAACTGGTAATGTGGCTTGTTTAAAACCAAATAAGCCACACACTCTACCCTAGATCACTAAAGGTGAAAATCTCTAAGAATGGCCGTTATCTCTTCGGAGATTGAAACCGCATCAATTTGACATAGAAAATCACGATTTCATCACTTGTTATTCTTAATTATAATTTAACATCACTTGTTAATAAAATAATTTGGATATTACTGATGGATTAAATTTAAAATGTTTGTATTATTGGATTTACAGGTGTTCAAAATAAACTTATATATATATAATATGGAATATGGGGGAAAGGCAATAGTTTTATTAAACAATGCTACTTGATTCTGCTAAAGTGAGATTAAAAGTTTTTCACCCTCACAACTTGAACTAAGGACTGGATTTGCGACAGTAAGGAAGGAAACCTTTTGAATTGAATATTTTAAGGTGATGAAGTTTCTTATCGCTTCCAAAGGATGGAAGCCCGACGATGTGTTCTGTTTACTAATTAACTTCTGAATATTCCTTATTCCATAATGAATGAACCGTGGATCATTCACTCTTTATGACACCTGAACTTTGAGCAACTTTAAGTTTGGACCCTTTGTCAAATTGGTGATTAAAATAATATCTTAACTCCATAATATACTCATAATATATATAATAAGATATTGTTTTCTTGACTACAATTTACTAATAAGCACTTTTTCATCTTCTTGGAATTTGGTCAGGGTTAATATACGGAATCACCTTTTTGCCAAAGTTTTGTCTTTATTTTAAGACATCCTCAAAGCTATAAACTAACAAAAAGAATTGACATTTGTCATATCTACTTTACAATCATCATAAAAAAATTCAAAAAAAACTTACTTACTCAATGCTAGCTTATATAAACTAGCATTGAGCAATAAGCAACTTGTAGCAATAAGCAACAAGGCTAACATATATATATATATATATATATATATATATATATACTTCCAATCAAACTCTCATTGCCGACGTTTCGATTTTTTTCAAAATCTTTTGCAAAGGCCTACAATACAAAGGAAATTAAGAACTTAAATACATACATTTTTAACGTAAACAAATCTAACAAATCCGACAAGTGTAACAACTGACCACTTCCATGATGAATTGAATTTTTTTATAGGTATATTACCCTTTGCCGTAATCGGAATTTTATGCCATTTTTTTATTAATGACTAATATTAGGTTTCATTTTTTTGAGAAAATTTGATTGTTCTATCGTAAGCGATTTAGGCTTAAAAAAGCATTTTCTTAAAATATAAATGTACCATATCACCCCTTTGTTAATGTAATTTTGAAAAAAAAATTACCTCAACTTATCTCCCATATAATATATTTTTAGGGATAATTTCATTTTGATCTGTCAAAGTTTATCGCCTATAATAATCGAAATAATAGAACATTCTTAAAGACATACTGATGTTTCTTTATTATTGTTATTAACATTAATATTATTATTTGTTGTTCATTCCATTAATAATAATAATTACAACATGCTAACAATTTTAAGAATAAAAAATTGTAATAAAATTTAATTAATATGGCATTGTAACTGCAAGATGAAGACATTGCAGTTTACATTTTTTAAATGAATAATTGTGTAAAACTTTTTAAATATCCTATACAATTTAATTTTACATCCAATACAATACGATTGCTGTTAATATAATTTATAATACAGTTTTTTGTTGATAAATTCAACTGATCTTTTTCTATTTAAATTATGTTTTTATGACTGACTCAAGGTTCTGTGAAAGTTATTAATATCATAAATCAAAAAAACGGTTATATATTTATAAAAATACTATAATATACTATGAAAATTGTTAAAATAAATTTGCAATATCAAAACAATATAATTCTTACAAAAATAAATACTGGTGTTTATTCTTACCAAAAATTACACCTCATGGTTTGAATTGTTTTTTTTTATTATTGTTGAAAATAAGGTTCACCTTGCAATTGCATTAGTTTATTATTTTTTATTATTTTATTAATATATTATTAATATTATATTAAATAATAATAATTAAATATTATATAAATATTATTTTATTTAAAGTTAACGTGACAAATTAAAGCAAACAGTTTACATCTTAATCCGTAGACATACAAAATTGCTTTAGTCTCTTTGAACATCTGCTAAAGTTATAACGCATAAATATTTAACTTTAATATTTTAACAGATCATTGATGCAGTGTAGAGTAAAATTAGTATTTAACTTCTATGAAAAAATACCTACAGATACTGGTAAGTCAATTTCAAATGCAAAATAACGTCTCCTCTTGATAATTTTTTTTTAAAAAAATCCATTTTAAGTCTATTAATTAAATATCAATTTTATTTAATCTAATTTCAAAAGGATTTCAATGTAGTTAGATTTAGATTAAAAAATTCTTATTAAATTTGTTTGTAAATTGTTTTTGAATAAAATTTGAATATAAAACTGTTTTAAATCTCTATAAAATAATAACTGTAGTCCTCATAAGTTATGATCAAAATATAAACACTTATTTTATTTTTTTTTTCTTTATAACACATATAAATGGAATTTTGAAAAAAAATCATTTATTCATATATAGTATATAGGAAGACCAAGTCACACACACACACACCACATGCAACAAACAAACATACATAGAAAAATAAGCTTCCAGTAAGGTATTGTCCACTTGATAATGAATAAGGCAAATTATTTAAATACGATTATTATGGTTAGACAGAAATAAATAAGCAGAAAATATTATTATTAGGTTTAGAAAGTGATATTGAAATGGGGCCTGCACCTGACAAGAAAAATGTCACGAAGTTCCCGTTTAAACAAGGACCTGATGGATTGAGTGAAGAGATTTATATATTTTTCATTATTTATTAAGTTTTTCGAATCATTAGCCAAGTTTCATTTGATAAATATAGAAACATTAATAGTTAAGCGACCCTCGGTTGGAAAGAAAAGAATTCATTAGTAAGGCTAGATGAAGGGTATGCTAGGGGTGCCAGTCAGGTGATTCTATATTGGAAGCTGTTCATCGTGGAGGGAGAGGAGCTAACAATAAGATGTGGAGGGTCAGATGGCCAGACGGATAAAACTGGACGAGACTTGGCATCGGTCTGTCCAGAGGGTAGCCTGCACCAGGGGGTCTGCATCTGACCTTCAAGCCACCACAACCACCTTCAAAACAACTACCAAAATAGTCCTACTGTTTCATTTGAGCAAGTCTAGAAAAGAGCTATATGTTTTTCGCAGTACTGTTTGTTTTAAGGATGCCAGATTAAGAGAATTGCTGAATCGTAATATCTTAGTGTTGCCATCAGTGATTTGAGGAGCTCCAGATTATGCGCCTTATAATTAGAAATATATTTCATTGTTTTATGGATGTATGAAGACATAATAGACATACATATAACCGTTGTTGTTGTTGTTGTTGTATACAGAAAGGTCTGAAACCAAACACTGGGTGCAGAAACACAAATTCAAACACATAGGACCATTATTTTGTATATGGAAAGGTCTGAAACCAATCGCTCCTTGTATTAGCACAAATCGGAAATATAATTTTCCGTTGCCCTTTGCTTGAACCAATAATATTGTTTCACTAATAAATTTATAAATCTGAAACAGACGTTAGGTGTAAAAACACAAATCAGGGATACACAGAACCGTTGTTCTTGTCGATAAAAGGTTTGAAACAAAACATACTGTGTACGAACAGAAATGAAGAATACCTAGAACAATTGTTCTTGAAGATGGAGATATCTGAAACCATGGAGCAATTGCTGTAGTAGATACAGAAGTCTGAAACAGACGCTGGGTGTACAAACCCAAATTATAAATGCATAGAACCTAGATTAAAAACTAATTGGGTATGCTTAGAAATTTCAAGGTTAGCAGGATGTTTGTATATGTAGTTCAATGCATTATTAATCACCTTCATAGCTATTTTGTTATCACTATAAAATCTGAGTAATAATTATTAAAGGTGAAACTGCTTCAAGTGTCAAATTGTTGCTCCTACAACCGTATTAAGAGAGGAGTTAGTAAAACAGAGTTACCTTTTATATTGGCCCAGCTGAAGTTAAAGTGGAAGCAAACTTCCTTATTTCATGAAGCTTAACTGTTCAGAAGCCATCAATAATAATTAGTTCATAAGCTCAACTTAGCTACAATTATAAATAACCATTTGCATCGCTGGATAATTGGTGTGATGAAAATAGAAAGCCTTTCTGTCTGAAAGTTTATATTAATTTCATTTATCGCCATCCCCATTTACCAAGCAATAACGGTACATAAACCGATTCAAAAAAACTTTGTACAGGTATTAAAAATAATGAAATAATATTTTTTTCTGTTATCTGTAGTAATCTTCAAAACGAAACCCTGAATTTCTCGGGAAGAAAATTAGTTAAATTAAATGATAACTTTAATGACAGCATTTAACACCTCTTCAATAAAACTTTACTCCAGTCTTTGATTGTCTTCTGTGAAAAAATCTCGTCACCTCGTCATATGTTCCTGATGACGAGGTAGTAGAAATATAGTAGTGAGTTTTTGTAATCTTTTTTATGTGTGTTTGTATCCCAAGGATGGAGACATATTATGTTCATACATATAGACAATATTATAAGTTTATTCATATTTATAGTCCATTATTCATCTCTTATATCAGTCAACACTGAATATATAAAATATTGTACTTAAATTAAGTTATATAGCTTCTTGTTTCAATAAAGAAATGTAAAGACTCGGCTGGTTGATTGCAACGTTCATTGGGAAAATATTTACTTTAAATTCGGCAATTTTCCACACCAAAAAATAACGGCGTCAAAAGTAAGGGTAATCTTTTGTTTTGTTAGCCCGTGACGAAAGATAATTGGACTGGTGTCGATTGAATGGCGGTTTTAAATTAAAGCCAAGCGGTTGGCCTTTTCACGCGTTCGGCCTTTAAGTAAGCCAAATGGAGGTACTGGGGGAAAAAAAAACTGAAGGGAGGGTTGGAAAATTGCAGTTTTACTGGTGAGATAGAAGGGAGAAAAGCATGCTGAGTGAGTGGGGTGGGGGGGTGTGGTAGGAAAATTCAGTGGAAAAGCGGGTTAGTTTTGGACTTGATAAAGGCCCTGAGTCCAAGCTGCTAAAGTGAATACACCATGAGGAGACTAATCTACAAATGTGCCTCGCTGGCTGACACGGACCGCAGTCGAGCCTTTATTACTTTTTATATTTCCACGAAGAGACGTTTGCCTCTCGCCTTAGCTCTGAGCCTAAGTAAAACCTTCAAGTGCTTCTTTTCCTTCAGCGTTGGATTGCATTTTCAAATAACATCATTTAGTATTCCTCAACCATTTCCAACGACTCAGTGCCTTCAGCTAATTTTTTTGTTTTTTAAATTTTTAAGAGCATCACCAGACTCTTGGTATAAGCACCATTTCCTTTATGATTGTGAGACTACTGACTTTACTCTTTACAGAAATATTAAACTTCATATACACTCATTGTTTGATACAAAGATTAGAAATAATTTAACAGGAAATAAAAAAAGTCGAATGATCCAAATGTTTCTTTATAAATAGAAGACGATTCCAGAACAGTATATAACTGAAGTTTTATACAGTATGACAGCTAAGTATTGAAAGCAATCTTCTGCATAAACACCAAGGTTATCATTTGCGTTCGGCTTGAAATAGAACTCAAACCCTAAAGTAGTCAGCGCACGACAGATAGTTAGCAAACTGTTGCGTGCTGTATGGGAAATGGTATGTATACCAGTGGGGCTCCCAAGCCACTGTCGAATCTGAGGAAACAAACCAGCCGTTAAAGTTGCAGAAGAAGCATGAAACCTTGTTCCAACAATCAAGTTTATCACTTAAAAGCTGCACAAAGCTGAATTAAAGGAAAAATGAGACTAATGTTTATAGAGTACTAACAAGAAATGTCCAACATAAGAGCATGGGAAACATTTCTGCTGGAAAGTATTCCAACAATTCAGTCCCAATAAAATCTGACAGCCATATTTATAATGGTAACTAAATATGAATACCTACAAGCTGACCAAAATAATTCCAACTCAATGTAAACCTACCATGTTCATATTATGGAAGGGATTTCCAAACATATCGCATAGAATTACAGTAAGAAATACAGATAATAATACAGAAACTTTCGGAAAGTGGTGAAAAAATGGTTTTATCTCCTAAGTAGCAAGGTCGAAAATTGGAGTAGCTTAAACTCAAGATAACTAAAAGTATTTATTATATCATATATCGAAGACACAAAATCAAACTGGTTGACAATTTTTTTTTAACATCTTTATTTTGAAATATACAACTACCAATATTTTGCGTATTAAGCATATGTGGTAAGAGTAATGGAAGTATCTTTGGGACACATCATCAAAGAATGAAACCCAGTAGTTTTACTTTTCACTTCCTTTCTTGGTTGTAGTAGGTTATCGTGGCAGTAGATCTCACGGCTATCTTCTCTTGAGTCGTCTTGGGGGATTGTGGGAAAGTAAAGCAAGATTTTGGCAAGTGGATTTGGGTGAGAAGAAAGTTTGATATGAAACGCCTTGTAATGACCAGAGGCTAAATTTTGGATAAATAGGATTTTTAGGTCTCTACGAAGAGTGTGATTTGTGTCATAATAAGGAGCATTAGTACTAGTTCTGAGGATGTTGGATTGCAATGACTGTATTTTATGAATGTTTGTAAGTTTTGCATTAACCCATAATTCAAATCCGTAAGTCCAGATCGCTCTCAATAATATTTTGTATAACAGCATTTTGTTGTACAGCGCTTTACAGTCTACATAGTAAAAAGAATCGTCGTTTTAAGTTGTTTAGTCTGGTATGAGGATTCCATGTTAATCGTTTGTCAATGAAGAGCCCCATGTACCTGACCACATCTGCAGTTGGAAGGAAGCGCTATTCATAATGATATTGAGACATAGTGCTTTCTTAATGTAAAAGTTGCACGGGCACTTTTCTTTATATTAATATTTAAGTGCCACTTTTTCAGCCAGGCTTCAATGTTCTGCAGGTGTTCTTGGAGGGTGCATTGGCAATTAATTCAGTTTGTTTTATTTTAATGAGACTTCCATAAAAAATTAATATCAAACTCGTAGATAATAAATAGTGATTTCGTTTTTTTTAATACAGCTCTATCTATTTTAATAGTTATTGCGAAATTGATATCATTAGTCCAGAACAATCTATGTTGTTATTATTATTATCTAAGGCATGAACCTCATATGATTTGTACGTTTTGAGGCCATTTCTGCTATTATTCATCTGTTTTTCATGTTTAAATTGAAATTGAGATTTCAAGTTTTTTATTGAACTTTTTTTATAGTTGCTCTAGAAAAATACCTTTTACTTTTATCGGCTTTAAGAATGATTTTCTAAAAATAAATAGTCTCTTCAACTGAATTGGAATGTAATGAAATAGAAAATATTCATAGGTTTCTGGACTTACCATAAAATCTAGGAGTACTTATCCGATTAAATATCCTATCTTTTTTTATAGTTTTCGGTATTAGTATCTCTTTTGTAATGAGGAATGAGAAAGTGTCTCTCCAAAGCTCCATTTTGACTTAAAACAATGTCATTTTTAAACACACTAAGAACTATAGACCTGGCAATATGTTTTTGAAACTGTGCAACGTGTAGATTGATCACAACCCTTTGTTATACAATCATCACACCCTATCA
This sequence comes from Hermatobates lingyangjiaoensis, assembly GCA_026182355.1. NCBI lineage: Eukaryota > Metazoa > Arthropoda > Insecta > Hemiptera > Hermatobatidae > Hermatobates > Hermatobates lingyangjiaoensis. The sequence continues at coordinate 3,337,868 of JAPFBL010000023.1, forward strand.
AACATCATAAGATATATTTCCTAAATTAAGCAACGTTTAATAAAAAATGCTAATCAATTTTATTTCATGCTTTTTAGTCAAACAGAGCTTTATTTTTTATCGGAACCCTAAATAAATTTCATTACTCTAGTAAAGGAATTTGAAAATTGCAGAAGAAATACAGAAGTGCTGTATTGTTTTGTTTAAGCAGAAAACTTTTATGTTAGTTCATAAAATGCAATTATCTGTTGTTAAGAAAAGTTTGTCATATTCTACTGAAAACTGTATTATACAATGAAATTCTATTACGATAAATACATACCTATTAAATCAAATCCTGTTTAATTTTAAATATCAGTTAGACGGCTGTCAAGGATTTAATCAAAGAATCTTTTAATTACACTTTCCTATTGGTGCTTGCAGATAAAGTCAGCATGGAGAGGCAGATATATCTGGTGGTTTCGCCCCTCCCCAGGAGGGTTTTAATTAAATAAAGTGGTGGGGACTTGTTATCTGGCCTTCTTATCAGCACAGGTTGTCCACTTCAACGTGTTCCCGCCCCAGGCTTCTCTTTACCTCCTTATCATTTGCTTATAGAAGCAACTACCTCTATTCTTGGCAACAATCGCTATGTAATCGCCCTAAATACTCGATTAATAACTTAAAATAATTACACTTCTCTCGGTGGATTTCTTTTAATTTAATTTGAATTGCTAGCTTTCGAGAAAGGAAATGTGGGCATGAATATTTATTAACATTAAAGGCAATAAAATAGATAATAAAGAAAAAGTTAACAGTGGTTTAGCCAGATAATAGTTTGTTAGGAATGATATATTAACAACCAAATGATAGTGGGACAAAACAGTGGGTATATCATTACGTGAGTTATTAACAGGGAAATGATGAAGTGTGTAACATTTGTTAGTGATTATTATTGAGATCTTAAGGTGTCAGTGTTCGTGAAGTTATTGATACAGCAAATATGTTTATGTACTCGTAACTAGATTGTTAGTGATATAATGCTTTTTTCAGTGAATGGGTCATATTTATAGTGTAGCAATGTAGAAATGAATGTGTAAATGTTTTAGATCTCAATGTAAGATTGTGGGCATCAGCTCATAGAAGTGGTAATGAAGTTAAGTTAGCTGCAGTAGCCGAATGCATCTGATGGTGATAAAGTAAATAAATGAAGTGTTAGTGTCATGCTACTAAGTGAACAGAGTGTCTGTGAATGTATAAACATGGGGAGTCAGTAGTCTGTCTGTGTGTGCCCTGTCAGTGACTGCTAAGTATTCTACCAAGTCTTTCAGTATCTTAGCAATTTTATCAGTTTATTAGTGATTGTTTTAAGATAAGATTTCATGATTATTTTTGCCATTTTTGATTATTTTTTGGTCATTGAAAGAATAGGAAACTTAGTAGTAAATGTTTATTGATATGGAATTGGCCTCGTGACATGTACTCTGCTGTCTCTAATACCTCAGACATCACAGCTTGCGAAAGGGTAGAGGCATATCTCTGAGAGCAAAGGCCTCTGTTGTTGATAGTAAAGGCCAGCAGTGGCTGTCTGTGACTCCATTTCATCGCCCCCTTGGGGCTATAGGTCTGTGAAGCCCTACCACCCTGTACGCTCTGTATGACCTTAATACCTTTCACCGTCATCAAAACTAGTCACAAACAACACATCTTGTTAATATAATAACATCTCTCTAACAAATGCATTAAAATATACCGAAAGTATTTAGATCCATTTATTTTGTATATACCATACTCATCTATTGAAGTAAGTTATTGTCTTGATTAATAAGTAAAAAGGACTTACAAAATACACGAGGAACTGAGATTAAAATACTATTTTAAGGAATATTGTGTCGCACAGATTGAATAAAGTAAATATATGTTTAGTACATTGTTGGGACCAACCCTACTCAATTTGCAATATTGATTCGAATATACTTTGGTAAACGAATTACATTATTGGTACTCTTTGTTGATCAGAGACTATTTATAAGCAGGCAACATTGTTAAGGACCAGTAAAGAAACATTTCATATATTTTTATTAAATTTATTTTTATTTCTGCAAGAAATGAATATTTTTATTGCTGGTTTCTATAATTATTTATTTTCAATGTGGAAATACTGACCTTCTATTTCAAATAATAAAACTTGGAATGAAAACGTAATCGCACATGTTGCAATAAAAGAATTCTGTTTCAAGCCATTGGTTACCAGTAGCACAGTTTACCGCCTAGCAATATCGCGGTATTCAAAGCTTCAGCAGTTTTATTGAAGCTATGTGACACTATGGCACCTCTCTCAGCTAATGATATCGTAAACAACCAATGACTAATGTGTTCAACCCTTATAACTCTGGACTAACCCTGTAATCATTTCATGCTGTCAATATTTTAGTAGCTTTAAAAATAAATTTACAAATTTACTTTTAGTTGTTTCATGAGTCAAAATCTGTTTTTAGTAAGTAATTAAGACCATTGTGTATAGTATGTTACCTCTACTCTGCCTTTTCGTAGAGATAATATGTACCGAATAATACTACTATCGCACTAAAGAAAATAAAGTAAGGTCATCTGCAGGGGGCCAAATTAGCTCAGTAGCTAACGTACTCGCCTCGTCTCTATTCTATAATTCGGGTTTCTATGACTGTTTTTCATGTGTTGTCTAGTATATCCTGCAAGATTTATTATCAAGGAAATCAATGAAAAGTCCATTTGTTAAATTATCATTAGCTTTCTGATTGACGAATGCAAGTACGTGAATTAGTAGAGACGTACGTGTGTCAAATGAAATAGTAATTAATATATTACATGATATGAGTTGATCTGAAAGATCGCAGACTGAGATGGTAAAGAAGAATGGTCTGTTTTACCATGACAACGCACCAGCACATTGATCCGCATTTATGCCTACCAAACTGCATAAATTTTCTTATGAATTGCTGATTCCCCCAACGTACTCGTCCACCTGGCTTCGACAATTTTATTTTTGTCCAAAAATGAAGAAACGTAGGACCTTAATCAGGACATAATTATACATTTTAGATAGTTAGGTTATTCTTACTTTTTTATGAAGTTGAAAAATATGATAAGAAATTTGGAGAAAGTATGTGTAACGAACTGATGACTATATCGATAATAAATTACTTAGTTTATTTTGTTTAAATATATCTTATTACTATCATGATAAAAGAGTCGCTACATTTCTATGAGGAAGAATGGACCCCGACATTTAATGAACCTTATTAGTTAAATTCGGCGGGAATTACTCGAAGTATTGAGGCAGAGTAGTTTATTATTAAAAACATTATGTCAACGCATGAGAGACCTTGGACCACTCTTGTTTGTTGTATCCGAGAAGATCTGTAGTTAAAATTGTGTATTTCAACACCAACACGCTGTGGCTGAGATGACCTCCAGATGACTTCTTTGATTTTTTTTGTCATTCTGTACTATGTATTGAAGGCTTCCCCTAAGAAAAGAATATAGTTGGGGGTGTCAGTCAAGTCACGAATTCAAAGCCAATTTAAAATAAAACTCCAAACTATCCAGTCAAACTTCACTGACAGTCAATCTTAGCTGGGCTTTTAGTTATGAGAGCTTTTTCCGCTTTTTATTTATTTTTTTTTAAACCCGCTCTAATATAGTTAACTAGCTAACAACAGCCAGCCAAACTTCACTGACAGTCAATCTTAGCTGGGCTTTTAGTTATGAGAGCTTTTTCCGCTTTTTATTTATTTTTTTTTAAACCAGGCACTAATATAGTTAACTAGCTAACAACAGCCAGCCAAACTTCATTGACAGTCAATCTTAGCTGGGCTTTTAGTTGTGAGAGCTTTTTCCGCTTTTTATTTATTTTTTTTAAACCAGGCACTAATATAGTTAACTAGCTAACAACTGCCAGCCAAACTTCACTGACAGTCAATCTTAGCTGGGCTTTTAGTTATGAGAGCTTTTTCCGCTTTTTATTTATTTTTTTTTAAACCAGGCACTAATATAGTTAACTAGCTAACAACTGCCAGCCAAACTTCATTGACAGTCAATCTTAGCTGGGCTTTTAGTTATGAGAGCTTTTTCCGCTTTTTATTTATTTTTTTTTAAACCAGGCACTAATATAGCTAACTAGCTAACAACAGCCAGCCAAACTTCACTGACAGTCAATCTTAGCTGGGCTTTTAGTTATGAGAGCTTTTCGGCTTTTTATTTCTTTTTTTCTTAAACCAGGCACTAATATAGTTAACTAGCTGTCAACAAAATGTTATTCTATTATTGTGGAAAAATAAGAAATTTGACTCCTATTACAGGTCGGGCATGTATTTTTGTAAGTATTTTGTAAGACAAAACTAGAGAGCACAATAGGCATTTCCATATGAAAATGTGAGCTTCAATACATAAATGTGGTACTTCAGTACCTCACAGACAGAGTAGCGCACTCAATTCAGCAAGTATACATCAATGGTCTTGAAATTTTAATTACACTTTCACTAAAATGCTCGGAAAGATTCTTTTGTCGTAGGTTTTTTTGTTCAAGAGTCCAATTTGGAATTCAGAAAATATTTCCCCTTGTAAGAAATAAATTTACATTATACATCAAAAACCATACAGTGAAAATGAAAAAGCATTCCTTGAGAGAAAGTGAGATAATCGAGTAGGGTGGGGATAGAAGGATAATTTACGTCTAAACCTTTTTCGTATGCACTCATGACTGGCCTCTACAGCTGAAGCCGAACAATTTCTTGTGTAATAAAAAGAACCTCGATACCAGAGCATTCATGAGGCCCTCCCTTTTTCTACCTTTTTATGAGAGGCGCGGGTGCCCCATTAAAAAGAATTAAACGCCTTTACTGCCAACGGCGGATTTATTTCAGTTTTTCTCGTGGTAATACGGTCGATTTAGCAGATGGTCGGCCGATTGTTCAACAATCCGCCTATATCGGCCGCCTGTCTGCTCCATTCAACTCTCAGCTTCCCCGTATTCCCAAACCACTCGATTTAGCTTTATTATTTTTTTACTTCTTTAACAAGTAAGAAATAATCAGTAAAAGTATACAGTTAACTGTCACTTTAATTATTCTACTTTATTTTAAAAATAAATAAATTTACCTGATGAAATAAATCATTATATAATGGTTCCTCACAACTTACAAATTTATTTTATACAAATGAAATTCAATTTCAAATAAAGCAACTTAAACTTCACTCTACGAACTACAAATACAAATTCATACGAAAAAGATTAATATATTTTACAAATATGACGTGATACCCAATTATATACTATAAATTATAAACGAGCAAGCCTTATGTGGAGACTCCGTATATTTGGAAGTATTAATCTCTTATACTATTTGAAATTTGAACTTTCTTTTAAAAATTTGTGGTGCCTGACGCTCTTATATTGTGGTTCATTTAACAATATAACTTAATTTATTGTTAAATAAATATTAATTTATTTAACAATAATATATTTGTGCTCAGATAACTTACTGGAACTGAATTACACACTATTCTTTACACGATAACGTTATAATAATATTATAAACAATTAACAGTTACTTGAGAAATTAAAATTAGTCTCTGTAGTCAATAGTCAACAAATATTGTATCTTCCAAATACTTCGCACGTGTGAAATAGATATGAAACAAAAATGGTATTTCTAAGTAATGGGTGAACGTTTGCATTTTATACTTTTATGGATTCTGTTTTTTCTTAGTAACTTTTATTTGATGGTTAATTTTAATACGATTCTTGTTTGTTTTTAAACTAGTTTAGCTTCTTTAACAGAGTAGCTTTTAAAATATATCTAAATTTTTCTGCAAACAGTTTCAAAAACTATATTTCATATAGATATGTGTCAACTGTTAGTATCTGACTTTCTATACTATTTGATTGTAGAAATCAATTTAAAAATTGGAATTTAAAAAGATTTTACTTCATAAGCTATTTATAAAAAAAAAATTAAAAATGAATTTTTTTTTCTTACGCCTGAATGAAATTTATTTTCTTATTAGATCCCTATGAAGAACAAGATGGAAAAGCACGTGGTTTTTTTTAAGAATGTTAAAATGCTTGCTGAAATATGTTTACTTTTCATATTTACTTTATATTTCTTATATTTATTTGAAAATCTAAGAAAAATGTAGTCAATACATTATTAGAATAATCAACAACTCTTAACTTTTCCTTTTAAATACCTGATCCGTCACAAAGACTTACGAATATTTCAACGTAGTTTGTGCCAAACTGTCAGTTTCTGACAAGATGCTCATTATTGATAAATTGTTGTTCTACTATGATAGGTAAAATCGATATAGAATTGCCTTTGCTACGTCTTGTCAAATGTTGTAATGTTCTACGGGGATTCATTCGAAAAGAGAAGTTAGTTCTGGGTTCAAACCCAGGTTAATGGAATTGGGACAGATAAGTAGTTATTCGATCATTGGTTGGAGGTTGATCAATGTAGTATAGGTTGAACCACTTCAGTTTGTTATTAATCCATTAATGGTTTCTCCAACCATGTTGAGTCTCCACATTAATAGCGAAGAGAGGAACCCTGGCTATGTGGCTAGTTCTATTTATTCTAGGCTATTGGAATTGAGCTGTTGTTTGTAGTAGTTCCAAATGAGAACGGTTCATAAGTCATTTTTAAACAAATGAACACCTTATAGACAAGGTCATTCATAGCACAAGGAGCACAGCTCGATTTGAAAACATAATACAGATTGCACGTGATGTAAATTCTTCAAAGAGGAATGTAGCAACGCTGTTGATTTGACACCTATTTCAACATTTTAAACAAAAAAGAAAGCACGTTCAAGAATATTATGTAGTTTTCTGGTGACAAAGCGCTCATTGAAACATGTTCAGTTTACATATCAGAAATAATTTAGTTTGATTGATGGACATGTTCGAAACGAATAGAGCATAGAAGGAGTTAAACTAAGTGCCTAATCAAGATTATTCTAATATTGTTATCTTTTTTCATCTGTAACTCTAACAACCTTGCAGTGCATCAACATTAAAATGATTCTTTATTGGCCGGTTTAGATCTATTTCTGACTTCAGTAGAAGTAGGAGGGATACCATTAATTTGGTTTTACAACTTTTAATTGGTAAGCTTGCGACTCGTTTATTTACCACAGTACTTTCCTTTCGAGAGATTGCTTTCTTTTGCCAATTAGTAAAACCACCTCCCTCTCTTCATCATCCCGCCATTAAATTCAATTCTCCCATGAGAGCATAAAATAAAAGTTCGCAAATCCACTGTTTGTACCTTTTTTTTTCTTTTTTTGTGATACCTTTTAATAAAAATCCCCAAATCCCCTTTTTGGTCAATTTCTTTCTCCTTCTTCATTCATACATTCACTAATTTCTAAATATAACTTCATTTAAGAAACACAAAAAGCCAAGTTTCTTCTGTTCAAATCTTCTACCTTCTTTTTCAACAAACTTTTATGCCTCTATTAAACTCAATGCTCAATTAAAAATAAAAAAAAATGACGCTTTTCTTAACATTTAAATAAAAACTTCCAAACTTGTTGAATCGAAGAGTAAAATGTTAATCATTTCAAGATGATATTCAGCTCCTTTTTTGTTGAATATATTTAAATTTGTTTTGCTGTCGAACGGCTATAAATGGGTCAAAAACATTGAAAAGATGAAATATAAAGTAAAGTTAGATTTTTACTGTATTATTATTCAGTAAAAAAAAATTTTTTAGGACAGTATCGAACCTCTTCAGTTTGGTATTAATCCTCGAATAGTTTGTTAGTCCCTTCAACCAACAACTAATTAGTAAAAGTTATTTCTACTTAATATAGTATAAAAAGCTTTCACATAAACACGTGAAATAACAATCAATGATCAAACCACAATAAGAAATGGGAAAACAAGACTAAGATCTTTCAACCGTAACAAGCGGTCTTCGTCAGAGTTAAAAACCCAACTGATCAGTTCAAAAATCATAGTCAAAAATCCATCAGTTGGGTTTTTGACTCTGACAAAGACCGCTTGTTACGGTTGAAAGATCTTAGTCTTGTTTTCCCATTTCTTATTGTGGTTTGATCATTAATATAGTATATTGATAAATTAAACAGTTGATGCATATTTTTAATAGACTTATCGTGGAAAGTAGCCGTATTTTACTTTTTAAAATAGCCGTATCAACGTTTATGTTTGGGAACAATATCAAAATTTAGTGAAATGAACACAGTATTATTCTGAGTGATATGCTATTTACACATATTAACTATTAATAAACATTATTGCTTTGTCGCATGAGCTATGAAATCATTTATTTGTGGTATTTACACATATTAACTATTAATAAACATTATTGCTTTGTCTCATGAGCTATGAAATCATTTATTTGTGGTATTTACACATATTAACTATTAATAAACATTATTGCTTTGTCTCATGAGCTATGAAATCATTTATTTGTGGTATTTACACATATTAACTATTAATAAACATTATTGCTTTGTCTCATGAGCTATGAAATCATTTATTTGTGGTATTTACACATATTAACTATTAATAAACATTATTGCTTTGTCTCATGAGCTATGAAATCATTTATTTGTGGTATTTACACATGACTACAATAATGGAAAGAAACACTAAGTCTTGACACAAAGGTGTGGGGACTTAGTGTTTATTGTTTTACAAAAAGTTATCGTAATGTCTGTTCATATTGTAATATGATACGAGTATACAAATGGATTAATCATAACAATTCATTTATTTACAAAGTTATTTTAACAAATAGAATACTTTATTTTATTATTGATGAAGTTTTGAGTGGTTTTCTGTTCTCACATGCGAAGCGTAATATTTTCATTTTAATTCTTTGTATTAGCAAATTGAAATGTGCGAGTAGTTTCCGTTTTATTTTTATAACTCCCCAAATAAATAAAAGTCCGGATCCCTTTTGATTGAATGGACAAGCTCGTGTTTATTTTCCAAGCAATTCATTCAATCGAAAAGATTAAACGGTCTCCTTTTTCAGATCTGCTAAAAGTTTCAAATTCAAGTTTTTGCAATAAAAGAAAACAACCTGAATGCTATGGGTATGGCTATAATAACAGAGAAACTTGCCATGTTCTCGTCAACCTTAGGGCGAGTTTACTTTTTTTTTTTATTTTTTCTATCTTCAGTTATCAAAACTTATTTCACATAAAACTCTCTTGTGTCTTCCACTTTTATCTGACTTTCTGCTTACAGGTCTCAATCAATGGCCGAAAAAAAAATTGTATTTCAAGTTTTATTTCCCAGTAAAACAACTACTTTCAGCTTCCACCAACACGATCCAGAACTACATTATATAATAATGAATATAGTTTTCAATATTGTAATGCTTCCTTCTCTACATTTTATTCTAATTTGTGCTGTAGTGAACAATAATTGTGTACACAATTATGATACTTATAGCATTATTGTAATCATAATAATAACATATATAATATGTCATAATAATTATAACATATAATCATAATAATAATAATCAACCACAATCACAAAAATTACTAAGGCCTTTCAACTAAACTAAGTGGTCTTCAGTACTCAATATCGGTTTGATTATGATGAAGACCGTTTGTTTTGGTTGAATGATCTTAGTCAGTTTTCTGATTTCTTACTGTGTTTTAGGTATTGATTTAATTTCACGTGTTTGTTCTGAAGTTACGTTATATATACGTTTGTATGAATTCTAATATGCTCTGAAGGTGGTTGGAGGTGGTTTGATTATGACGAAGACCGTTTGGTTTTGTTTGGATGATCTTAGTCATTTTTCTGATTTCTCACAGTGTTTTAGATATTGATTTAGTTTCACGTCTTTGTTGTGAAGCCTCGTTATATATACATTTGTATGAATTCTAATATAATCTGAAGGTAGCCTAACCCAGCAGTACAAAAGTAAATATATCTGAGTAAATTTATTTTTCCTTCTTTTCATTCTTAGTGATTTTCTCCAGATTATGAACTTTTGTCGGAAATATTGATATTAGTAAGTGCTTTATTTTTTCCTGTGTTTCTGCATAATCTCTATTTGTATATGTAAATAACAATAATTCACCAAAAACATGTAACATAAAAATCACTGTTAAAGCAATAGTGAAAAAATTTAGAAATGGAGCTCAGATCTTTCAACTGAAACAACTGGTCTTCGTTAGAGCTACACACGAACTGAAACAAGTGAACTAGGTCATCTGATATGATATTGAGAATGGAAGGAGGTAATAAATGTATTTTAAATTGAAAGAGAAACAAGGAAAGAGACGAAAGAGCTGGGGAAGTCAGGCTAAGCAAAGAAGTTCAGGCAAAAATAAATAAAACCTGCCTGCCTGTTGTCAACCCTGGTAGACAAAGCTCTCCAGGCTTCAGAGTTACCAGAAAGTTTGTACTTATTTCTAAACAGCTTTGTTTACCCTAACTTTTCCTGCTTTTTCTGACCTTTTTTGACCTTTCCTTCCATTGAAATACTTCTCTCCATTCTCAATATCACACCAGATGCTCTATTTTACTGATTTCAGTTCAACTATGACTCTGATAAAGACTAGTTGTTTTGTTGAAAGATCTTTGTCGATTTCTTACTTTTTGACTGCACTTTAGATGTTGATGATATGAGTTTTGACTTTAGTGTCCACCGTCTGACTTCAACAAATATCATAGCGATATTTTATTGACTTTGTATGTTTCTCTCTCTTTGTGTGTGCGTGTGTGTTTTAACATTATAATGTGTCTGTGAGTGAGTGAGTTGATATACTGAAGGACCATGCAATGTGGTCCACATCATAATGATTGATACATGTCACCTTCAATCTAAGTCCACTATATGTTTATTTTAGTGAGTAGTCACACTGTAATGGTTTCAAAGATGGATCACTCTCTCATTCAGGATACTAATAGGGATCAAATAATTATAAATTATGATAATTTTATGATGATCATTGCCTCTTTATCCGGGTCTGGTTAATAAATTCAAAGTTTAAATCATCCTGTTTCCATAAAATATTTTCCCTTTTCACCTTATCAGTGATTAATTACCGAACACAGTCCTATTACGATGCAAGCAAGGATTATCTGTGGAAGTTATCAGTGATTTGAAAGCTAGATAAGCCAGCGCGCTGTGCCGTTTGACGAGAAAACACGGAAAAATGTTCATGAGTTGCAATTTAAAACACGTGGGCTGAGTGAGGGCTTAAGGAGCCGTTAGTAACGCCTGGGTAAAAGCTGCCTTATCGGCGGATCTTCACACGTCACTCTGTCATGCGACCTGCTGTTCAATGACTCATTCAAAACTCTTTCTCTTATACACATTTCAAACATAAAGTAGTACAGTGTTCTTTAATTTGTTGTATCATGAAATATGTTCAAATATTTTTTTTTAAGAAAGTAGCTTAGTTTGAACTTAAACTAAGTTCAAACAAAGTTCCGTGCCAGGAAAAAAAAATCATATCATTATCACATGGAACACAGTTTCAAAGCCAATCGGAACCTCACCATATCACTGCATGCTTGTATGTATAACAAAAGATTTCATTCTTTGTGAGATGTCATGAATTCTACCTGACACGAGATCATGAGCAAAGGGGAGGTCTAAGGATTTTGAATTAACTGTTCCAGTTGGGTTTTTGACTCTGACGAAGACCGCTTGTTGTGGTTGAAAGATCATAGTCTTTTTTTCCCCCATTTCATATTGTGGTTTGATCATTGATTGTTATTTCACGTGTTTATGTGAAATCTTTTTATATATATTTATATATATAGGTTTGGTCTAGCTTCAATGATACAACACCTTTAAGCCGACGTTTCGTCTATATTTTTATACATCTCAGGGCTACATCAATACAGAATTTAATTACAATAGCATGAAAAGTAATTATATTACATTATTTAATTAATATACATAATTATCTTGTTATTTTTCTATTTTACCAAGTATTTTGGCAACTACATAACGATTTGTGTTCAAATCAGCTACTGTGCTGCCCTAGTGAACGTTTTTCGAACCTTCTAACAGACTTGACAATTAAAAACAGCCCTAATAAACTAATTAAAACTATATCAAAGAAGAACCAGGAAACTACATCCATATTTCTTAATTACTAAGTAATAGACTATATATTTTACTTATGTTTCTGTATCCGTTTTTTTATCCGTTTTGTATCCGTTATATATATATATTTAAGGTTGTCTTCTTCTCACCTCTACACATCCTTTCCTGAGTACGACCGTTAAAAGAGTCGAAATATTGAAAGTGAGTCCTAATATCTGTTTTTCATTCGTGTTCTTTCTGTGTCCAGAATAGAAATATATATGTAGGTATATGTCAACGAAATCAACACAAAGTTAATAAAAAATTGGTAAAGTTCTAAGGACTTTCGAGCTAGCTCGTTATCAATGAACTAATATCTAAAGACTACGTTATTTCTTGGCACTTGAAAATTTTCCTTTTGTCTATTGATTTTGCAGGGCTTTCTTTGTTATGGAAAAGAAGTCATTAGTTTTCTTTAATCATTCCGACTTGATTGAATGTAATATGGATAATTAAAAAGAATAACTCCTGATGTAAAGAAATACTGATTTAATGACATCATTATGATGAACTGATTTCAATTGAATCAACATTTTTTTAAAAATGAAGTTTAATGAAATGATAAACATTTATAAAAAAAAAACTAGTTGGTTTTAATTAATTTCAAAAGAAGAATGATAATCACGATATTGAATATTTGAAGAGCACCAATGGTACTCATTACTTAGTATGCCAGACGTGTTTACAGTTTACAGTATATCCAATAACCTCTTTGATAAAATTCAAATTTATATTCATGACATTTATATATTCATTTTTACTTATAATGTAAATATATTAAAGTTAAAGATAACTTTTATATTAGTAAAGGATCAGATTCTACATAAAGAGTCCCTATTTTGCCTTAATCTAGATTATTTAGAAAATATGTCTTTAATATCTGATTGACATCGTTCATATATGGCACAAAGTCTTTTGAGAGACAGTCAAAACAGCTGATTCTACATAGGGCATACTACATTTTGGTCAACTCTACACTATTTAAAGTGTAATTTTGTAATTTGGAGTATGGATTTTTAATGTATGCTTGACATAGTATCTCGCAGTTCCAAACAAAACGCTTTTGCATACTCTTGGTAGGACAGTTGGACAATGTTTTCACTATCCCATCTAAACTAATCAAGGGTCAGAATTATTTAGAAATCATAAAGTTGGCCTTTTACTTTTGGTTGTTTTTGTTGAGATTTTTGTTTGACTGACTGATGGACTATATATATAGCAAACAGCAGAGGTTATTGAATGTTGGTCTACACACACAAACACTTTACTTACGCCAACGTTTCGCTATATTTTTATAGCATAATCAGGGCTGTACAATTAACAAGATATACATCCGACAGATGGACACAACGAAAACAGTAGTAAATATTACAAAACTGATAAGACAGGTTATATGAAAGGTTATAACAGGTTGTCCAGAAAAGCTAAGCGTTTAAAATATTGCAATAAAGCTTTAAAATTGCTTAGCTTTTCTGGACAGCCTGTTATAACCTGTCGTATAACCTGTCTTATCAGTTTTGTAATATTTACTACTGTTTTCGTTGTGTCCATCTGTCGGATGTATATCTTGTTAATTGTACAGCCCTGATGATGCTATAAAAATATAGCGAAACGTTGGCGTAAGTGAAGTGTTTGTGTGTGTAGACCAACATTCAATAACCTCTGCTGTTTGCTGTTATTTTTTGTCGAAAAAAGATAAAATATATATATATATATATATACTTTTTTCGTTGGAAATACGATCCAAAACGGACAAATATAGTTCAATATAAACAAAGAAACATAGAGAAATCAGAAGAACATACTTACAGTCTCTAATTTTCGGTTTGAACCGTCTTCAGGAGAGATAAGAGAGGGAAACCAAGCGCACTGGATCAGAGACGGTTGGAGACCAACAGTGTTGCCGCATGCGCGCCCGTTCACAGAAAATAAAGTAGACAGGAATCAATTTATAATTATAATTAATTTATAATTAAATTATAAATTAATTATAAATTGATTCCTGTCTACTTTATTTTCTGTGAACGGGCGTGCATGCGGCAACACTGTTGGTCTCCAACCGTCTCTGATCCAGTGCGCTTGGTTTCCCTCTCTTATCTCTCCTGAAGACGGTTCAAACCGAAAATTAGAGACTGTAAGTGTGTTCTTCTGATTTCTCTATGTTTCTTTGTTTATATTGAACTATATATATATATATATATATAATATATATATATAGATTTTGCAATAACAAAAGAACATTCATTTACAAGCCTATAAACACATATATCTCCCGGTATAGTTTACTCACACTTTATAATATAGTATTAGTTATCTATTGAGTATTATAATTATGGAAAACGATATATGTTCTTTAAAAAAGTTGTCTCAGGTAAGCAGTGTTGTGTTATTTTCAAAAGAAGGGATTAAAGGAGGAATATTCAGTAGGTTGATTGCTATTCATGGGCCGTTCTGATTCGGTTCACAGTGTCACCCTCCAACCCTCGCAAAGAAACAACCATTATCGGATAAAGTTTTAAATCGCCATCCAAGTCCTTAGTCCGCTTTCACTTCTCTCTCCGTCTTCAAACACTTCTCTCATTACAATTTCATAACAAACCTCCCAAAAGCCCATCAATTTTAATACCTCCCTCTTCACTTAACACCTGCAATTATTTCATTCTGAGATTCAAGAGTTCCCTTTGCATTATCAATGTATATTTCAATTTGCAACAAGTATATTTATATATATTATATTATATTTTCTTCTTCTTAACTTCCGCTTCAATTCTCTTCTAATTAAGAGAACTGTAAATCGAAATACTAATTATAGTTAGTGTTTTGATCTATTCAGTGTTTCAGCTTCTCAATATATATTTATATAGTATAGACCAGTGCTTCTCAAACGGTGCGCCCGGGCGTATTGGTGCGCCCTGGAAGATAGCCAGGTGCGTCCCAAGATAATGGAAGATAAAGTTCATATAACAGATTTATATTTTAGTTTTTGCATCATTTAAATTTATTTGAGAAAACACCAAGTATGTGGTTTTCAAGTCTGAGTCAAGTCTCGGCTACTTCATATTTTGAACTAAAAGGTAAATTTCTTTAATCTTTAAGCATCAATGGATAATACTTCCTCTTTAACTTTAATCGGGAATTTAAATCATTTTTACTAGCCCTCCCTCTCACTCTCTCTGTCTGTCTGTCTCTCTCTCTCTCTCTCATTCTTTCTTTTTCTTAAAAAAACTATACATTTTAATTTCCAATCATTTTCCTGTTATCAAATCTCAGGACTAAATTTTCTTTATTAAAATCAGTGATGAGCCTCAGAGTTTTGGTTTGGTATCATAGGTGCGCCCTGAAGTAAAAAAGTTTAAGAAACACTGATATAGACCCTGGATCAGAAACAAAATAAAACTTTCGGACTCTTTTTTTCAGGACTCTATTGGTTCTTCAGGTTCAAATTAAACTCTCATTACTAACGTTTCGGTTTTTGTTTAAAACCTCTCATTTATCAAGAAAATGTTTTCAAAAGTAATTGTTGAATAGGAGAGAAATAAATTAGGGATTAATCACCTTGTGAGTGATTGAGAAAGGTTTGATCATTGATTGTTATTTCACGTGTTTATGTGCAATTGTTATATATATATATATATATATATATTCACTGATAAAACGAAATACGATCCAAACTGGACACAATACGAGTTCGAGATTAACAAAGAGCAACACACAAAGTAGGGAAACACACTTACAGACTCAAATTTTCGGGTAATCCGTCTTCAGGAGAAAAGAGAATGGGAGACCAAGCACGTTGTAGGCGCAACGGCAAGTAACCAACCCGGCAACCGCCAGTGCTGTCAACCGTACCCGGTCTTAAAGTATAAAATTAGGAGAAGATATAAACAGAAGCTCAGATAAGCAGTACTGGTTGGGTAAAACTATAAGTAGGTGAAAAATTATAAACAATATAAGATAAAAACAAACTATAAGAAACAAAAAATAATGATAGAGAAAAGAAGAAAAAATAAATAAATAAATAAAAATAAATACAATACAAAAAACTTGCATTGGTTGTTTTAGTAAATAAAAGATAGAGACTGAATAAAAGGGTAAGTATGGGAAACTAGTTAGGAATAGGAATTTAGAAAAATAAAATAGGATAAAACAAACTAGTAGTAAGTGAAGAAGACAAAATAGATATACACAAAATATACGAAAGAGGAAAAAATAAATAAGTACTAGAGAATAAAGAATACTGGAAAAAAAGTACAAAAAAAAAAAAAAAAAAACCAAAAAAAAAAAAAAAATGTACAAAACATTATCTTTTAAGGTTAAGTCCAGGTGCACTGCGCGCCCCGAGCAACCAGATGTGAGCCTCCTCAGAGGCTCTAAGGGTCACGGTATTATCACCAGGGGGAATCTGACGCAGAATCTGCACACTGAAGCAGTCGTTAAAAGACAGACCGTGGGATTTGGCGTGTATGGCGACAGGTAAATTGGAGTTGTTGTTAACGGATGCTCTATGACCGTTCATACGGAGGCTGAGCTTGTTAGAGGACAGTCCTACGTAGAACGCATCACAACGAGTACAGTCCAATTTGTAAACACAATTTTTGGATGTACATGAGCAGTCCTTAGCAACAGGGAAGGACTGGTTATGGGAAGGTGGGGTGAAGTGTGAAAGGGGGTTGAGAAGCGGACAGGTCAGGCACCCCCGCCTTTCGCAACTCTTAGCGCCCACAGACGGGTGGTTGACGCGCCTGGACGTCAAGTCTCTGTGGGAAAAGAGGTTGCCAAGGTTGGGGGAACGTCTATATGAGAGGCGGGGTTGGCTGGGGAAAATAGTCGACGTGGAAGGAGAAGAGGATAGGATGGGGAAATTTCACACTTCACCCCATCTTCCCATAACCAGTCCTTCCCTGTTGCTAAGGACTGCTCATGTACATCCAAAAATTGTGTTTACAAATTGGACTGTACTCGTTGTGATGCGTTCTACGTAGGACTGTCCTCTAACAAGCTCAGCCTCCGTATGAACGGTCATAGAGCATCCGTTAACAACAACTCCAATTTACCTGTCGCCATACACGCCAAATCCCACGGTCTGTCTTTTAACGACTGCTTCAGTGTGCAGATTCTGCGTCAGATTCCCCCTGGTGATAATACCGTGACCCTTAGAGCCTCTGAGGAGGCTCACATCTGGTTGCTCGGGGCGCGCAGTGCACCTGGACTTAACCTTAAAAGATAATGTTTTGTACATTTTTTTTTTTGTTTTGGTTTTGTTTTGGTTTTTTTTTTTTTTTTTTGTACTTTTTTTCCAGTATTCTTTATTCTCTAGTACTTATTTATTTTTTCCTCTTTCGTATATTTTGTGTATATCTATTTTGTCTTCTTCACTTACTACTAGTTTGTTTTATCCTATTTTATTTTTCTAAATTCCTATTCCTAACTAGTTTCCCATACTTACCCTTTTATTCAGTCTCTATCTTTTATTTACTAAAACAACCAATGCAAGTTTTTTGTATTGTATTTATTTTTATTTATTTATTTATTTTTTCTTCTTTTCTCTATCATTATTTTTGTTTCTTATAGTTTGTTTTTATCTTATATTGTTTATAATTTTTCACCTACTTATAGTTTTACCCAACCAGTACTGCTTATCTGAGCTTCTGTTTATATCTTCTCCTAATTTTATACTTTAAGACCGGGTACGGTTGACAGCACTGGCGGTTGCCGGGTTGGTTACTTGCCGTTGCGCCTACAACGTGCTTGGTCTCCCATTCTCTTTTCTCCTGAAGATGGATTACCCGAAAATTTGAGTCTGTAAGTGTGTTTCCCTACTTTGTGTGTTGCTCTTTGTTAATCTCGAACTCGTATATATATATATATATATATATATATATAGACGATTCAAGATTATTTCTTAACAACATTGATTTTTCATCAAGAATAGCCTCTTCTAAGAGGGTTGCCAGCTAGCGGATAGGTTTTTACTCTTTCTTACTGTACTCCTTTGTTCCCCAAACATCTCCTTCTGGACATTAGTCCTTTCCTGCGCTTTTACCCTTTTAAAATACCACTCTTCTCAACCCCTCACCAGATTTTTTCTGCTTCTAGTGTTTCAGTTGGGTTTTTGACTCTGACGAAGACCGCTTATTATGGTTGAAAGATCTTAGTCTTGTTTTCCATTTCTTATTGTGGTTTGATCATTGATTGTTATTTCACGTGTTTATGTGAATTCTTTATATATATATAATATATATATATATATATACAATAAAATAAAAAACGAAGGAAACACACAGAAAGACACAGACATAACTCACATCGATAATTCGACAATCGTCGTCATCAGGAGGTGCGAAGAGCGAAGAGTGAATATATATATATATATATATATATATATATATATATACTAATATATATATATTAGTATAAGTGGGCAGCAGGTCTTCTTGGATACAGATTGAATTGAAATGTGCAGCAGCCTCTGCATTGACAACCTTTTTACTGATAGCCTCTATTTTTCGATAGACTGATAGACTACAGCTCAGAATTTATTACAAAAATAAGAAGACTAGTGACCTCGTGATTTCGAACAAACCTAAAGTCGACACCCCAGAGCTTCAACGCAGTCACTTAATATACCAGTTCTCATGTTCAACAGGGGACTGTGCAACCCTGAATTCCAGGTATATTGGGATGACTGCAACGAAGCTCTCAAGGCGCTTGACAATGCATCTTTCAGCAGGAGCCCCCAAGAAACACACCGAGGAAGCACATGGTATCAAGCTCACAAGAGGCATGTTAGTTGAAGGGACTGTAGTACTGCAATATAACACTGACAATGATCGATTAGCCATTTTGGAAGCCCTACACATCAAAGATAACAATCCGAGCCTGAACATCCAAAATCATGAACTCAATGTTATACCAAGCAGCGCCACTTTTGATAGCAGTTACAAATTTGTTAGAGATCTCGAATCTAGTAGGGTTGGCAACAATTGAGGGTCCGACCTGATTGTTGTTACAACCCTACTATAACCTTCTTCCTTTTTGATTGTCTTACTTTCATGTACTTTATTCTCTCCCTTTATATTTTTGTTACACCTGTTTTGTTTAGTGTTAGAGATTCATTTATTATTTATTATTGATATTATACATAGTTTTAACATATTTTAAACCTGAAGATGACCAATGCATGGTCGAAAGCTTGTGATTTTTTAGTGTATCGTGTTCTCAATATAGTCATTTAGTTTTATCAGTTGTTTACCTTGTTTGTCTACATGTCGTTGGCCAACTACTTATGGAAATTACCTCTAGAGCAAAGGACGATTGTACGAAAAATAGAGGCTATCAGTAAAAAGGTTGTCAATGCAGAGGCTGCTGCACATTTCATTTCAATATATATATATATAAAGTAATTCACCACAGAAGATATAGAGGTGAGTTACTTCTATATCACGAGTTATTGTGACAATTTTGTATATATATAAACTACAAGATTTCACATAAACACTTGAAATAACAATCAATGATCAAACCATAATTAGAAATGGGGAAACAAGACTAAGATCTTTTAACTACAAGTGGCCTTCGTCAGATTCAAATATATTTCCAAATATATATAAAGAGTTGAACATGCTTTAATATCATAAATGATTTATGGCATTAGTATATCTTGAAGTAACTAGTGATGTTTCTACTGACATGCAGCACAATAATGAGGAACAAGAGGAAACAGAACATGGCGTGGTTAAGAGCGAATGAAAAAAAAAAATGATGCAGTAGATAAAATATGGGTGGAAAATTCTGCGGGAAAGAGACGGAATGAGTCTTGCATATTGTTGCATTGCTGAAATAGAAAAAAAAAACCGACAGGTTAGCTACAAGATTTAGTGAAAACAGCAGCTATTGAAGAGAAAAGGTACAACAGAAACCCCCATGTACTGTTAAGTTGATAACAAAACAAACATGAAAATCATGTTTCACTGCCATCCCCAGGTCTTTATTAACCTCAGATCTATTCAAAATCTTGTCTATTGTACAATCCCTCCCTTTTTTCTATGTTTTTTTTTTATTTAAATTAAAGACTTTTTTAATTAGGATAATTGTTTTACTTATGTCAATTAGATTTTAACTAAAAAAATTAAATTAATAAAAATAAAAGTATTTTTATTATAATAAGTTGTCTTTTATTTTAGCTGTATGATTCCTAAAAACTGTGATTTTTGTAAAATCAATAGCACCGTATACAAGTGCAGTGTTCCTTTGCAAAGCTGAAATGCAAAGGAATTATTCAGTGACAGCATTTTCTGACATTTGCTTTTAACTCGGATCTTTCCTTCCTTTATTTTTCTATCGACCATTTGTTGTTGCTTTTCCTAAACATTTGATGTGCCCAATTTTGTTAAAACGAAATTTTATTACTCAAAGAACCTTTTTAATATCTTAATCATTAATTAGGTTAAATTACTGTAACTGATGGATTATTTGACTTTATATTTATTCCTTAAAAAATGAACAAATCTTTTCATTAATTATATATCATTTAACTTAATATTTTAAAACTCATTGATTTAATCAATTAGTCAAAAATAATATTATAAGATAGCATTTGCAGATGAATCTACAGAAAGTGAAGATAGTATAATACTTTTCACTTAACAAACTTTTCAAAAACAAAACAAACGAAATTACTTTTGTAACACTCAAATGAATGATGCTTTAACCTAGTGACATTTTGAAATACTTTAGGAGTGATACCAGAACAAAATATATACATAACAAGCGTCCAAGCCATTGGACTACCTATCCCCTTCTTCTTAAAATCTAGAAATCAATTCAGAGCATGTAATGAGAAAAATTGTTATAATAGTGGATATTTCGTCATATGGAGAAGAATAAAAATAATTCAAAACTAAATTAGCATTAACTGATAATGTTATACGGTTAAAAAAAGATGTGAAAAAATAAACACATACCGTAAACCATTACGGTAATGGCGGTCGAAATATTGAAAAGTGAGTCTATGTTATGTTTCCGTCTATGTGTTTATTTGAAGTGTAATCTTTTCTGCCGGACCGCTTCAGTTTATCAGGGTATATATATATATATATATATTCCATGATAAACGAAAAACGGTCCGGCAGGACAAATAACAATTAAAATAAGCAGTGACACATAAACAGAAACACAACAAAGACTCACTTTTCAATATATCGACCGTAATGGCGGTCGTCCTCAGGAGAAGAAGTGAATTCACTTCTTCTCCTGAGGACGACCGCCATTACGGTCGAAATATTGAAAAGTGAGTCTTTGTTGTGTTTCTGTTTATGTGTCACTGCTTATTTTAATTGTATATATATATATTTATATATATATAACTAGATTATACAATAAGCACATGAAAAACAATCACTGTTCAAACACAATAGTAAATGGGAAGAAAAGACTAAAAATATTGCAACCGTTCGTCAGAACGGTGTTCATCAGAGTCAACTAACCTAAGTGAGTTGGTTTTCGAATCAAAAATCAGTTGGATTTTGACTCTGACGAACATTGTTTCTCATGATTGAAAGATTTTAGTCTTTTTTTCCCATTTCTTATTGCGGTCTGAATATATTCACTTAATTTAGGGAAAGACGATCCGAACTGGACGCCATATGAGTTAAAAATTGAAGAATAGTAACACAGACTAAAGAAATACACTTACAAACTCGAGTTTGTAAATAAGAAAATAACAGTACTATTGTTGGAACCGTTCACAGAATCTGAACCTGTGATAACATTCAAAGGTAAACTGAGGTAGTTGACCTGGATCGCAGCGAGTCAATCTTAATGTTTCTAATATGTCTAATGGAAAAGGTAAACTATTGAAGACAATGAAAAATGAGGGAATTATAGATACAGCAGTGACGACTTAATGGGATATACAGGTCTGAGGAAGTTAGCGGAGGAGGGGTCTTGATAAAGTTTAAAATTGAAGGGGGTTAATTGAGTGATGTTGTTAATTGCGGACGGAACAAACTGCCAGAGTTGCACAACTAGTTGCAGCAAAGAGTTGGAGTCAAAAGCAGTGTTTTCAACAGTCCTTCCTTTCCCACATGTGCCCAATTCATACAACCCTAACTACTGAATATGTGCTCAATCATTTCTATAGAGCCTTAAAAATTAAATATAAACTTTATTAATAACTTTATTAGCATTCATTAACAAGTTCCTAACTGAAATATTAAGCAAACAACATCAGAATAAATATCATACTTATTTTAATAAAGTATTTATTTCTTAATTAACAGGTCCTTACCTCTCTTTTTACAAAACAATTTTAAATCTAATCTAATGTAACTTATTATTGAATTTTTTACTTTTATCTATATACGTGAATACCACAGTAACAAAGAGTTTTTGTTGTGTAATCTTGTTTCATATATATAAAAAAGATTTCATAAAAACACGTGAAATACTAATTAATGATCAAACCACAATAAAAAATGGGAAAAGAAGACTAAGATCTTTCAACCATAACAAGCGGTCTTAGCCAAAGTCATAAACCCAACTGGGTTGACTCTGACGAAGACCGCTTATTATGGTTGAAAGATTTTAAGTCTTGTTTTCCCATTTCTTATTGTGGTTTAATCATTGATATATATATATATATATATACATATCAATTTTCAAATTTTGACAACCCACACTCAACACTATTTTTCTGCATCGATGTTTGGTCCAGCACGATAAAAGAAAAATGTGTCATATATACATGGATTAATTAACCACGGTGAAAATAATTTGGAAACAATACTTTAAGGTCTTTCATATATATATATATTATATATATATATATATATATATATATATTCAACCAGACTTCATAGCGTATATGTAATCGTAGTAATTGTCTAGGCTAGCGTATGAATGTACACAATAAAAAAAATGCATGAAGAAATAAAATTAAATATAAGAATAAAATAATATTTCTCTCACTCTCTCACTCTCTCTCTCTCTCTCTCTCTCTCTCTCTCTCTCTCTCTCTCTCTCTCTCTCTCTCGTTTTGATATTTTAGTTTTAATGCATTCAGTACTATTTATCCTAGCCTATAATTTTATGAATTTATAGTTGGTAATTTCTCAGAAATCTGCTCATTTGGGCTGTAGTAGAATATTGTAAGTAATTACAAATGACAGATGTGAATGTTTAATTAAGTTTTAGAATTAGATGCTCCAAAACTACAGTACTGTGCACATTTCCATTATTATTGATATATATATATATATATATATATCTTCCTCAGATATTTTATGTATACCTAGTTTTTTTCCTTGAACCCTCACATTTCTGGTGATCTTTATTTTCTTCCCTTTTATTAATTACAGGTCAACAGAACATTTAGACCGATTGTGTATTTTTCCTATATATAACCATATCGATCATTTATGAACAACTAATATCAGATATAAAACTATTTTGCATCTGTATTTTGTTAATTTGATTGGTACATTGGTCTGCTATCAGTCGGAATATGTCTGTTTCCAAGACCTGCGCTCTTTGGCAAGAGTATTTACAGAAATAGTAGCATATACAATTCTTATCAAGGAAGCTCCCCAATAAAAATTGCACTAAAACAAAAAGGCCGTAACATTGCCTAGCTTGAAGAAAGAGAATGAACTAAAGAATGCGCCTGTCTTGAGAGGGCGAAATCTGCTACAGGGAATGACTGTTCATCTGTCGGTTAGATGGACGTGTTCCATCAGCAATGTCACCCTCCCTTCAGCGTCCTAATGAAATCTCCGCCCAACACTCACCTTATAAATCCGTCTTCCAACATGCCTCCCATTTCTAATGGTTTAGATAAATAGAACCATCCGTAAACCGTCACCCTTTGACAAATACACCAATATCATCATGTCTGCTCACCCATTGACTCCTCCTAGTAATAACATACTGCGAAAAACTCCTCAATACCTTCTCATGCTAAAACCAACACACTTCAGCTTGTTAATAACCAACTGACTTCAAAAAAGGGAACTTAAACAAATACACCCATATCAATCCTTCTAAACTCCTTGATTCCCTCTAGTAGAATATTAATATATTCCCTCTAGAAAATATTACGCTACATAATTTATTTCTTTAACACGTATGCTTAACAAATTTTTGCTTTTTGTTGTGGACATAAGTAAGTCTAATAACCATTTATTAATTAGCACCTATTTCAGTAATGGCAGTCACATTAATATTTGCTGGCAATTACCCTTCAAAGATCTTTTATTACCTTTGAGCCAAAAAAATGTTGTAAGTTGGCAACTTTGATAGAGTGCCTCTTGAATAAAACTTCTCTCCTCGCTGGTCTTCTGATCAGCCTATGTCTATCTACCTGATGAAGACGCGGTCGAAACGTAGTAGTCAGTTCTTGTGATATATATATATTTTGGTATATATTGGCAGTAGATCTTCTCTCAAGCATATTTATTTGAAAATGATCGCAGTTTCTGCATTCACGACCTTTTTGTTAACAGATTCTAACCTCCTGGTTATTTTCCTTATTGTAATAGGTAAACTGTAAATCAGGTTACTATAAATCATATATATATATATATATATATATATATATATATATATATATATATATATATATATAGGAGTTAAAAATTCAAGAAGAGTAACACACAGAGTAAGGAAACACACTTACAGACTCAAATTTTTGGTTAATCCGTCTTCAGGAGAAAAGAGATAGGGAAGCCAAGCACATTGTAGACGCAACGTCAAGTAACCAACTCGGCAATATATATATATATATATATATATATATATATATACATTTATAGAAAGTACAGATAACGATTTAAAACGAACGCAAAGAGTTGACTATCACTGGAGATGCACAAATATGAACACACTAACACTTTTACAGTCCTTTTTTTTATTTCAACCATCATACATAGATTTATTATTTATTATACATAGAAGTTAACACTGAAGGAAGGTGAAGATTAAGATTGTAAAATAGAGATTAAATTAACTATACATATATATGAAAAAAAGTTAGAGAAGACGACGAAACTGTAAGGTACAGCGTGTACAAGTTAAAAATAAAAAGGTCTTAAAAATTAAAAGATGAAAATTGCGTTTGTGTGTGTCTATGTTTGTTAAAAATAATGTTGATTTTGAAACTAAACGGCATAGTCGGCATTAATAACATTTTGTTGAATTTTTCTTTTTAAGATTTTTCAAATAAAATTTTGTAATTCATATTTTTTTTTAAATGAATACAAAACATTAGGAAGTTTACATTGGGCATAAACAAATCTTAAGTTCAATTTGGCCTTGAGAACAGCTGACAAGAGTATGATTGAAAGGTTGAAGTTCGTTTGTTGTGAACTTACTTATCTTTCATCACATACATCTACTTCCAGCTGCCTTTCAGATTAATGAATGCTGAATAATAATTGCTTGCAGTATTTCTGTTTAATCTGTGACTTTCAAATAACAGTATAATTTAATTTATTTGTTTAAATTTGTTTTTGTTCAGTATTTGAGTGTTGTGTACTATTATATAATAGAATACGGAGCAATTTAAAAACAAAATTTCTTCAATTTATTTTCGGTTTAGGTACGTATCTGTTTTTATCTCATATTCTTAAATTAGATTTGATGTTTGATTTTTGTGTACAATCTTATCAAAATATAATAGACTATTATGATTTTTCTATTATTAGTTTGAATCAATTGTGATCGTATCAAGGTTAGGTTATTAATTTATTTGCTGTTAACTAATCAAAAAATAACTAATCTTAAAATAATAAATATAAACGTGGTCAAATGAGTTCATTACCAGTGTTATGCAATATGTATGCTCAATATGTATAGTAGTGACTGTCTTATTGGTTATGAACTATAGTTCAGAGTAGGATTGCAGAATCCTGTGATACTCGAATTGGGATGGTCGCTAAAAGACCTTATCAAGTTTTAATTCTGGCAGTGTTCATATTTGAATTGTACCAAATTTGTTTAACCTTTGTTTAAAACTGCATTTACAAAAGTACATATACAAGGGCAAACCTTAAAAGAAGGGTCTGCAGTTAAGAAACTTTTTAAGATTTACTGTAGCAATACTAACCAACCAACTTCCTGTAAAACTTCAACTGCGTACTGACTTGACTTTATTTAATTTTATAAATAGAGATTTTCAACCTATATTCTGATAAAGAATGCCCATAGCATTTCTTTTATCGATAAAGGGTCACAAGAAAGACTTGTAGTGACTCATTTAAGACAATAAAGAGACTCAAAATCTGCAAATGAAGTCAGTAAAAAGTTATCTTGACTTCCACTTTGTGTTGCCAAACCTCATAACCATAGCATGTTAGCCCACGAAAATGCAAAAGAAATACTCATTCTGTAAGGTTAACTATAATAGACAATGCATGCCAAACAATCTTTTATTTATCATGTCATTATAAAATAACTTTCCGTTTCAAATAACACTCTTCTAATGAAATATCTTTGTTGCAGGTGAATAGTCTGGAGTCTGCAAAGAAAAGGTATTTTTTATTTACTCTCATAACAATACCTAGAATAATATGTATTGCATTTCAAACTGAACTATTAATATTTATCAACAGAACTATACTATATATAAAATTACAAAGTTGCAATTAAGCCTCTCTTTGACGTATTATCAGCAAAAGTAGTTTATACTCTCTTTTTGATTTATTCGAGCAAACGTAGAGGAGTTGAGGCAAACAATTTATGGTGACGAATGTATTTCTTATATTTTCATCTAAATTATATAATGTATTCTAATCAGTCATATATTCAAATTAAATTAGCAAATATAGTCTTTATTAGGGTTAGTAGCTGTTAATAGGTGAGTTGATTTCGATTGAAACCTAAGGCCAGCAAAATTAGCGACACCTCTAGTGGCTGAAAGCAGTAAAAGAATACCACTTCTCTGGTGCGATTTGAAAGTAGAGGTGTAAAAAACCAAACAGAACACTCGTTCAGTGACCAGTATATTGATGATTGTATTTTGTTAGTGACACAACTTACGAAATAAATCAATTAACAATAAATTTTCATAATAGTCGTTCTTGAATTAAACAAAACATACCCTTGACAATTAATTATTCGTCTTAAGTATGAAAATAAGCAGAGAATCGAAATAATTACTACCCTTAATATATTAAATACTAATTAGGATGTTACAATGAGAATACTTATGACTGTACTCCAATAGGCTATAAAAATGTAATAGTAGCAATTCTTGACATTCTTAGTGAAATTTACGATACCATATTAGAGGTATAGTAAAATACACGTACTATAAGATTTCCAAGTAATATTTATTATTTTCTTTCTAAAATTGTTGTTCTAATTGCCCAAACGATTTTTAATAATAATGATATAACAATATTTTATAAGGTATATTATTATTTGATACTATATAAGATATAGTATACTACTAATAGTATACTATAATAAGATATAGTATAATACTAATAGTATACTATAATAAGATATAGTATACTATATATAAAAGATATAGTATAATACTAATAGTATACTATAATAAGATATAGTATACTATATATATAAGATATAGTATAATTATGCAATATTCGCGAGCTATACAAGCAGTTATTGTGTGGTAGGCTAGCTCAGTGGTTAACATAATCACCTCTGAACTGATAGGACCGGGGTTCAATCCCCACCTGACTCTCGATTTGTTCACGCTGGAGGTGGTCCCTCGGAGATGGACGTTAAACCGTCGGTCCTGAGCCTATACAATCTCAGGTACTCGATAAAGAACCCTACTCTAATTACAATTAAGTTAGGCAAAATTTAGGACTCCCACTGTAGAATCAATCTTCATTGTGTGATATCACAAAGGGCCAATGCTCGGCCCACATTTGTTCCTTTGTGAGACTACCACTGCAACCTAACCTAACCTATTGTGTGGTATTTCCTCACTATCGTCTAATATTATTTGATAAACTTATATTGATACCAGAAGTCCAATAAATTACCAATTTTATTAGTATTAATAGATTACGAATCCTAAATTATATCAAAATACTAATTTTGGGTTAGTATATCTGAATGCATTAATATGAATAGAGCTTTGGAATATTAATACCAGTTGTACATCAGTTCATGATGAAAAGAGAGCATAAATCTCTGATTAAACAAGTTGTAGACTGCGGGTTGGAATGAAGAGGTCCTAGGGATAGAGACAAGGGTACAAGGCAAGAATGGCCCTTCCACTCGTGATTTATTAAGGTCACTGACACATCAAGACTTTATGCCTTCCCTTCCAAACCTGAAGGCCCCTGCCTTTCTAACACTGGTCCTGCAGTCCTGTATAAATAAAATCTTACCTCCTGCTCACAATTTTCCATTCAGAATAAAATAAAACTTTCAGAGTAATAGGACTCTATTTATTTTATTGCTTACTGTATTACTCTTTAAATTGTTGTTTTAAAAGTTCATCTATATTCTTATTTCAGCTTGTTGACTTTTCCTATTAGCATTATGCTTTATGAGCATTGTCTAATATTCAAAATCTATAGTCCCTCTAGTACCCATTGCAAGGTTTTTTTTTTATTTTTGTGATTGGTGTGAAGGTGGGAGTTTGAAATTCTGCTATAAAGAAGCACCTTTGAGGTTAATTCCTGAAGGACATATTCATCTCCCTGACGAAGCTATAATTAGACTCCTAATTTTCTCCATTCTCAAAAATATTCAGAGTGTCGATCTTTAACGAGTAACTGACATTGTAGAGACTCGAGACTGACGTGTCAACGTCCTCTTCTAGGGACGACATGCTTAGAGTTTTTTTTACCGTCAGCGTGAAAAAAAAGAGGATCAGAGTAATAATTGAAAACGGACCTACCATTCCAGAGGTGAGTAAGGAAGCCTACTGGCTCCCCTGGCTTCTTTCTTGCAAAGATATTTGATATACTCTCAGCGTAGTAAATGAGTTGTTCAAGCAATCAGTATGCCACTAAATATTGTGGAGCAGATACATATATAACTAATAATCTTAAATGATCGACCAGAATTGTTATATTTACTGTCTTTCTTGTACCTCTTAAAATAGAAAGTGGATGGATGAATGAAATAATTGAAGGGTTGTGCCCAGAATATACCACGAGGGTGTAGGCGTATGAGGGAGGCTTGGACCCCACCGAGCGTTTCCTGGATTCGACTGACTCTGTTATAAAAGTTATTCAGAGAACTAACTTAAATAAAGTTGAATGTAATTAAAAAAATATACACATTCATCGTTTTAATAAAAAAAGTCAAAGCTGGTGAGAGGAAGTGGTAAGTATTTATGATCTTAATGACCAGTTAGACGACTCGAGTTGCTATTCAATGAATCCTGACTTGAGCCTTCTGCCTCAATATATAGGTACTCCATGAAATCAAACCAGATCACCTTACAGCTCAAAGGATACAAGTGAATACTCCTCGGGATACCCTTCTAGGACTATCTACGATTAATTACCATCCATTGTGAAGGTGATGCATCTAAGGTAAAAAAGAAACAACTTCGTGTTTATACAATGAACTTCAGCACAACTCAACCAATTACGATCACTTAATATCCTGTAGATTATGAAGCAGACCAACTTCCAACTTAAGTCTGAAGTCCCTGAAAGATTTCTTTATTATCTGACTGTGATGTATGGGATTTAATCTAATCTAACAGAAAAGTATCTAAGAATAAATCCCTTATAGTACTAGGATATTTCCCCAAGGATCTCTGTAGACACTTGTTTTGATTATGAACATGTACCTTATCCATCTGGCTATACCATGTCATAAAACACGGAAATTGGATTTGTTACGTAGATCCCACTCTTTTCACTCTAACGATGTGGTATTCCAGTTCTACCCACAACTAAGGCAGTGCAAGCTCGTATCACTGTATCAATTTAAAAAGTCAGTTTATTATATGAACTCCATATGGGGGTTGTATCGGATATTAAGATAACAAAAATGGCTATAGACACCTTAAACATCATTCCGCTTGTCTGAGGTATTCCTGAGCCAAAGCTCTGAACCCCTTAGGTCCTAGCGAGCAGAGTAACATATCGCTTTGTGTGTTTTGTCATTTCCCACGAAAAAGGATGTCGTTAGGCATCGAGTTGTCTGAAATGATCTACTTTCATTAAACAAGCAATAAGTTTTTTTTATTTTACGTTTGGTTTAATACATTCTTTAGCAAAAGCACGTATATTGTTTCCTTGCCCAAAATTTGTGTTTGTTTCCATTAAAATACTTTAATGAAAATAATAATATATACTTTGTTTCTGATTAGAAAATACAATATAAAAAAATATATAATCCTTTTCTTAATTATAAAGAATTGATGTTGCTGTCAACTGGTGTTTTTGTAGAAGAGGCAATAAAATACGTTATCTTTATTTAAGCGGAAGGGTAGGAATTCCTGTCGGAGCTGAGATTGAATCAAATAATTTGGGAAGCGTCAGGTGTGGTAAAACCGTGTTGCCAATAGATCACTGGATTATACCTCAGATGGGTTCATAAATCTCCTACACCGTATTGAACTATAACCGACTAGACAAGAAAATATATCTTACATCTGCTACAGCCGCCTCCAACAGACAGGGCAAATAAACAGATTTATACTCCAAATACTTCTATATTGAAATAGTACCAATTTCATTATAAGCTTATAAATAGCTTGTTTATGAGTTTTTCCTTTATTCCTATATCTTGTAGGTGATTACAGAATCTGATTATCTTGGTATATATTAATATATTACCCTTACTTTAAGTGATTAATCATTTTAATTATGCACAAAAATTACATTATGAAATAATTATAACAACAAAATAGTTTCCTTCACATGGAATATTGATATATGTCACATCTGAAAATATCATTTTTTTTTACAAAATAACATTATTGAAAGTAGTTTTCTTTAATAACTTGCTGTTGTATAATTTCATAACTGATAGTACTAAAAGTAACACTTCTGATTGAAGTATAATACCACAGACACAACATTGTAAACATAAGCAATACTAAAGAGAATACCACAAACACAAGGACTACCACAAACTCAACATTATCAACACTAGCGATACTAAAAACAACACTTGGTGTTTAGTGGTATTATACTGATTGAAGTATAATACCACAGACACAACACTGTAAACATAAGCAATACTAAAGAGAATACCACAAACACAAGGACTACCACAAACTCAACAGTATCAACACTAGCGATACTAAACACAACACTTGGTGTTTAGTGGTATTATACTGATTGAAGTGTAATACCACAGACACAACACTGTAAACATAAGCAATACTAAAGAGAACACCACAAACACAAGGACTACCACAAACTCAACATTATCAATACTAGAGATACTAAACACAACACTTGGTGTTTAGTGGTATTATACTGATTGAAGTATAATACCACAGAGACAACACTCTAAACATAAGCAATACTAAGCAGAACAACAGAAACATAAGGACTACCACTAACTAAACAGTATCAACACTAGCGATACTAAACACAACACTTGGTGTTTAATAAAAAGATTTCACATAAACACGTGAAATAACAATCAATGATCAAAGCACAATAAGAAAATGGGTTTTTGACAGTTGGGTTTTTGACAGTTGGGTTTTTGACTATGACGAAGACCGCTTGTTACGGTTGAACATCTTAGACTTGTTGTTTATACACTGATAGAAAAGTAATACATCTGACTGAAGTGTAATACCACAGACACAACACTGTAAACATAAGCAAAACTAAAGACAACACCACAAACACAAGGACTACCACAAACTCAACAGTATCAACACTAGCGATACTAAAGACAACACTTGGTGTTTAAATACTGATAGCACTAAAAGTAACACTTCTGACTGAAGTGTAATACCACAGACACAACACTGTAAACATAAGCAATACTAAAGAGAACACCACAAACACAAGGACTACCACAAACTCAACAGTATCAACACTAGCGATACTAAACACAACACTTGGTGTTTAGTGGTATTATACTGATTGAAGTATAATACCACAGACACAACACTGTAAACATAAGCAATACTAAAGAGAATACCACAAACACAAGGACTACCACAAACTCAAAAGTATCAACACTAGCGATACTAAACACAACACTTGGTGTTTAAATACTGATAGCACTAAAAGTAACACTTCTGACTGAACTGTAATACCACAGACACAACACTGTAAACATAAGCAATACTAAAGAGAACACCACAAACACAAGGACTACCACAAACTCAACAGTATCAACACTAGCGATACTAAACACAACACTTGGTGTTTAGTGGTATTATACTGATTGAAGTATAATACCACAGACACAACACTGTAAACATAAGCAATACTAAAGAGAACACCACAAACACAAGGACTACCACAAACTCAACAGTTCAACACTAGCGATACTAAACACAACACTTGGTGTTTAGTGGTATTATACTGATTGAAGTATAATACCACAGACACAACACTGTAAACATAAGCAATACTAAAGAGAATACCACAAACACAAGGACTACCACTAACTAAACAGTATCAACACTAGCGATACTAAACACAACACTTGGTGTTTAGTGGTATTATACTGATTGAAGTATAATACCACAGACACAACACTGTAAACATAAGCAATACTAAAGAGAATACCACAAACACAAGGACTACCACTAACTCAACAGTATCAACACTAGCGATACTAAGCACAACACTTGGTGTTTATACACTTATAGAAAAGTAAAACTTCTGACTGAAGTATAATACCACAGACACAACACTGTAAACATAAGCAATACTAAAGAGAACACCACAAACACAAGGACTACCACAAACTCAACAGTATCAACACTAGCGATACTAAGCACAACACTTGGTGTTTATACACTTATAGAAAAGTAAAACTTCTGACTGAAGTATAATACCACAGACACAACACTGTAAACATAAGCATTACTAAACAGAACACCACAAACACAAGGACTACCACAAACTCAAAAGTATCAACACTAGCGATACTAAACACAACACTTGGTGTTTAAATACTGATAGCACTAAAAGTAACACTTCTGACTGAACTGTAATACCACAGACACAACACTGTAAACATAAGCAATACTAAAGAGAACACCACAAACACAAGGACTACCACAAACTCAACAGTATCAACACTAGCGATACTAAACACAACACTTGGTGTTTAGTGGTATTATACTGATTGAAGTATAATACCACAGACACAACACTGTAAACATAAGCAATACTAAAGAGAATACCACAAACACAAGGACTACCACTAACTAAACAGTATCAACACTAGCGATACTAAACACAACACTTGGTGTTTAGTGGTATTATACTGATTGAAGTATAATACCACAGACACAACACTGTAAACATAAGCAATACTAAAGAGAACACCACAAACACAAGGACTACCACAAACTCAACAGTATCAACACTAGCGATACTAAACACAACACTTGGTGTTTAGTGGTATTTTACTGATTGAAGTATAATACCACAGACACAACACTGTAAACATAAGCAATACTAAAGAGAATACCACAAACACAAGGACTACCACTAACTAAACAGTATCAACACTAGCGATACTAAACACAACACTTGGTGTTTAGTGGTATTATACTGATTGAAGTATAATACCACAGACACAACACTGTAAACATAAGCAATACTAAAGAGAATACCACAAACACAAGGACTACCACTAACTAAACAGTATCAACACTAGCGATACTAAACACAACACTTGGTGTTTAGTGGTATTATACTGATTGAAGTATAATTCCACAGACACAACACTGTAAACATAAGCAATACTAAAGAGAACACCACAAACACAAGGACTACCACAAACTCAACAGTATCAACACTAGCGATACTAAACACAACACTTGGTGTTTAGTGTTATTATACTGATTGAAGTATAATACCACAGACACAACACTGTAAACATAAGCAATACTAAAGAGAATACCACAAACACAAGGACTACCACTAACTAAACAGTATCAACACTAGCGATACTAAGCACAACACTTGGTGTTTATTGAAAGTATTATACTGATTGAAGTATAATACCACAGACACAACACTGTAAACATAAGCAATACTAAAGAGAACACCACAAACACAAGGACTACCACAAACTCAACAGTATCAACACTAGCGATACTAAGCACAACACTTGGTGTTTATACACTTATAGAAAAGTAAAACTTCTGACTGAAGTATAATACCACAGACACAACACTGTAAACATAAGCATTACTAAACAGAACACCACAAACACAAGGACTACCACTAACTCAACAGTATCAACACTAGCGATACTAAGCACAACACTTGGTGTTTAGTGGTATTATACTGATTGAAGTATAATACCACAGACACAACACTGTAAACATAAGCAATACTAAAGAGAACACCACAAACACAAGGACTACCACAAACTCAACAGTATCAACACTAGCGATACTAAGCACAACACTTGGTGTTTATACACTTATAGAAAAGTAAAACTTCTGACTGAAGTATAATACCACAGACACAACACTGTAAACATAAGCATTACTAAACAGAACACCACAAACACAAGGACTACCACTAACTCAACAGTATCAACACTAGCGATACTAAGCACAACACTTGGTGTTTATACACTTATAGAAAAGTAAAACTTCTGACTGAAGTATAATACCACAGACACAACACTGTAAACATAAGCAATACTAAACAGAACACCTCAAACACAAGGACTACCACTCACTGAACAGTATCAACACTGTTATTACTAAAAACATCACAAACATTCGCACTACTACTAATAAGAATACTAACTCAAACACTACATCGAAACAGGCACTATTACAAACAAAATCATCGTAGTTACCATATATAAGAAGCGCTTATTTCTTCATATTTTCTAGTGTATGAAAGATAGTTTTAACAAAAGGGCTATACAGACTATTAGTATTATGAATACCATAGAGGTTGTTAGAACCTTTTAAATTATTGTAAACCATCGCTTAATCCTCGACAAAATACCACAGTCACTTACGAAAAATCAACATTTCCAAACCTGTTATTCAAAACTTTTAGTACTAACAGAATTCTTCTGCCAAAAAATATTTATTTCTCTCAAAGCTCATGTTAAATTCAATAAAATTAATTACCAATCCAACTTGATTTACCATCTTCACACCAAAAAAGTCAAGTATAGTAGATTCAGTTATTTTAGACTGAAGAAGAAATAATACATAGTTGTCAACAAAATTAAATTTCTTTCTAGAATTAGTAGAGAGATTTAAAACATCAATTTAAAAAAAAAATGAAATTGAACTGGGGTAAGATTGAAAATGTCATGGGAAAGTTTGAAGAGTTTAAAGTCTTGTTTACTTTTGTTTTCCTATGAATACTTCGTAAGAGCTCACTCTGTAAAAAAATATAAAATTTTATTCAAATTAGAACTTGAATTCACGTTCAAATAACAGGTATTTCGGTTGTCAAATACAATATTGACTTTGTGAATTGTGTTGTGTTGGAAGCATTACAAATTGTAAAACTTAACTCATGGCTAGAGCTAAAGTACTATTACTACAACCACTACTAGCAGAATATTGATTGCATACTGTGTTGATTTCTAAATTTGATATAATATCATTCAGTGATGAATGAACGACGATCTCTCCTTTCCTTTGTATTAAAGATAAAGTTATTGTGTTTTAGCATAATCTCATTATTCTGTGTGATGCCAAATAGATTAGATGCGTTCAGTGATCTAGTGCTTGACGTGCTTTTCGACACTAGTGATGATTCCATGTTGGAAACATGGTCATTGAGCTAGTTTTTTCTCGTGAAGGGTGATAAGTCTTGTCAATGCTATCTCGAGGAGAAGGCTTACAGCTGTCTGCATGGAACTTTTGTACACGGTTCTTCTTAAACATGCCTTTTGTGATAACTTGAGTGAGGTCAATTTTAAAACTAGTTATACTATAAAATCGGTAAGTACTAACTGTAGAGAACTGTGTCAAAATGTACCAGATTTTTGCCTCTAGAACTACACTAAGATAATAAGATGCTTCCTTGAGTTACAGGTACTGCCTCAATCCAAACATTTTTCCTGTGCATTTATGTCTTATCAATAAGATGTAAATATTATTAGACAAATACGTGTAAAACATTACCGAAAACCGTGGAAAAGAAGGCTTATACTTCTATTACATGAAAGTGTCCTCGACCATCATATTGGAAACATAAACAAGCACTTCACATTTGCACGCGCTCAATTCAGTTTCTGGCGGGAGGCTTGGTCTGTCCATGTCTCACTTCTCGTCTCCGAAGTAGACTGTGTTTATTTAAGCAGAAAATTCAGAATTTATGCAATTTTTACCATACCAATTAAGAACCATACCAAATTAATAGCCCAGAGGCCAAATATGAATACTTGTGTTATTTTATACTTTTGTTTGTTAAAGGAAAGCACAGCCTCCCCTACCTCCACTGACTTCTTGTCACCAACTGAAGATAATAAATGTGGAGTGAGATAAGTTAGTTTAGTTAGGCCGCACTGCTAGCTTTACAAGAAAACACAAATAGGCCAAACATTGGCCCTTTGTGATGTCAAACAATGATTCTACATTGAGAGACCTAAAGTTTACCTAACTCAAGTAAGGTGATAAAAGCAAATGCTATTCATACAATAGCCATTTATAACTAAAGGGGATTTTATGTTAATCACTGGTCAACAGTTACCCTGAAGATTTCTTTTAAGAAGAGCAGTCAGCCTTTACTTTTGATGATAATAGTTTAAAATTCTTGTGACTCAAGGAGTACATAAACAAATATACCCTAATGCATATTGACAAATAATAAAAGTAGCAAATGACCCCAAAAAAATCCCTGTTATGATTTGAGCGAAGGAGAAGGTCTATTTACAATAAAACGTGGCCAAGGCGTTTACAAAAGCTGGCCTGGTTATAAAGCGAACACGCCCCGTAAATAGCAGCCGGTAGGCTTCGACGTCTCCGTCTCTGCCCCACAACTATAAAATAAACCTCTATCGCCCCTTGCTCTAAATTTTTACGGCATAAGCGATATAAGTTATCCATCCGTCTCCCTCTCTGGCTCTCTTCTGTACCCCTAAATGTGAACCATATTTTTTCCTTTTTCCTCCTTTACCTGAATTGAGTCTTCCTATTTACTAGCAGAGATTTGATCAGCGTTTTGTATCCACTCACATCTCTTACTTTACCTCTTCTTGTTATTATTATCCTGAATTACTAGTTATTTTAGACCATATTATCAGAATTTCTCGAATATTTATGCAGTAGACCCAAGAGCTTTAGATTGCCCACTTCACTAATATTCTTCTATCTACCCAATGAATCATAAACAATTTACTCTAATCAAGCCGAAGAGGTGCACAAGCTTCTAATAGAGCTAACTCTATTCTATTTATGGTAGACTGAGAAAATAAATTATGGAAAAAATTCTTCTTCAAGACAACAAGTTTTGAAAGCATATGTTAGCGTTCTTCTTTCAGGTGTATCTTGTTGTTGTTTGTGTGGGGTTGGGGGGATACAGGAACTAAGGGTGATCCGTTTTTTTTTCCTTTCTCACTATTCGTGGATAAACCTGAAGAGAAACACAAAGTGCTTTAATGATTATAAAACGCATAAGTACAACTTTTTTTATCATTTCCATTGATGAGTACATATCTCATTCAAAAGAAGAAAGGTGTCAAGACAGTAATTTTATCATATCATATATTCATTTGACCTAATAATAATAATACAACTGTTATTCTAGAGTCACTTCAGGTTTGATCAAATGATATGGTTTTATGACGGTTTGCTATATTAATAATATAAAAAAGTATTTTAAACACCTTTACTTTAGGAGCATGGATTTTGATGATTAGTCCTTTTCGATCTCTTACAAGAACTGTATACCACTAGGATAAAGGAATAATATCAATATGACATCATTCGATTTGATTCAAAAATTACTAGAGCAATGAAAATATATTTAAAAAATCTCTGATCACTCATTACAATGGCTCAATCAGGGTATCGGAGATGGTCAAACAAACAAAAATTGTGAATTTAATGTTAAATATTTTTACTTACCAGCTCTTAATACATATAACATTAATTACTTTTAAAACAAACGTTTGTAAAGTTTCAATGACATCAGCATTTTAATAGGCAGATGATAAGAAAGATAAACTAGGGAATCAAACTATTGCCTACCAAATAACCCGACTTTGTCTCCATTTATGCAGCCTTCTGACTCAACTGGTTTGAATGTTGCTTGAAAATGTAGATGATTATTAAAATATAACGTAATCATTCAACATAATCGTATTTATTTCCTAAACTAATTAGTCACTCTTTTAGACTATATATGGTATAATAACTTATAAAGCACTCTCGCGGTTAATGTTTAATTTCTTCAAAACTCGTAAGATTTCAGATTGATTAGAGCCAGCATATTTGATCTTTTTAATTAATTCCTCTTTTTGGTAATTGGGTTGGTTTGTTAATATGATATTTGTCTATAAATCAATCAGGAAATTACAATTTTATATATTATATTATAATTATCTAAAAAGTAAGTTCTTCAGTTTATTTGGCTCATATGAAGGTAATGAGTGTACTTGAATAAGGCAGTAATAATACAGTAATTTTTCGATGATGCAGGATAAAAGCCTGTAGATTCTGTTTCCTGATATCTTTTATATATTTCAAAAAACGTATTAACGTCACCATAATTTCAAAATAATTATATTTAAACAGCTAAAGCAATAAAAAGTGTTTTTTGCTTCTATTCCTGAGAAAATGATCTTATCTACCAAGCTGTGGTGGCGATTTAGCTCACTACCGTATATAATATGATTGCCAAATAAATATATGAAGTAGAAATCAACCTTAACATTAAAATAATCGCAACTTTAATAAAATATTTACTTAACCTTAAATAACAAACAGTGTTTAATTCTAAAATGGGCAAGATGTTTCGACCAATGACATATCATTTGGAGTAATAAGGTGGGATGAAAGAGGTACTTTAAAAGCAGTGAAAGTAAAGCAAAACAGAAAAAAAGTCGGGTAGGACTGAGCGAACAAAGAGGGTCAGAGCAAATGAAAACCATTTATTAGCTGATGAAACTCCCTGAGACTTGGCAAGTGCTTGCTTGTACTATTCAATCTAATTTTAATAAACCACTTCTAATCTTTGAAAATATTATATATAAAAGTAATAAACGTTGTATGATTATTATTTCCATCCATATATTTATTATGGATCAATTTTATGACCTCTTATAAAATTCTTACATTTTATTCTAAATGTAAGAATAAATAAAAATAATTTAATGTTTTCCTTATCTCGTCCACATATATTTAACACTATTTTTCTTTTTTATCGAGGTTTGGTCTATCTTCAATAATACAATACTTTTATGTCGATGTTTCGTCTATATTTGTGGACATCTTCAGGCCCACAAAATTTATATTCATATGATCCATATTAAATTACATAATTTAATTATAATAACTTGAAAAGTAATTATATTAAACTACTTCATTAATATACGTAATTACTTGGTATTTTTCTATTGTAAGGAAGCAACTACATAACGGTTTTGTGTTCAAATCAGTTAGTGTGCTGCCCTAGTGACCTTTGTTTGAAACTTTTATATCAGACTTGATAACTCAAAACAACCCTAAAAAAACTCATTAAAACTATTTCAAAAAAGAACCAGGAAACTACAACCATATTTCTCAATTACTATGTAATAGAGTACATATTTTACTTAGGTTTTCTGTATCCGTTTTTTTATTGCAAGCATTTTTTGTTTTTTTGAATATGAATCGTTTATTTTATGAGCCTCTTATTTTTATTATTTATAATTTATATTATTATTAATAACATTTATAATTATTTATAAATAAGAGGTTTATAAAAGATATGCATTGCTTTTGTGTTTCGAACAGGTTCAATTACTTTATTTCA
This sequence comes from Hermatobates lingyangjiaoensis, assembly GCA_026182355.1. Taxonomy (NCBI): domain Eukaryota; kingdom Metazoa; phylum Arthropoda; class Insecta; order Hemiptera; family Hermatobatidae; genus Hermatobates; species Hermatobates lingyangjiaoensis. The sequence continues at coordinate 3,378,048 of JAPFBL010000023.1, forward strand.
TCTTGAGTATTGTTCTATTTGCGTAATTTGTGGGTGACTTGTTAACTGTCGTTTATTAAGGATCAATTGGTTGTGTTTGATTACGAATGAGCTGAATTCAACTGTATTGAGTTGATTTTACATTGAGAGACCTAAATTTTACCTTACTCAAGTCGATTTAGAGTAGAGACTTCAATGGCTCTTTAATAATCCTACATGGTCTAAGTCAATGAATTTACGTACGTATGACCATGGATAGTGTACACAGATTTTTTACAAACCATTTAAACAAAATTAGTGTTTAGACTAAGATCGTGACTCTTCCTTTTAGACACAGATTTCTCAGAGTGTTAAGAGTCATCTGCATGCCTGATTTATTAAATGAAATTAATAACCTTATTTGTATTACTTACTAATTATGAAACGTTCGAAAAACGTTTCCCAGTATGGTGGCAGAAAGTCGTTTAGTATAAAAAATGTCATAAATATGACATAAAATAAACATTATGTCATATGTCATATATAAACATATAACTGTCATAAATTTGCCAAATCATGAGTCCACTTCCTAGATTTTCACGCAATCTCTACCATAATAACTTTTTACTAAAATGCTTGCACTGATAGGACCAGGGTTCGATCCCCACCTGGCCCTCGATTTATTCACGCGGGAGGTTCCCTGGGAACTGGAGTCCGGTGGTATTTATAAAATTCCGTGCAAAAATTACATAAAATGTATATTGGTCAAACTGGTAAATCATTAAAGACACATATAAAACAACACCAATGCAACGTAAGTAGACAGGAAAAAAGTAGCTCCTTATTATTGCATATAAACAATGAAAATCATCATATTAATTGAACAGGAGCTAAATTTATTACTTATGAAAAATCGATGTTGTTAAGAAATATTATTGAATCATCTCTAATTAAATTTAATAGATTCAAAATTATAAACATTAGTAACGGTTTCTTCAAACTTGATACTTTCGTTACGAGAGCAATAGCCTCTTCTAAGAGGGTTGACAGCTAGCGGATAGTTTTTTTTACTCTTTCTTACTGTACTCCTTTGTTTCCCCAAACAACCCTTTCTGGACATTAGTCCTTCCTGCGCTTTCACCCTTTTCTAAATGCCACTCTTCCCTCCCACTCTTCTCAACCCCTCACGAGATGTTTTCTGCATCTAGTGTTTGAGTTGGGTTTTTAACTCTGACGAAGACCGCTTGTTAGGTTGAAAGATCTTAGTCTTGTTTTCCCATTTCTTATAGTGGTTTGATCATTGTTTGTTATTTCACGTGTTTATATTAAATCTTTATATATATATAAAGAAGTTGAATGACGTGCGACAGTTTAATAGAATATGATTAAAATGAATAGGTAACTGACAAAAGCATGATTAATTTTCGTCTTATTTAGTTAAATATACTTTGGTAAAATACGAACATACGGAAAGTGATAGCCGATAAACTCATTAAAAAAATTTTGTCCCCATTCAAAAAAAAATTTAAATAATTATAATTTATTTTTATTTTAATAAAAATTTTAAAAGAATTTTTGATTGAACAATTTATAATTTTTTATGTAAAGAATATTATAAAATGATAATGCTTTTCGATGATTATTTCATTATACCAGAGATGAGTCTTTAACCTTGCAGTTAGGAAGATTGAGGGAGCGTTTAGTTTTTCGAAAGCTTCAGAGGAGGTGGAAAGCCGGAACCGTCATTCTGGGTTGGCACCCTCTTCTTCAGTTCCTGAAAACCTTTACACCCTTCACCCCTAAATCCGGAGGCAATTTGTAAAAAAAAAAAAAAAAAATCTGAATTCCTTAACGAGAGAATAGACTTCCTCCATCAATTGGAAAACCGCTATATTACTTCTCATTAGCTTTTCCAAAATGATTTCTTTTTCACTTACATTTTTAAATTTTTCCAATATCAATTATTACATTTAAACACCAAGCAGACTTACATTTTCACATATGATATTTAAATTTATTTTTTTATTGCAATTATAATTTTAAATATATTTCTGATCCAATACAATTATTAATACTTATAAAACAGTAAACACAATATAAAATAAAGTGGTTTTTGCTAAACTTCCAAAAACGAAAGAATTTTAAGGAGTAACTAACCAAACGGTTTTAATTAATCGATTTTTTTAAGGTTCCTACAATTTTTTGTAAAGTGCAATCTAAATTTATTGAATTTTTGTTTAGAGCAATTCATGAACTGCTCACAAATCAACTGTATTATATACTTCCAGTTGGTAAGAATTTAGCATAGAATAGGTATACAATTATATGAATTTTTACTGGTATACAATACAGCAAAAGTAGTAATTAAAGAGCAAAATATAACAAACACTTAAAAGTACTACAAAAATTGGTTTGTTGTAAATCTACTATTCATTAAACTACGAGTATAAACAGGCCCATTTATTGAGGAATATTATATTTTATTTATATGCAGCTGCAATGAAGTAATTTAATGTATTAAGCATGAATATATTAAATTTAAGTTTTGTTACTTCAATTACAAATTGGATTGAATTACAAATGGGATTCTGCAGAACACAATTTTTGTAATTTCAAGATAAATGTGTGCACTTATGTGTGTATAGTGTGTGTAGATGGGTGGGTTGTGTTGCTGAAGAGTTTTCATTTACATGACAGCTCTGTACGCAGTGATGGAGGCAAAACTAGTATAATAAGGTGTTTTTTTTTCGTTCACGTCTCCATAATTTGGGCGGCAATTCTTTTTTCATTGTTTTTTGTGGCAACATGTTTATGACGTATATTATTATTTTAAAACCTAATAGTATCCTTATCACCTAACAAAGTTCATTAAAGTCTGAATCTGTTAATAAAAAAATATTGGACTGGGTGACCATCTATTATCAGGACTGCTTCTGTTTACCTAGGGAACACTCAATGATAGTGTTTTTACAATGAAATTAAAAGATAATTTGACCATCTATTATCAGGACTGCTTCTCTTTACCTAGGGAACACTCAATGATAGTGTTTTTACAATGAAATTAAAAGATAATTTGACCATCTATTATCAGGACTGCTTCTCTTTACCTAGGGAACACTCAATGATAGTGTTTTTAACAATGAAACTTAAAAGATAATTTGACCATCTATTATCAGGACTGCTTCTCTTTAACTAGGGAACTATTCTCAATTGATAGTTTTTTACAATACCAGATTACAAATGATAATTTGACCATCTATTTATCAGGACTGCTTGCTCCTTTACCAGTCCAGATTTGTAGTGATTTTACACTCAAGTCATGTTCATCCAGTGTTTTTACAGTTTATGCCATATTAAAGAATAATTTGACCATCTATCTATCAGGACTGCTTCTCTTTACCTAGGGAACACTCAATGATAGTGTTTTTACAATGAAATTAAAAGATAATTTGACCATCTATTATCAGGACTGCTTCTCTTTAACTAGGGAACACTCAATGATAGTGTTTTTACAATGAAATTAAAAGATAATTTGACCATCTATTATCAGGACTGCTTCTCTTTACCTAGGGAACACTCAATGATAGTGTTTTTACAATGAAATTAAAAGATAATTTGACCATCTATTATCAGGACTGCTTCTCTTTACCTAGGGAACACTCAATGATAGTGTTCTTAAAATGAAACTAAAAGATAATTTGACCAGCTTTTGTATCCTCTATTTCAAAATAATATGTGGGCTATTTTACCATATTTTAATTTGTTACAAGCTCCAGATTAGCACAAGATTGCTAGTTTTGGTGATAGTTCATCGTACTTTAGTCATTGTGATTGTTGCCCATTTCATGCCAGTCCAGGATTTGCAGTGATGTTTACACTCAAGTCATGTTCATCCAGTGTTTTCAGTTTATGCCATTTAGATCAGCAATTCTAATTTTGAAACATTCATCTCTAACAGAAAGTCAACATTGTTTTGTTTATTTGTTTTCTATCAATGTTAACGAATGCAGATGCTTTTTAAATCTTGTATGGTCAACAATAAAATAACACAAATATTTTTCATTTTATTTTTGAATTTACGAGTACATTTAAAAAGAAAGCATTGTGAAAAGAAAACTACACTTTAAAATGAAATGATATAAAAATAATACACATTTTACTAAGAACGAACCCAATTTGTTTTTGGAGGCATTATATGAGGAATTATGAAAAAAAAAACTAAAAAAGTTTTTAAGAAGTAAAACGAAAAAAAATTATACTTTTACGCTTTAAGATCCAACTTTCATAAAAAGAGGGTTTTACATATTTAACTAAAGAGAAATTTTTATGAAGTAGAAACAAAAATATGTATTGAATACTCATGAATTATATTTAAAAGTCACCATGCATATTTCATATACCTCACGATTACCTGCTTGCTGTATTTATATCTCTGGTATATATATTATATCTCATCTTTGAAAAGTATCAAGACCAGAAAACTCTCTGAACAATGATCATTACTTTGTTATTTTTGTTAAATTTTAGAAAATGTTTTGGACATTTATAACAGGTTAGGTTATGTTTCAGTGGCATTCCCACAAGGGAACACGTATAGACCGAACATTGGTTCTTTGTAATACCACAGAATAAATAACAACTCCACATTGGGAATCCTAGATTTCACCCAACTCACGTGTATTTAGAATAGAGATCTCTAAAAAGTACCTGACATCGTACAGACTCGGTACCGACAGCTTAACGTCCATTCCCAGGGGTGAACATTTATATATAGTAAATAATAAAACAACAAATGAACTTTATTTTGCAATGTTATATATGGCTTAAATATTGCTATAAAATCTGTTGAATGTGACCTTGATACTGAATCTTCCATTTTTTTTTTATTTTTGAAGATTCTTCTTTTTAGATTGTTCTGTAGGGCACAACATACTTTGAGCAGCCAAGTATAAGCTTAATCAAAGAAAAGCAGGGTATAATTGTCTTTGATTCCCTTCTATGGAACCAGTTTCTGAACCTACAACCTAAAAAGTTTGTTAATGAAGTTTAGAAATGTACCCATGGAATAATTTAATGTTAAATTAATATTAAAAATTCAAAAATAGTCCGTTTATAGTCATATTCATTCGTGCAACGATTCTATACGTATTTAAATGAATGACTCAATTGAATTGAATATGATGATTTCATTAACAATAAGTATACTATGATAAAAATGAGTGAAGATCTTTTGAATTTTTTTAGAGTAAAAAAGAGTTCAAAAGTTTTATAAGTATTTCAAAGTACACCACTCAAAAGTAACTCCTTCTCTCTCACACACTCTATCTCTGTCTCTTGCTTAGACTAAGTTTACATGACTTAAAGATAAGTAATAAGTCACCGTGAGAACCGTAAACATAACGACTAAGTTGTAAGCCGAGTGAAATCCCCAACTTACTTCGAATGCTTTATTCCTGATTTCTCTTAAACAAATCTAAGTTGACTCCGTGAATCAGTAATGAAACCTATAGTAAACATTTCATTATTTTGTTAAAATTTCTTTTTTCTACCCAATTCTAATACAACTTTTATGTATATTTATAAATATATCAAGCAAAACTCACAGACTGGCAGAGATTCACTTTAATATTGAGGCAAACTTTGTCAGCAATATTTGTAACACTCTACTTAAATGATTGATCATAACTAATTTCAACTATTAAAATTAATAACTAAATTTACGGGGCATTATTATTTATTTGTTTAGCACGAATTACATGATGAATTAATAATGAAAATTGTATGTAACCGTAAGTAACGTTGATTTAAAATTCTATTTATAAAGAAAAATGAAATAACTACGCTACAAATTTAAAGTAAATGAATTTGAAGTTTATAATAGTCGTATTGATTTGTTGATATGTTGAGTCTGCCCAGATTCAGATGGGTAATGGTAGTTGGCTCTTTATTCACATATTACCACGTGACTTGTGAAATGTTTAAGCAGTAAATAACACTCGAGACTGGAAGGGGGAGCAGTTAACGATGTGCATATATACATTAGTCTGAAGATGTATTGTAGACAACATATTAGGGAAAGGGCATTAGCCGAGTTATCCCCTTTATAATTAGGGCCGTTTTGCCAGTCCCACAAGGAGAGCAAGAAAATCATCAGCTCAGTTCGTGCTCTGTAAGAGTGCTTGAGAATCTCTCCAAACGGCTTTTCCTACAATTACTCCCCCATCTCACCCCCTCTTCATATCTATATTTCTTTAAGGGATGTCTGACACAACCCTACCGAGAATTAACTAATTGTTTAATCAATTAATTACTTTATCCTGACTTTCTTTATCAAATATGAAAATTACAGAATTTATTTAAGTTTTTGCATCTCCAATTTACAAAGTATGACTAAAGATTACAGATATTCAGACAAAACAATTGTAATAATATTACAATATTAACTATGCTATGCTAGATCAAAGTGATTACTTTTACAATATTCATGTAAAAGCCCATTGCGATACCATTCAACTATTTTTCACCCAACATTTGGCATCTCAACTGTTTTCAAGTCTTGTCAGTTAGCAGAACATAACATCAGCTTAAACCGATGTAAATGTTAAACTGATATTCACTGCGCAGCACCTGGACGTCCAGTTCAAACTCTTACTTTTAAAATTTAAACGCATTTTTCATCTCTTAAAATTTAAGATCTCTGCTAAGAAATACAATAGAAGTGGCAAGTATATAAAAAATTATATTGAATACACAATTGCATTACCATAACATGAAAAAAAAATTGTGGCGTCTACATAAAAGTAAATCCTGAAATATGTAGAACTATAAATTTTAATGTATTTACTGCTGAATATGCTCACCTTAGTTTTAATTATTTCATTAGTAGTCAATTTTCTGCTAATCTTTAAATTATATTTGGTTGATTTCTAATTTTATGGAGTAGTTTGCGTTGACCTGACTACTTCCAAAGTACAAATTGTTTCCTCTAGACATACTCACTTCTCCCCAATATACAAACTTTTTCCAAATAGTGGAGGCCAATTGACACTTGTATGTTCTATTTACAAATTATTTCTCGATAGTTTCACCCAGGTGTGACCAGTGTATAAGCATTTCCTTACTAGTGATAACCTGTTTGTCAACATACAAATTATTGCCTGTAATTTTACCCTCTTTCGAGAGGGTCATTCAAATTTTTCTCTATTTAAACTCTCTTTTGGTCAAGGTGAATTTTTTTTTCTTTCTATACATGCTTAATACCCACATCAGGTCAAGGCGTTAACTATTTCTTGCCTGTCTAGTCAAGCAAAAACTTCTATCCTTAAATCAAAATTTACTTTTTGTGAATTTTTTCCATTACTGACTTCGTTTTTTTCCATTCCAGTCATACCGTTAGAAATACAAACTTCTTTCAGTTAATCACGCCTAGTTCTCGTCAAGACACCGACTCTTTTCTATGCTGCTCCTTTTACTAACTCATTACAAACAGTCAAAACATATTAAATGCTTTAAAGTAGTTCCATGTTTATGACTTTGAAAAAACTTTGAGAAACTGCAAAGAGCACGATGAAACTTTAAAAAAAAAACTCTTACTACATTTAGTAGTTTAGAGTACATTATAAACATTTATTATTGCTATGACTCGTTGAGCTACTCATGCAAGATTTGATGTTTCATAAGTGTCATTTTTTTTTTCTTTGAACTGATCGATTCAAAGTCTCTAATTTTAATATGAAATTGTTGAAAAAAAAACAGATAATCATTGAGTTAATTTCTAATTTTTTATTCATCCATCTTTGTAAGTGCTGGACTGTCTAATATCAGGAGCATTAGTACAGTGCACCTCACATTCATAACTTACTTTAACCCTAGATGACTTCGACACAAATGAGATTGAAAATCGTGCTACTTTCTCTTCCATGAAATTGAAATTACATTTCAAAAATGTAAGGCATTTTCAAAGAGTTGTAAAGAGGGCCAGTTTAGCTCAGTGGTTATCAGACTCACCTCTGAACTGGTAGATCCAGGGTTCGTTACCCACCTGGCTCTTGATTTATTACTCGAATAAATCTGAGTACATCGTCCCTCAGAGAGGACGTTAAGCCATGGGTCCCAACCCTATACTATGTCGGGTACTCGTTAAAGATCCCTATTCTAAATACATTTAAGTTAGGCAAAATGTAGGACTGCCATGTAGAATCACCGATGAAACAAAAATACCGTAAATGGTTGACGTTGTTAACCCGGAATTGGTTCAATTGTTTACAAGTTTGTAAAAACAATCTACTAGTGGCCTGAGAGAAGATCAGTAAACTTTTCATATTCACATACTAAAAACTTTCACGGTTTTTAACTATTTTCCACTAACGAATCGATCACCAACTGATAGAGTTATCAATAAGTTTGTCTTGGATAAGTTTGACAATGGATCAGTGAATGAGTTGGAACTCCCCAATACTTAGTTGTTTGCACTGTCCAGATTCTCATGGTCGACACTGAAGGGCGTCGGTAACCACAAATGTAGTATTTACTAAAAAAAAAAATTGGCTGATAATTTAAGTTTTTCACTAAAAAAATACTTCAAATAGATAAACATAATGCCCAATAAAGTTCGTTAAATATAATTATTTACAATAAAAGACTGATTTAAAAGCTGGCAAAATATATAAAATTTGACTACAAGATAATTATGCCCTTTAGAACCTACCCTTAGGGCATTAGGAAAGTACAATAGCCCTTTTTTTTTCTTCAAGCTCTCTCTAATGACCTCCTTCTCTGCATCCTAAATACCTTCCGACAAATCAAGTTGTTATTATTTATAAAAAATAGACTTAATGATGATAATAATAGCATAATAATTCAGAAAAAAAGCAATATATTTTTAAAATCTGTTTGATATCATCAATAAATATGTATTTATGAATTTATCCTTCATTTTCAATATATTATCTGCAGAGAAGAGAGATTGAATGGAAATCCTATTGTCTTTTAGGTACTCTGTTTGTTTATTTCAGTTTTTATTATGTTTGGAAAAAAAAGCGTCTGCAGGTACAGGTTAGCGCTTTTCGAGTTCATAGATGGAGAGACTTTTAGATGTCCAAACTACAAGTAGTGGAACGTGAATTATTATAAATTTCTGAAATAGTTGAAGTTGAAATGGGAGATTATTATATTAGGTTATTGTAATGCTGCTTTTAGTTAGTTAGAATCAAGTCTTAGGCATGATCATAGATTTCTCATGTGGGATGTATATATCTCTCATGTGAGACAAATAGAGAGGCCTAAGACTTAGAGTTGACTGTTTGAGGTTGTGAAAAGAAAGATTCTTTGCTCCAATAGATGTAACTAAAGCAACATTTAGACCTCTAGCCAACGTTCATAGTCTTGTTGAGTGCCGTTGGTACCCCTAGGAATGGGGCTAGCGCTTATATTTCAAATAGGTGCCAAAGGAGTATAGTATAGTACTCTCTGTAACAATAGAGAGTACTATAGAATGAAATAAATATTTAGAACTTAATATAGATAATAAAACTGAACATATAGATCATCCAAATAAAAACTATTCCAAAACGAACAACACAATTTCAAAAACAAAGAAAAGTCAATAAAAAGAAATTTAACACATATAGCTAAATTAGGTTTCCTTCAGTTGCACATCCGGCGTGCTTGGTCTGCCTCTCTTTTCTCTCCTGAAGACAGATTTTCCACAAATTAGAGTTCCTATTTTTTTTTAAACCGATCTCCTAGCGGGTTTAAAAACGTCAACCCTTTACGGTCTTTTTTTTTTATCTGTAATTCTAAGATCCTAAAATCCTAAATTCTAGGAGTCCTAAATTTTGCTTAACACAAGCGTATTTATAGTAGGGATCTTTAACGAGTACCTGACATAGTACAGGCTCGGCGTCGACAGCTTAGCGTCTTCTCCGAGGGATGAAAAAAAATTAGAGTTAGAATGAGTTTTTTTTTACCCAGCCCGTTATTTTTTCATATTTGAACTATATCAGGCGTCTATATGGTAGACTAAATTCTAAAATAAGAATATAATCTTTCAACCACGCATCTACTTTTCTCCAAAGTTTCACAATGTATTATCATATGATAAATTCCCTCTGTAGAGCCGTGTTCATTGTGAAATCTTTATATAAGTTAGTAAAAACCAATCAATAATATTATTATAAATGACAGGACCCTTTTTTTCGTTTTAATACATTGAAATTAATGAAATTATCATTCTTAAGCGTACAAGAAATAGTCGTGAACACATAAATAACACATTGCAACAAAAGTATCTAAATATACCATGCATTTATAAATATAATGCTTTGTATATAACGTGTGGTAGTAATGTTTTTTTATGTTCTGTTTTGAAGTACTTAAACAAAACCCAAAACTCTGATTGGAAAGTTTGAATTAATGGAGAAAAGTGACTATGATGAAGGAATAAGTTTGAAGTTGTGTTGGAACGAATCCAAGGATACTGGAATATCTGCACAGGCAGTGAGACCGTGTTAATACAAAACAAGTATGTAAGCGGGCGCGTCGGAAGTGTTCTCGGCGGAAGTGGGCCCTAACAAAGGGTTTAGACAATGTCCAACTAGGCTTCTATTTCAGGAGGACTATTTTAGGAGGCGACGGGGCAGCATTCCGGTGCAACTACTTTCTATGGGGAATATTTGGTAAACAAATATGCCAGCGACTATAATTAAACTTATTCAATGAACAACTCACCTTTCAAACTAAAAAGATACAAGGTCATAGCTTACGAGGTTGACAATATAACAGTATTATCTTCAGCTAATAAGGTAGCTAATAATATCACGTCAATTGTCTTAAGGACTTTTCCTTTATCTTTTCAGACCTATTTCAAACAATATCCGGTTGAGAAGTTATAATAATGTTTTCAAAAGTCCACTGCTTAAGTGACAAGAAGTTTGATACACTTCTGATAAGAAATCTAAGACTGATGTCTATCAGATCCTTAACCAACTAATTTAGTCAGCAATACATTTCAGCAACATGATGTCAAAACCTTAATATATATATGATCAAACCACAATATGAAAAGGGAAAAAGAAGACAAAATGAGAAAGATCATTCAACCAAAACAAGCGGTCTTCGTCAGAGTCAAAAACTCAACTCTTTGGGTCTTAGTTGTGTTTTTGACTCTGACGAAGACCGCTTGTTTTGGTTGAAAGATCTTAGTCTTTTTTCCTCCATTTCATATTGTGGTTTTATCATTGATTGTTATTTCACGTTTTTATGTGGCAATCTTGTTATGTATATAATATGAACAATTAAAAAAGAAGCATTAGATGAGCACAGTTACATCAAACGTTTTGAAAACCGTCACCAAAAAGAAAATGAAACAGTGATACTGAAACTGTTGATTGTCAACCATACAACCGTAGCTTTTCTAGTGTTTATTTGCTAGCAATCTGAAACTCAATCATTTCGTTGAGCTCAATACCTTTTGAATGAATCAAAATGGTCATATTGCTGTGTTCTGTTCAGCATCATGTTCAAGTCCCTCTTATACGCCTTTCAATTAGATTGCTGTTATCAGAACTAACTTAAAACGGAGTCAATGACTTTTGACCATCAAACAATAATATTCAACTCAATCGAAGCTGCTGATGATCAAAACTTATTTAGAAATACATACATTTAGAAATTACCACAAGTCAAAACTGTAAACATCGAGTTTCTAAAAATATCAGTAAATATAAGTTTATCGTTCTTTACCATATCCCAAAGCTACCAGAATGTTGTATTTGGTATATTATTGATTGAATTTTGTAAAACCACTTATAATGCATCATTTTTTTCCTGTATAAATTCATAAAATGGCATGAATTTGTCATACGAAAACAGAAAATATCTTTTTCATAGTCTTTTAAAAAAGCAACTCTAAGGAACAATTGAATAAAAAAAAATCAAAGAAACATTGTTGTTTCGTTATATATAGGTTGTTTTGATTGGCTCAAATTGCCAATTATATCGGCGTTTATGAACTTTTCTTGCTATAGCAGTTCTAAGAAAAACTAAAAAAAAAAAAAAACGTTATTATAGAAAAGCAATTATTGTCAAAAAAAAACGATGTGGGTGTTGAAAGCAATCCTTGTTATTTTGGCCAGTACTACTGAATCATCCACTTCAATGTAAACATTAATCGGTTAACTTCGTGCTTCATCGTTAATCGATAATCCATACCTTCACGACCAACCAACTTAACCGGAGGTCTCTGATCTGCAAACCCAGTACTAAAGACATCTTCCTTTCTGGCCGGATTATGTTTTCATAAAAAAATAAATTGTAAAAAAAATCGTCAGTAGTCTACACTGACTATTATATAAGACAATTTATTTATATATTCATTAATCCTAACTTGGTGAGATATATAAATTCCCCTGAAATGATGAGTTGTACGTTGAAATGGTTGGTGTAAGTTTCAACATATGATCGCACCCTATGTCGTCTGATGTTTATAAGCCACTGATCGTGCATTACTCTAAATTAATTAAATTATTCGCAATATATTTACTTTTCCTAAGAAAAAAGTAAACTTTTTCTCATCGAAAGTTTTGTTTTTTTTAATAAAATAAAAGTTATTAGATGACAAAAGTATTAATGAGTTCATTTGGTGCTTATTTTGCTTTTTCACTTTTTTTTGTATGAGAAAAAAATAATAAATTGTCATGATACTGTGATAGTAGTATGACGTTTTCAATTAATGAAATATTTGATATCAAATCATATGCCAAATATAAGATACTAAATTTAAAATAATATTCTCATATATCGACAGCATGATGCACCAATGAATGTATATTTACATAAAGTAACTTTATGTGATTGGGGTTGGTTAAAGTACCAAAAAGAAATATAATTTATCTCTGACATTAGATAAAATCTGTAGATTAAGTAGCAAAATGTGACATAATTGTTCTTAGTTATTAGGTAAAAGATGTAAATAAAGTAGTGAAATGAAGCATAACTGGTCTTTGGTGTTAGGTAAAAGGTGTAGATAGAGTTGAAAAATGAGGCATAATTGTTCTTAGTTATTAGGTAAAAGATGTAAATAAAGTAGTGAAATGAAGCATAACTGGTCTTTGGTGTTAGGTAAAAGGTGTAGATAGAGTTGAAAAATGAGGCATAATTGTTCTTAGTTATTAGGTAAAAGATGTAAATAAAGTAGTGAAATGAAGCATAACTGGTCTTTGGTGTTAGGTAAAAGGTGTAGATAGAGTTGAAAAATGAGGCATAATTGTTCTTAGTTATTAGGTAAAAGATGTAAATAAAGTAGTGAAATGAAGCATAACTGGTCTATGATGAAAGTGAAAACTGTGGAGTTGTCTTTAGACTTCTAAACAGAACCTGTTTAACAAAACTGTCAACTGTTAAAAAGACTATGGAATTTTATTTTACGATGATTTATTGATACAATTTATATTGTGTTTTGAAGAGATATCGTTAATTGATTGAGATTATTACAAAAGTTAATTTTGCTAAGCATTTTCTCTAGCAATTTAATTTAAGTCTAATCGAAGGTTTTGACCGGTTAAGCTTGTTGTTCCTTTAAATAATCTAAATTTCATTTTCTTAGTAACAAAATTTTTCCTTCTGCCTATGAAAAATGTTTTAAAATAAAACCGAAACGTCGGCAATGAGTTTAATTTTTGAACCTAGAAAATTTCACCGAATCCCTATTTGACCGAAACACCTATTCTATCAAATGATCGATATATTATTGACTCTGTTATATATATATATAATATATATATATATATATATATATATATATATATATATAATTGTTTGAACACATGTTTCTTGGATCTACGAAAGCAGTATTTACTACGGTTCAGCAGGCATTTACATGTATAAGTTGAAGTAAGGAAACATAGGTTTCTTGAAGGTCATTCCCAGTTTAGCAGTCTTTCATTTGGCAATTACACTAAGTCTGTCATAAATATCAGATGTGAAGTTTCTTATCTGGGCTATTCCTTGGTGAAATCCTTATCACTAGAGTGCTTATCACCTTATCAACCAGAATTAACTCAATCCTTTAACTCTCATCTCTGCGTCCTAATTTCACCATGCGTGACTAAAGCACGTTTAGACATTCCTTCAATCTATTCCTTTTTCTTTTAACACACAAAATTTAGATGCGTCATTAAAAATAGTTCAATGGTGCTTTGAAAAAAGAAAGAAATGTTGCTTTTGTTTTGCTTCTTGATACAGATGTCTAAAAATAATTATGACGCTACAAATTCGATATATCATTGGCATTAAATCATTAGTTGTATAATCCGTAATTGTGTGGTATTTACTCATTCTGAGGTAAAATGGATAAACCAACAAAAGTCTCCACACAAATGAAGTTTTATTCAACGCGTTTCGAACACTTCCTGATATAGTGTCTTCCTGATGATGAACACGAAGTGTTCGAAACGCGTTGAATAAAACTTCATTTGTGTGGAGACTTTTGTTGGTTTATCCATTTTACCTCAGAATCATTGGCATTGTTTTAATTTGATAATACATGGAAATAAATTGTTTATTTTGAAATGTATCGTGTAAAAATGAAGTATTTTTTAAAAATATTAACTTATATCTTTAGTTGTAGTGACTACGAATCATTGGATTAATCGGGCTTATTCAATAATGAATACATTGAGTACAGTGTTCAATTATATTGTCTTACAGAAATGAAAATATTTTGTTCATTAGAAAAATTCACCTATATCCCACATCCCTTCAGTTAATTTGTCATTGCCTAATTCAAATTATTTTGTACCATCAAATTCCCATTTCTTTGTATAAGGAAATCGTGTTTGCCTGTTCTATCTTGAAGGGTGTTTGGGAAGCGAATTTCACTGGAACTCGTTATTCGTAAAGAAGGTAAGGGTTGAATAGGTGATAAATAAAGATTTTTCTAAGGGCTGTCTGGTAGAGGAGCTATTACTGGTGTACTTCCATTTCCTTATCTTAACTTCCTTCCTCGGCCCCCATAGTGGGGTGGGTCTACTTCCTTCAGTCACCTATGCCTGCCCTATTAACAGTCCTGATTCACTTTAACTGCCTCCGAACAAACCATCCTCTGGAAATGTATCCCCACTTTTGTCATAACTACAACCTAGCCTTCTTACAGAAACTAGTTTCAACATTTGAAACAATAACAATGGTATTCCACTTTGTTTATTCGTCTCTAATTTAAAGATATTAAAAGCTAAGTTAAAATAAAATATCGTCATTACTAACGATATTAATGCATATACATTACAAATATCTGCCGCTTGTATATAATGACTTTAAATATATAATTGTATATAATTAATTGGGTTTTAATTACTGGGATAATGCGAAATGGGTCTCAGCGTAGTCCACATGGACACCCATGGTCTAAATATCATCAAAAGGGTTCATGAGTTAGAAATAGTAATATAGAGACCATGCACAATTTACATAAGTCGCTATTTTAAACATTCGTAAAGTCTACCGGTTAGTTTGTTTCCTGCAATTATTAAGTTTTTGGTTTAAATCAGGCTATTACAATGCATTTCTTTTATGTAGGAAATGAAAATTATTGTGTAATTTTGCGATGTGACTGTCCAGTCCAGAAGTATGGTATCTTAGTTGAAGAACCATAGTAAACTGTAGTACATCACAGTGAAAGACATTAGATGTATAATCGACCTTGTTTAAAAGAGTTGTATGATATCTGTCTGTTCTTTTGAACGGATAGTCACGACGGTAAGTTAAAATCTATAAAATGTTCAACATTTGGAAATAGTAGGTTAGGTTAGGTTAGCTTGCAGTGGCAGTTCCACAAGGGAACACACGCAGGCCAAGCATTGGCCCTTTGTGATACCACACAATGAAGATTGATTCTACAGTGGGAGTCCTAAATTTTGCCTAACTCAAATGTATTTAGAGTAGGGATCTTTAACGAGTACCTGACATCGTACAGGCTCGGGACCGACAGTTTAACGTCCTTCTCCGAGGGACGACGTGCTCAGATTTATTCACCTCCCGCGTGAATAAATCGAGGGCCAGGTGAGGATTGAACCCCGGTCCTATCAGTTCAGATGTGAGCACGTAACCACTGAGCTAGCCTGGCCCCCTTGGAAATAGTAATTTAGAAGAGGATAAACATTTATATACATCGCTACATGATATACCAAAGTTTATTATTTATCTAAAAATATGTAAACTGTGAGATCTGTTTTTCTTTGATGTTAGGTTCTGGTTAAAGATCCCAATTCTGATAAAGTGGAAAAAACTAAATGTAGGACTCTTGCAGTAGGTTTTGGCTTTTGCTGTAGCTACTTATAACTATTGTAATATAATCATTAAATGAGATGTGATGTACCCTTTCCAACATCAAACGTTACAGCAGGCCTGAGTATACAAGCCTACAGGCTGTAAATGAAAAAGACTAGACAGTATCATTTATTTTTTATATATGTTTAATTATTATTAACTTTATTTATTTAAGTTTAGAACAGCGTCATTTTCATAAAAGAGTAACACAGTGGCTAAAAACTCTAAAGTAAATTAAAGTTGTGAAAGGCAGATATTTAGGAAATCTTGGTTAGCAAGGAGCTCAAGGGAAAAAAGACTGCTTTGAATGAGGTCCCAGGTGACCCGAATCCCCGGGTGAACAGATTTGTTTGCTTCTTGCTGTAAAATTTAAGAGCCTTTTGCCAACGACTCAACTTTTGTTTTTAAAGAAATAAAACAACAGATAAGAATTAATATGGTAATGTTAATCTTTTTAATGAACTTTGTTAAAGCTTTTTTTGATTTACTGCAACACTTCTTAAGCTTGTATTATTAGAACTTTTATCACTTTTATTGTTTACCTTCGTACAATATTTCATAGATTGATAATAATAAGAAGGAACATTATTGCTAAAAGCATTGCACACCGTCCCTCGGAGCGTGTAATCTAAATTTTATTTAAAGTTTTAAAGCTTTATTTATTAAAACATTAAAGATTATTATACATTAAAGTTTATTTATTAATCCTTTAATGTACGCCTCATTAAACTGATAGAAAAAGTGCCAAAAAATGCGACATTTATATATCAACCCTTTCTTTGTTCTATTTTTTATATCAAAAATTGACTAGGATGATGGCAAGAAAATTACACTCCTCTCATTTAAATTGGATATTATTTGGTAATTTCTATAGTTGGAATGGTCGGACAGACAGACAGGTTAAACAAATTTCAGTGAAAACTCGTATTTCTTTACAGTATAGTTTTTTTTTTAGTTATTTTATTTAAAATAAATATTGCTAATATTGGTTTTATGTCGTCTTGATGCATCACTCTTAAGTTTGTTGCAGTAAAACTTGATTTAATGAAATTCAAACTGCTAAAGCAGTGAAATACAATTTGAATAATGGTAGTTGTTTGGAAGAGATTAGTATAAACATAATTGTAGCTATTTTATGTTCGACTTATGTTCCTTGATTAGCTACAGAAAAGCTTATATATGGCTTCGTCCATCATGAACAACAAGTTAGTATTGCTATTTGATGACTATGAAAAAAAAATCAATTTACTACTCCTCCAGTTTACCTATAAACATTTCAAAAAAAAAGTTGTTTTTTGAATTTTATTTGCTCAAAGTCACAGCAATGTAAGTATTACATTACCAGTGACATTGATAGCACAGATGTAGGAGGGAACACAGGAGGGAAGAAGTAAACCTGTGACTACACTTCCTGGCGTGGGTCTAAGTAGGGGAAAAAAAAATCACTTAGAACGGTTCATAGTAATAAGTCTCTTGGCCACATCCTCTTCAGACGTCTTCTGGGATTTCCTGGAATGCTTGTGGAGGATATTGTTAGGATTAAGGGATTACTATTTTTTGAAAGTTTTTTTTTTGTGAAACGCTTTATAGTGGGATATTGAAAAAAAAAAAGAAAAACAAAGTTAAGTTAAATTTATACAAAACAGAAATATGATACTGGACAAAACTACAAACGAAAATTGAAATTCGAATAATTGAATTTTAAGAGAAGTTATAAAAATAATTAAATAAATAAAATACATTTATGCTGTATGGCAGATGGAGTAGAATTAATTTACTTAGGTATAATTTGTGGTAATAATTATTTGGATACGAGGCTATTTATATGGATAGCTAAAGAGCATATGTAAGCTGTTTTGAAGATTTTCTGAATTCATACTGAAGTTAACTGTCAATTTTTAACAATACATAAGTTGTACCTAAATAATACAAAATCACTTCTGAAGAATGACTTTCCGGAGCTTGTTCGCGATTTTAAAAGAGTCAGACTAGATGGTTTAAAAATAACCCCTTTTGTGACATTTCCGGATTTAATATATCTAAGACCAGATATATTATCATGTATCTTTTCTATAAGAATCGAATTTTACGAGGCTTTTTCTAAGTCTGTATAATAAAAAGACAAATATCTTAGTCAGATCTCTGAATTCCTTACTGTAATTTAGACGTTGATTTGTATTTTACTTATTCATTGTGAAATGCTGTTGAACATTATATATATATATATATATAGTAAAAGTAAGAATTACTATTGTTTTAGAAACATTTACAATTTTATTTAATTCTTTTGAACGTTGAATGAGACATTGTATTAACTTAATCTG
The DNA here is from genome assembly GCA_026182355.1 of Hermatobates lingyangjiaoensis. Classification (NCBI taxonomy): domain Eukaryota; kingdom Metazoa; phylum Arthropoda; class Insecta; order Hemiptera; family Hermatobatidae; genus Hermatobates; species Hermatobates lingyangjiaoensis. The sequence goes on from JAPFBL010000023.1 coordinate 3,396,653, forward strand.
AAGAAGTATATATATGGTCATACAGAAACGTCAAGGAATAATATCTTCCATTAAGTGAATTTAAAGGTATCACAAAATTGAGTTAACAACTTAACTGAAACATAGTATTATTGTACTTGACCAAATATCTAACAAGAGGAAAATAATTGGAAATATTTTCTCTGGGATAAGAGTATAATTAAAATGTCTAACAATAATTTTTATTGTGCCAAAATTCGTTAATTGGATTGTATTAAGTTACGCTTCATTCACCCAATTTAATTGATATTTAATTATAAATAAAGAACAGAGTAATTTTATCTAACAATGTGTGAAATATATTTAATTAATTAGTGAAAATAATTGCTTTTTTAAATTCAATCAGAGATAATTAAGCTTTTAGGGATATAGCAGTGTGGGATGTTGTATTTTTTAATTATTTATAAATGTAATATATATTAATAAATAATTAACTTTATTGTAATGAAAAATACTGAAGTAAAACGATAGTGAGGGAAGGGCATAATGATACGTGGAGAGTGTTGAATAATTTACTTCGGATCATTTTGAAAAAAGGAAACGCGGGAGAGGATAAGGAAACAGCATGTAAGGACTTGCATCTAATACACGAAACCCTCTCCCCAACTATATATACATCAGCTGACGACCCAGACGTACTATTTCTAGCACCCGTTTTCCATACAACCCCAGTCAGTCTCCCCGGAGCCGCAACCCCGGACCCAAGTTCCTAAACACCCCTCCGACTTCATTACACACTAGTCTTTATTTTTCTTTTCTCTCTATCTCACATCCCTTTAAAATTGAGTTCCTATTTATTTGTATTCCTTATTACCTCGTTTATGTTCCTAAAATTCGAATGGATCCTTTTATTTTTCACATTCCTTTTATAGCTTTTGCAAAATATTTTCCACTATTTTTTTTAATCAAGTAATAAAGTAAGACTGTAGAATAATATTAAAATGGTTGCAGACTTGTGAATACCGCCCACTGAATCATGTGGCTTCGTAATGTGAGTACATATTTCCTTTATTGAGTCATATCTGTTAATATTCCCTATGTTTTATAATACCATCATTAAAAGAATTATCCCCAATGAATTACTTTCATTTTTTTTCATAAATTTAGTTGATTGCATAATAAAGATGAAATTGCATCATATATGAAAATCATTAAATGTAAGACGTAATATCTTTTAATATAAAGGGAATCCTAAATAATAGAGACTCTAAAGTCATTTTTTTCTTTTTAATAATAAAATTATTTGAACTTGTTTTCATAATAAACAGAATCATAATAATAAATCATAATAAACAGAATTTTTAATTTGTGGCAAGAAGGGTTCTATTCTTATATATGCTTTTGTATTTATATAGTTGAACTGAGAGCACATAAGGAAATACTAACACTTACAGTATAAAATTTTATACTTCAAACGTCATTTGGATTAGAAATAAAGAGAAACGAAGCACCAGTTCAGAGAAGATAGACGTTATAAGTGTCTGTATCTGCTACTTATGTATTTCTACTGTTGATAAACTTTAACACAAAGGAAAAAGGAAACAATAGAAATAAATGCTGTGAGACCTTTCAATGTATGTCATCAGAGAGTAAACAGAGTAATAAGGAAAACAATAGAAATAAATGCTGTGAGACCTTTCAATGTATATCATCAGAGAGCAAACAAAGTAAAAACTGTGAAGCAAACAAAGTAAAAAGAAGCAAAGTAACACTTTTATGTTAGCTTCTCAGTTTTTACTTTGTTTGCTCTCTGATGACATTCATTGAAAGGCCTCACAGAATGTATTTCTATTATTTTCCTTTTTGCATTGTGCTTTCAACTTCATTGATTCCATCATGTGTTTATTTATTGTGATTTTTCTGCATATATATATATATATATATATATATTTGTGTGTGTGTGCGTGCAATAAAAATATACATCGAGAAATAATCAGATTCCAGGTTCAAGTAAAACTTTGAAAGGCTTTGAAAGAAGGTTTTTTTCTTCTCTTTTATTCAAGGATCGATATCTTTTCAACCCTTATATATTTTCATATTACATTTCTTTTGAATTTTCAACTGTGGTTTGGGCGTAGATTTTAATATAATGTGTTTATTAGGAGAACTGTTTTGTGTGTATTAATACATAGGTGTGTGAGTGTATGTGTGTGTGTGTGTGTGTGTGTGTGTGTGTGTGTGTGTGTGTGTGCGTGTGCAACTCTCTTCCATTTACATTGTGTACTCAAGAAACTCGAAGCTTGCTTGAACTCTTCTAGCTGTTGTTTCAACAATAAAGCTCTGTTGCCTTTGAATACGCTTCATAATAGCTGCTGCACTACACTATCAGTATTTAGTTTGTGGTCATTGGAAGAGTTTTAAAATGCTTTCACCTAACATTTCTACTCCTAACTTTTTTGTAATATCAACAGTACTTCACCATATGTTTATATTTGACTCCCTTAATAAGAATAAGAACAATATGTCTACAAATAACCAAAATTAAATAACTTAAAAAAATGTTCCCTACTTTAAATTTGTCCTTCAGTTAAAGTTTACCTCATATAGATACATTTATAATGTACAATAAAAAAGTGATTTTATACATTATAATGTGATTTTAAATGAAAATATTAAAAATAAGAATATTAAATAACTTTAAATGCACTATTCAAAATAAGGAGTATTAAATAAAATAATATAAATGTTAGAAATTCTCGACAGTGGCGTGATACATAAGAATTTAACTATAGTTTGTTAGTTTTGACTGTATTACATGATTGTTAATAATTATTAGCTAGTTAGTTATAGTTAATAATTTACTATAAGAATTTACAATAGGATGCTTTGTAAATTCAGTGAAACGTCGGCATATTCTAATTTGTACTTTCCAATTTTGGCCAAACTCACTAAATCCTATCCCTTAGTAGAAATCTACTTCAATCTGATGACGACGGAAGTTGAAAGTCTATCTGTGATGTTTTCCCTTTCTTATTTAATATTCCTTGTCGTGTATTAACAATATATATATATTATATATATATATATATATATATATAGTTAAGTGTGTTTTCTCTATGTTTTTTTTTGTACATTGAAGTATATTTGTTCGTTTCCATCAGGCTGTATTTCCATCAAAAAAGTACATATACATATGTAGTTCACACAGGAAAGAGAGAAACAGATAAAAACACACACAAAAAAGACTCACAACGATATTTCGACATTGGTCGTCATCGAGCAGAAGTAGTCCCTTTGAGTAGCTGAAGCTAACTGAGCGGATATATATATATATATTATATATATAGTTCAATCTACATAAAGAAACATAGAGAAATTAAAAACACACAATTACAGTCTCTAATTTTCGGTTGAACCGTTTTCAGGAGAGATAAGAGAGGGAAACCAAGCGCACTGGTTCAGAGACGGTTGGAGTCTCTGTACCAGTGCGCTTGGTTTCCCTCTCTTATGTCTCCTGAAGACGGTACAACCGAAAATTAGAGACTTACGTTGTTTTTTTTAATTTCTCTATTTTTCTTTATGTACATTGGACTGTATTTGTCCATTTCAGATCGTGTTTTCATCGAAAAAGTATATATATACAAAACTAAAATTTATCGGGACTCGGTTAGACTTCAGTTTTGTTTCTATACCACGGTCTTTACTTTTATCAATATTTATATATATAATATATATATATATATATATATATATATATATATATATATATATATCAATGATCAAACCACAATAAGAAAATGGGAAAACAAGACTAAGATCTTTCAACCGTAACAAGCGGTCTTCGTCAGAGCCAAAAACACAACTGAAACACTAGATGCAAAAACATCTGGTGAGGAGTTCAGAAACTTCTCAACTCCTCACCAGATGTTTTCTGCATCTAGTGTTCAGTTGGGTTTTTGGCTCGGACGAAGACCGCTTGTTACGGTTGAAAGATCTTAGTATTGTTTTCCCATTTTCTTATTGTGGTTTGATCATTGATTGTTATTTTACGTGTATATTTGAAATCTTTATATATATATATATATTATAAATAAAGAAAACAACAAAAGCATGAGTTTCCCCTTTTTTCACTAGAGTGCATTTGTAACCGTTGTTTTGTGATCCATTACTGCCCTAACATTTGACATTGTAATCACATTAATGAATAAGTTGAGCAGATTTTAAAATAAGTAATTTAATGTCATTATTTGATCTAACTATTGTTCAAAATAGACCTGTTTCATCATGTTTTAACCGTATGGTATGGTATTCATAATGTTTAACCGTATGGTATGGTATTACATAATGTTTTAACCGTATGGTATGGTTTTCACAATGTTGTAACTTTATGGTATGGTATTACATAATGTTTTAACCGTATGGTATGGTATTTCATAGTGTTTAATCGTATGGTATGGTATTACATAATGTTTTAACCGTATGGTATGGTGTTTCATAATGTTTAACCGTATGGTATGATATTACATAATGTTTTAACCGTATGGTATGGTATTTCATAATGTTGTAACTGTATGGTATGATATTTCATAATGTTTTAACCGTATGGTATGGTATTTCATAATGTTTTAACCGTATGGTATGGTATTTCATAATGGGCAATTAGACCTGACTTTACAACTAAAGTTATAACCTACTGCCTAATTCAGAGTATATCATGAATATGATACCCAAACTCTCAGAGTTCACATATGATTTCAGTAATATAGTGACTGTATGACCGTCTGATTGATTTGGCAGTCATTACTACTGTTTTATAGCAGTTTAAGTAAATGCTGAGAGTACACATTACTGCACACTACAGAGAATGCCAGGTACTATGTGAGAGGGTGGGCAGGTACATTGTTCCTGCAGTCGAGAGCCTCAGGAGACCCCATGAATATGTAATAGCTCCGCCGCCTCCACAGCCAATATCAACACCTGCCGACTCCTGCAAAGAGGCTGCACGGCACACAGTGTGACATACTCACACGTCCCGTCCATGTCACGCACCCCTTCCCTTCCATTTTGTATTTATTAGTCATTAGTACAGTAGTATAACAGACACAGACATATCATCACTACTGATGGTTGAACTTCAGTTATATTTTCATCAGTAATTCGAAACTTAATCTTTTTTCTTTTAAATAACCCATTCAAAAATATGAAATATTAAATATACCCAGCATAAGTACACTTTCAGGCTGCAGCATTACTTCAATACGATATTCATTTAAAAGAAACATTTATAGTGTGATTAATGCACATTAATTACTCAAGTTTGTATTTCAAGATAAGCTGTTCAACCATAGAGGCTAAAAAACCAAATAGGTGTGTAGGACTTTAAAAAAATTCTTTTAGAGAGCCTGGAGAAAACCCTAATATCAAAGAATTTCGTCATGTCCTTCATATACTGTTTCATTTTCTCTTAGAGTATACAGGCATGTTCAGAGTTATACCATATCTTCTTATAAGTATTGAAATCGAATATTGGAAGTACATTATTCAGTGTGCAGTGTTTACCATGCCTTTAGAGTATTTCACTTTCAGTCTATCTTCAGAGTATATCCCCGGAGTGGCCTATCTCCTTGATAGTTACAGCCATTTTGCAACATTTGAAATGTTTCGCGAGCCACAATTAAATATGTATTTTAAAAAGGCATGTAAAAATAGATACAGATACTTACGGAACGATAATATTTTTTTTTCTCAGATATAATAACACAAAATCAAAAGGGAACACGGGTATATTTATTGAGAGCCACAAATAATCCTTCAAAGAGCCGCATGTGACTCACGAGCCGCATGTGACTCACGAGCCGCATGTGACTCGCGAGCCGCATGTTGACCACCTCTGGTATATGCATTGCTTAGAGTATACAAATATACTCTATCATAAATAACAAGATTTCACAATTAATACGTGTAATAAAAATTAACGTCTAAACTACAGTAAGAAATCAGAAAAGTGACTACGATATTTCAACCCAAACATATGGTCTTCGTCAGAGTCAATATGAGTTTTGACTGTGATAAATACCACTTTTTGTGGCTGAAAGATTTTTGTCATTTTTCTGATTTCTTACTGTAGTTTAGACGCTGACTCCCTCTCAAGCAGTACATTATAATATTTCGACTATTCTGCACTTCTTCTAATGGCTCCATATTTCATCCCCTTTTCATTGTATACTTGAGTATCTCATAGGAAAAAGTAATCACTGTTTTAAAAGCAGTTGACCTATATGAACTGTCCAATCCTGGAGCAAACAAATTAATACCTGCACTCAAAACAACTGAACATTCAATTAATTTATTTATTTCTAATATTAATTATATTTAGCATAAATGTTTGGTAAATATGTGCCCGGCTCTTTTACGGGTAATTGATTTCTAATTTTGTTATTTGCTATGGTGCATGTAATAACTGAAATCAATAGTAAGTTTTTGGACCTATAGAATAAAACACCATTTATCAGGGATTACTAATGCCATCAGCCAACAGCATGAACCTGCGAAAACACCAATTATTTACCTACAGCCAATAATTTATTGTTCATCTTTTTCAATTGCATATTATGAAATGTATTCAAATTGATTTTATTTTTTATTATTTATAAAAAAAAACTTTCAATTTCAATTGAAATTTCAAAGAAACAAAGTGGAATACATTCTTTTTTTTAAAGGATGAGCAAAAAACTTGTCTATCGCAATTTTGTTTAAATGAAAATCGTTAATAAGAATTTTTTATTAATTTTAAGTCTTACTACATAAATCCTAAGTCACTAAAATTTAAATTTCATAAAAAAAAGTAAGATTACACGGATTATTTGAAAAAAAAATGTAAATATTTTTTCCTCTTATACATACATGTAAGAAATATATATCTCGATGTATGTTTTCTTGGAAATAAATATCTATATGGAAAATTTTATAAAATTATTATTGACACAAGAGTAAATTATGTCCGATAATAAATTAAGATTAAATTTCAAAAATGTACGTTGATAATGGGAGAAATATTAGCTATACGGCTTATGAAGGAATAAACTTTTGCGTTTGTAATAGCGTCATAATAGTTTTTAATCTATTATTTGGAAAATTTTATTTTTTTAGTATTTATAGACATGGTTCTGGATTCGAAAGCCTGAAATGCTTCAATTTAGAAATGGTTACTTGGGTATTACAGCTATATGGCTCTTTTAGAGTCTGTGCCATTTTCGATAATCTAGTTATAATATTGTAATGCTTTTATAGCTGTGAAAGTAAAAATAATTTAGATCTATAACCTATAACGAAAATCAATCACGCACTGAATATGTCTATAATGGCTTTTAAGCAAGCTGCCTAGTGTTTCAGTTTTCAAAGTGTAACTGATGTTCTCTATTCGTTGCTTTGTACTTCTTATCTTCCCTTCCGACATCTCTATTTGACAAAGAATTTGAGTTCCTGATTCTATTTCGCTTAATATCTTCAACTTATTAATTAGTAGTCTCATTTTACTATAATCAGAGAATAATACTTTTTTTCTAATAAACTCAGAAGGTAGTTTTAACGCATAGCTTTAACGCATAATTTTATAGATTTGAAAGATAATGAAAGAAAAAGAGAATATGTCATTCAAGTTAACGACTTTATCCACCATAAAATTGGATGGAGAAAACACCTACTTACATGTAATAAGCTGGAGATAGGCTTTAAACTGCTTTATCTACCGAAGAATAGATCCGAGAGGTCAGACTTCAGAACAAGGAAGTAGGTGAAAGAGAAGATGTTTTTTAGCTTCCTACAGCAGACCTGGGTTCAAGAATCTCTTAATGATCTGAGCTTAATGAAGAAACACACATGTTTATTTAACTATCTTTTAGGTGTTCACTTCCAGGTTCTGCCTTCAGCTCTGTTCAAAAGTGTACAGCTCCTGACTGATTGCCACTATTTAAGGATGAACCACATTCAATGCTTATACTCAAATTCCCTGAAACCAATCCCCCTCCGACTAATCAGATCACCAAAGTAACGATAACTGACGACTTTAGACTCAAAGACCATACGACCACGAAACATACTCACCATGGACAGGACAAAAACTAACATACCGACCTAACCGACAGACCTAAACAATTAAAGTAGAACAAACAGACAAGCAGGTGAAAGCCTCTGGCTTGGAACTGCCTGACCCCAACGTGCATCAATGCACGGAAAATCTCGTTGGTCGTCGTTGATCAATGCTTATTCTACAACAAATTTTTCTTATATTGTCATTACGTGAGTATTTTACACTTGATCGAGTGCTTGACTTAGTACAGGCTGGGACAATCGGCTTTACAATCTCTTTTAAAGACGTAGTGTGCCCAAGAACTCGTCATACCAAGCAAGCAGGCTAACTCTGAACGACCATGGTATTACACAGGTCAACAAATCACTGAAACATTTTGCCATTTCTTAGTTAGAAAGATAAGTCTTCCATGAACTAGGAAATAGTCAACCCGAAAAACCATCATTTCCGGAATACTAACTCAAATGATTAATCCTGGATTAAAAACATCTTAGATTCTTAAATATATTTATACAGTCTTTCATATCTAGTTTTTAAAAGAACATCAATGAATAAATTATTAAAACTTCAATAATTCTATTTGAATGAAATATCATCGTTCTTCGAAGAAAATACGGTTTAATTATTTTATTTTTTTCTTTTTTCTTTAAGAACAAAGCCAGAACATGATTTCTAAGAAAAGATTATTCGATTCATCTAAAGCACAGAAAAGTAGTTTCTTTCTTTTAATGAGATGCAGTTAGTTTTCTAACAGACGAATGAAGTTTGTTTCACCGAAGCAAAAAAGTAATTTGTCTCCTCCCTACTCCCTTTTCTGCAGTAGTGAACTGTCATTGTGTTCAACGTGACTTTTCCCTTTATACATTAGTCTTAATTGTTTAAAAAAAAAAAAAAATACCGTTTCACAAAACTTTTTTTTTTTTGAAATGACTTGTTACTAAGTAATTTAAAAATATCTCTTTAACTGGAAAATGCTGTTTCTGTTCAAGTCAATTGCTATTATGTAACATTTTTTGCTGATTTTTTTTAAACAAACTTTTTATAATTATTAAGTCAAAACAATGCTACTAAATTAAAGAGTTACTTATTTCATAATAGCACTTACTTTAAGAAGCTTCAAGAATATGTTACAACTTACTTGTTTGAAAACGTATTATTATAATATAATTTTAAACCAAAAATTAGGTTAACGCTAGACTTTAAATTATTTCCGGCACAATATATAAAGAATAACGTTATATTTAATAATAAAATGAAATAAGCTGAATAGAAATATTACAAAATACTATTATATAAATTAAATGATGATCTAGATTATTATATAACATATATAATTATATAAGATTAAATAATTGTAATTAAATTAATTTTGAATTGTTTATATCTCCAAATACATTCAGAGTCTACAATAAACTTATTAATAAGCTTTCAGAACATGTTTACTTTAAGAAGTTTAGTTAATATATATTTCAGAAATTACACAGCATACACCCAGAAAAAATACTTTACTCGTTATTCAGAACCAAAAAAGATGAAAATAGAGATTTCTTTTCATTTAGTCTTCTTCAAATGGATGAACTGTGGCTCAAAATACAAATTGTTGTATATTTATTGTTATTCTTTAATTTTATAATATAATAATAATAGAAATATAAATAACTTCTTTTTTAAAATAATTACAATAGATTTCCGTTTATATATACAAACAACTAAAGTTCAATATAGACAAGAATTTTTGGTTTGAACCGTCATCAGGAGAGATAAGTGAGAGAACCAAGCGCAATGGTTCAGAGACAGATAGAGACCAAACAATGTTGCCGTAGCACCACTAGTCACAAAGAATAGGGTAGACAAAAATAAATTTCACATTAAGTACACGATAAAAAGAAAAAATAAAAATCAATTTCTAGTTCTCAGTAAGAAATTCAGAAATGAGACTAAAATCTTTCAACCTTTGATGAAGTATCGACCGGAGAGTAAATAGAATAATCTTGATTAGTTAAATAATTTATTGTGTTATATTTTATTATATTTGGAATAACACAGGAAAATTAAGTCTACACACAAAAGAGTTTATTTGAAAACCAGCGTTCAAAAACTTCGTATTTATTTTCAGGTGAATCTAAAGTATAAACTAAAAAAATGAATAGGTATTCAACTGGAATTCTTTTTATTTCCATTTTTTTTTGTATGTATGTTATATTAACCTGAAGATGAATGCAGTGTTTGATCACTTATTTTTTAATAACCTTTTTGCGTGGAAGCTTAATTTTCCTGTTTTATTCTGAATATAAGAATAGGGCACATAATATTAGGTATCGTCTATAGATATGTGTGGTATTAAAATGATCGCTTAAGATAGGAGTAAAGGCAGTAAAATTTGTTTAAAAATTCATTTCAAAACTTTCCGTTGTAAATAAATGTACTTGAAGCAGACAATTTATTATAATCTAAAGAAAAATAATTATAATAAATGCTTGTGGGGTTTATTTTGTAAGATCTGAGCTCCCGTCTTGGCTGCAAGACGCACATTCTTGTGAATTAGAAATTCCTAAAGAATGGTTGTTTTATCTTCTCTCAGATTCCGTGTGGCTCACTTGAGATGGTGTTTACTAAATGTAGATGTTAGTAAGATATTTCAAAAAACTATAATAGAATAAAACATTGAAATAGTTTATAAAAGGCACTGTATAGTGTATTGAAAGGCACTCTAGATGATATGGAGAAGGGTCACCCAGAAGGTGGTCTAAACGTTACGCAGAACCCTACCTCTCATCTGTCTTGCCAGACTTTCATTCTTCTAGTTTTTTCCACACCCTCCCCAGAGGTCTTCCGACCTCTATTTCACGGCCACATATGTTGTCATTCTTCCACAATCGTCACTCAGTTTGTCCCTTTTTTTTGCCTCTCAGTCAGTAGAAAATCTTTCGTGTATACACTTCGTCTGGAATTAACTTCTGCCTCCATTGGTATGTAATTTGATATATTTGCTAATAAAATTGATTGTTTTATCATAAATTATAATAGATTTATCTTAGATTGTGTAAACTCATTGAACCCCTCAAAGTAATGATTGAACAAAAAAACAGTTCACTTTAAATAGTACCATGTTATATGTTTAATAAATAATTATTATCTTTGAATTTCTCCCTGTATAGCAGAACCCGTATTTAGAGAGAGTTATTTATAATTATTCACATCTTCTATTAGCATCCTTGAGTGTCCTCAGAATAGCTGTTATTGATCAAAATTTTCGACACTAATGTGAAATATGACGTCATACTAGGACTTGGTGCTTTATTTATTGCCAGAAAAACAAACACTGGGACTCTATTGCCTACTCGAGATTACCTCTTCTTCACCTTATCTCGAAATATTTTGTTTATTCTACAATATTAAATTTATTGCCCTTTTTGAAGAAAGTATAAATTTCAATTATAGACATATAGAATACAGTCTTACATATCAAACCAAAAAGCCATAATATAATATTTAATTCTTTAAATTAAACTAGATTTAAGCTATATTTCCAGCTTCATCGTTACAAAAGTTGATTTAAAGATTTGTTAATGTTTTTAAAATTTGTATTTAAAGTATTTAACTTAGTTGCTAGTACTATTCATTCATTGTTTTAACTTATACATGATGAAAATAATTGTTTTTATTTTTTCTTTTACTTAAATAGGAGTTATGAAAATCAATATTTACTTTACTATAAGTAAAGTACAGAAATCGTTAAAAAAAAATTCGATGACGTGATTTTGACGGTTTTACAAGTATTGAAGTCCTCAAAGTCCTATTTTAGGGATGATGTTTGTGTGGTGAGTGGGTGGTTGGTTGGTAGGGTAATTGGGTGTGTATAAAAAGTTTGTGGGCACGCTACAGGGCACACCGTTTGATAGATCAAATTCATGTTTTACACCAAAATGAAACATATAAAGCAGATGTCCCAATTTCTTTTAGACAATTTTGGATCATGAGAAAGTCACTTTTTTTTTGTAAATATGCAAGTTTCTAATCTGTCAGAGTTAGCTATGCATACACTAGTTCCTATATCCATTACTAAGAAAACAATAAACACGTATGAATCCTATGATCTTCAACTATTAATTTCCCTCGAGACAGTTGTCTTGCAGGAGAAACCTTTGAAATCCAATTGAATTAATTCCCAACAAAAGGTCTTGACAGAAAAAGGTCACAGTCTGACCTATAAGAAGTGTTGCTTTGTTAATCCCCCTAAATAAGATTTTATCATAATTACGTGATTTTTTTATGTTTTCACTGCTTCATAAAATGAATTTTTGACAGTGGTTGATTTTTGAGTCAAGAATGTAACTCATAATAAAACATTATTTATCGGATTTTGAGATTTTTCTGTTTTCATCACAACATTATCAGTGATACTACCAAATAAAGGGTACTATCAGAGTTGATGACGCTAAATATTCATTTTCCGGTCGCCAAAAACAAAGCTGGAAATCAAAATTTTCCAATAATCAATTACTTATTGAAAGGAAGTTGTTATTTGTTATGTAAAACATGGTAAAACGATGTATTCGTTGCAACAAAACACAATGACAATTTTAATAATTCACAATCTAGGGTACTATCTTTTTTAAGAAAAAAAAATATTATTTACAATAATAGATTAAAATAAACAAGTTTAGAGTGGTGTACATTTAAGTTTACAATAAGTATAGTCATTGGCAATCAATTTAACTTTTAAATTAAGGCGGCTGCCTCTCTTTAGCCAATTATAAATAATATCCTCTAATAGATGAAGCACTTGAAAAATAGTAAACAAGTACCAACGATTAGTAACTACTATTAGAATCATCTATTTTGATTAATATTAATCAAAACGTTAAAAATCAGCCACTCAATCTGATGCATCGACAAAGTGTACGTTAAAATTCCTGTAATTTAATGTTTTTGCACTTCGCTTTGGTTTTCATTCCAATAAAATAATTTTTTTGAAATTTAAAATCGACTATATTTTATTCTAAATGATGTTAATAGTTATATATTTTTGATATATTGATTATTGATTACGTCAATGTGATTCTTTTAAAATAATTAATGCTTAAACTATTCATGAAAATTTGAGATTTTATTAAAATTAAGGTGAACAAATAGACAAGTGACTCAGGTGGAGCTTAATTTTAGACTGCCTATTCTAGCCTCTTACAATAAGGCAGAAAAAATGCAGTATTATCATTAAATACTCATATCAAATATTAATTTTAAAGGCCAAAAAGTGCTTAAAAGAGGTGAAGAACAATTAGTTTTCATTATCTCATAAAGCCGTATATAGTATCTTTTACATGCCTTTAATATTGCCTAAAAACAATAGGGATTTTCTCATGTCAAGAACTATTATTTGCTAAATGTCATTAAGATCTTTCAAATGGCTCAATTTATAGTATGATAAATATGCAACGAGAACTAAAAAAAAATATAAACAATATTTTCTATTGACTTCAAAACGTGCAAAAGTGTCAAGACCTCAAAATCGATTTTCCTCACTATTACTGTACTTTACTTATAGTAATAGAAAATATATACATAATCTATGAGTAAGATTTGGCAGCCTTGGTGGAGTGAGAGATTGTGAGAGTGTCAGAGTTAACTGAACCAGTGATGGACAATCAGCTGTAGTAGTGCGGTGTACTCATGAGTAGTCAACAGAAAGACCAGGCACTTCAAATAACTTCTTTACAACATAATGTTTTCTTCATGTTATATGTTTATCGTATAATGGAGGTAAATGGATACGACTAAGCCATCTAAACGGATAGAAAGATGTAACACGAGGAATGATTTTACAATTTGAAAATCCTTCTTTTTTCAATAAACCTTTTTGCATATTAACATTTTTTTTTCATTTTGGGCATATATGCACTATATGTCCATGAAACTAGTTCACTATATATGTGACATGAAATATCAAAGTAAAAAAAAGAAAAGAAATTTTCGTGTTACTTATATCTTAATTATTACATGTTTAATTATTTTTTTTTTAATTAATAGCGATTTTAAAACCTGAAAAATATATAATGTAGGTGATATAAATAACTATTAGTAAATACAGGTTTGAAGATATAAGGGGAGCGCATGAGTTTTTTGTTGGTGGAATATTATTTTAAATTGCATGTAAGTCGGGGGGTTGAGACGTAGCCCTTCTTCTCAAAGGGCATTCGACTAAAACAGCCGGCTTCTATTACCCCTTTGTAATTGAAAGCGTCTTCGTCATTTTCCTTATTGAATAACCAACTTTTGAAGCTTCCTCAATTTAGCAGTTTATATTACTCTCTCACATTATTTTACATATTTTGCAATAACCTTAGTACAATTTAATTAAAATCTCATTTTTTTTTTTTTAGAATACAAAGTTTATTGAATGTAAAAATTATTTCTCCTAGATTTGTTTTAAAAGAAAAGCAATATTCTTTGTAAAACTAGAAAACATTTATCAGTATTATTAAAGTTTGAATTTCTTCAGAAAAATAGAATAATAAGATTGAATAGTATTAAATAAGATTTCTTATTCTTTAAAAAAAAAAAAGGTAAATGAGTTTGCTGTTCTTTATCAAAAGGTTATCAAATTCTTTATTTTTTTTCACAAGATATTCTTGGGTTACCATTCTTTTAAGAGGTATAGATTAGTAATTCTATACAAGAGATTAAAGAGTTAGTATTCTCTTTCAAAATATTTTAGGGTTCTTTATTCTTTAAAGAGATGACTGGGTGATATTTTTTTTGTTCAAAAGACTTAAAGTTAGTTGTTCTTTACACAAGAGGGGTAAAGTGACTTTTACCATGCTTTAATAGTACACAAAACAAGTGGTTTGATTATCCCGTCTAAATTCTAGGAAAATCATTTCATTGTAAAGCATTTCATGATATTACATCGGGAACTGAAAAAAAAATACAACAACTTTAGATGAAAATCCCACAAGAGCCTTCCATTCCAAAGCATATACGATTTTTTCCGCTGATAAAAACCATAAGATTATTGCATTGAATGGCACTTAATTACCGCTTGTATTGAAAATTCTTCCATTTCTTAGTCTAAATGGATGTAAAATATTATTTTTTATTTAAATAATTGTATGCTGAAAACGATTCGTTACATAAATTGGGTTAAACTGAGAAGACTGGGCTTTGAGATAGTGTTTACACGGGAGGTGTGTTATTTAAGCGTAAGCCGTGTAATCGCTGTTTTAACTCACGAGGCAGAGTGTCATTGCACTCCCCGCACTTTTCCCATTTCTGTTTGGCAAAATTCCCAGTCCGTTGTCCCAACCTCGTCGTTCCTGCTAATTAGTTTTGCCACTAAGAAAAAAAAACACAAAACCACCCCTACAAGTAGTCAGTAAATATGCAACCCTACACGCTTTCGTAATCAACAAACAGATGAGTCTGCCGCGATGAGGTGACTGCGTTCTCTAAAAATAAGGTAACATAGCAAGAAAATGTGCCGTGAGAGGTCACACAAATTTCATTTATTCTAACATATTATTTAACATGTGTATGAGAAAAAAATATTCTACCATCAAAGTGTAACTTAAACTCTATGTATAGCTTAAGTATTGGAATACAAAATCATAAAAAAAATACTTGCAATTGTTTGCTTACAAATTGATATTTAGCTATCAATCACTAATATCATTATATTAATTTAATCATGATTATATTACATCTATATAGGCTCCATTAATGATAAATATGAAATGTAACATGTATTTACTATATTCCACCTATCAACTTACACAAAGCCCTTTTAAAATTAGTTTAAACCTATCATAAAAAAAATTGATAACTTTTGACCCGGAAAAACAATTAAACGCAGACTACACCAAAATATTTTAATAGTGGACTAAAAAGCCAAAATCAGGCGTCAAGCTTACTATTCCGTTTTAAGGCTATTAATAACATAGTTATGAAATCCCTAGTGTAAAACTGCTTTGCTTTTTGAGATATTCTACATTCACAGATACACGTAGGTTCATGCATACACGCGCCACCTCCATATTCCCTATAGAGAGCAATTAAAACAAATTTGATTCGTTACAAGTAAAGCTTTATCGATCTTCTGCAAAAATTTTCATTTCAAATTACCAGGATTAATAAAATCAGAGCAGTTTGGTGGATTTTTTTGTAAAAGTGTGAGCAGAAATATCTGGTTAGAGGTTGAGAAGAGTGAAAGGCCAGAGAGGTAGTTTAAAGGGTGTAAATTGCAGGAAAGAGGACAATGTAAATCTTGTTATATATATATATATATATTCACTGTTTCGTTATTGAGGGCTAGGTCAAATAAAAGAAAATAAACTCCTTTCTAGGCCGACGTTTCGATGTATTTGTACATCATCTTCAGGGCTAAAATTAGAGTAAGACTATAATACATTTATCAAAACAATCTACAACTCACAAAGAGAAATAACACACACTTTTGTTAAACCAACAGATACATACAAAAGGTTATTTTATAATCAGAGTTGTTGAGTACACATCTATTTAAAAGTATCAATATATATCAATATATATATATAATGACGCAGGCAGAGTCGTTGTCTGCCTGCGGAGCGACTCGTTTCTATCTTCTTGATGACGAGGACATCGAAATATAGTAGTGAGTTTCTGTTTCATTTCTGAGTGTTCTTTGTGTCAATATAGTTTATATATATATATATAAAGATTTCACATAAACATATGAAATAACAATCAGTGATCAAACTACAAATAAGACTAAGATCTTTCAACCGGAACAAGCGGTTTTCGTCAGAGTCAAAAACCCAACTCTGTTGGGTTTAGAGTCGGGTTTTTGACTCTGACGAAGACCTCTTGTTACGGTTGAAAGATCTTAGTCTTGTTTTACCATTTCATTTGTGGTTTGATTATTGATATATATATATATTATATATATAATAATTAGATAAAAAGATTTCACATAAACACGTGAAATAACAATCAATGATCAAACTACAATAAGAAAATGGGAAAACAAGACTAAGATCATTCAACCGTAACAAGCGGTCTTCGTCAGAGTCAAAAACCCAACTGAGTTGGGTTTTTGACTCTGACGAAGACCGCTTGTTACGGTTGAAAGATCTTAGTCTTGTTTTCCCATTTTTTTATTGTGGTTTGATCATTAATAATAATTAGATATATAGCATTCAAAGTTATCCTTTTTTCAACATATATATTCTATAGAATTACGTTTTTCCTTATTTCATTAAATACCACAGAATATATGCAAAATCAAAATAACAGAATTTTGGTATATGTCATGGAGGTAGAACATGCTGATGAAGTATGAACCATACCTCCATAAAGTGAAACATCTTATACCAACATTTCGATATATTTATAAATCAAAGACCTAACCTTAAAAAAAGTTACAAAATTCTGTGTTGAATGAAGAGGTAGAGAATTCGAGAATATATATATAGATATATTCTAAATTTGTTGATATGTTTCGATATGATAAATTTGTAATTGCTGATGCAATATTCCATGAAGAATATATTGAAGTAAGAATAATTTGGCTTTGTAATGTTTTTGAAATGGCAAAAGAGATGACCTTTCCATTCATTAACTAATAATAAGTTGAAACAGAAGGCATGGGATGGCACCGACGGACACCATCAATGATCCCATACACGGAAATGCTTTTCCATCGTAAAGAGTTTTTCTGGTTGCAAAATGCCACTAGCAATGTTAGTGTCTTTTTTTTTATCCTATGCCAATATTCATTTGTTAAGCAATTACATTTGAAATGGTTTGAACTTTCATTAAATGAATCATAAATTACAAAAATTAACAATATTATTTACTTTTAAGTAAATGTGTAATTATTTTAAATTGGTTTAGCCACAAAAAATAGGCCCAAAAACATTAAAAAATTTGATTTAATCTAATATAAATGAAATATAAACCTATTTTCACTCTATCCACCATTTTAAAAAAGTTTAGATTGTCATTTTAATTGTATTCTCTTTTCAGAAGTTAAATATGAATGTTTTAAAGAAATTAATAGCGGTTTTTACAAATTAATCAGGTGAGTTCTAACAGTTAGGATGCTTAACTCTAATTTCAGTAGTTAGGATTTGAAGGAAGTTAGTAATAAAATGGATTTTAAGTAGGGAACTTAAAATCTTGTAAACAACGACCCTTAGTTGACTTTCTAAAATATGCTGCTTTGAAACTTTTTTTTTCTTTTATTTTGCCAGCAGCATCAGGCTTTTGTTAGTAGCTCATTATAATTCTTGGTTTGGTAACCCTCTATAGTTGGAATGAGAGGGGCTTTGAAACTTACTTGTAGTAGTAACTTTGGGTATCAATGAAGTGCTGTTACTCCGAATCAAGGGTTCAAGGAAATGTTCTAGGTACTAATGTTCTAGAGATGGAAATATATGTTTTAGGGCTATCTCTGTTCCCTTGGTACCGCTAGCATTCAATGTATATTTGAGTGATAATCAAGTTCAAAGACCCATCTTCTATTATAAATAAAACATTTTTTTTTATATCTTTTGGAAGTTGTAAATATAAATCTTGTCTACTACAATTCAAAGCAATGCTTGTCTCTCATCTTCACAATATATTTAATTACAGGAAATTTAACTTTGTGCTGAATAATCTATATTGACATTGAAGATCCTATCTCACTATTAAATTGATCGGGCAGACCTTTAAACAGTCTTGCTATTACAAACCCTTCAAATTGGGAAAGTAAATCAGCTTTCTTTAAGATATTTATCTATTTTATTTATCCTTCTATAAATCACATAAAATCTTTTAACATAAAGAAGTAAACCAAATATTTTTAGCCTCAAAATCGATCTTCCAGTTATTCCATTTGAATTACTGCTTTCAGTTTAAATAGCTCTTACACTTCAGCCATCGAAAACATCACTTTAACAAAAATAAAGAAATCTTGCAAACACCAAATTCAAACCCATGCAAAGCTAATTAATCCCATTTATATTACTATTATTTAACTTATACGAGTAAACTCGTGAAAAAGAAAACACCAACACACTGGAGGAGGGGAAAAACTTAAGTGTGAAATCGCACAGTTATTCCATTAATTGGAAATAAAGTTGAATCATAAGTGTAGGTTTAATGGTTATTATTACTCATTTATCAAAAATAATTAAGAAAAAATAAAAAAGGTGCTAAAAATGACACTATAATATTGATTTGTACTTCATTGCACTTTGTTTTCATTGTGATCACCATTGCTGTGATTGATGAAGTACTCGTATATACTGTTAAATAAAATTTGTGCATGTAACGGGAAGAATCAAAAGTGTAATTACATACTATGGCCAACCCATCAAAGCTTTTTTTAACGCCTTCCATGATGTTTTACCTGGGGAAAGTATGTTCGTCTATTATTTTGCATTCATATCTCGTCAGAATGTATTTCGACCAAATAATTTGAAGGTTTTAATAAACAAGAGATACTTTTTTGTGAAAATATGTTTACATCTTCGCATGATTATTACGAGAGGAGTTTGGAAGGTTTTGGATACTAGTAAAGTTTAATGGGCATTGTTGGATCGGTAAAGGGGTAGTTATGTTACCTGTCTGCACTCGGCATACTAACATTACCCTTTTCTCTCAGTCCCATCCCCTTAAAGCCACCCCCTCTCTTATTACCCTCTTTCCTTGCCATTCACATAACTGTTAACAAGAGTCAGTAATTAACTCGAAAATCCTTCCTTTAATTTTAAACTCCCTTCAACGTCTTATAACAACTTTCTTCCCAGTAGCAATATCACCGCCTGCTAATCTACCTTAATGTTTTAGTGTAACCATCAACAACGAGTCGCTCTTCCGTCAGACTTCGCAACCAGTTCAAATAATTCTAACAGTAAATCATCAAAAGTGCGATTTCAAAAAAGAAAAATAACACTTTCAGGGCTCCTGTTATAGATACAGACGACTTCCTTTGCTTTACTGACACTCAACCATTGACTAGTGCAACTTAATGCACGTATGACCAGCACTTTTTAAATCTTTTACAAATTATCACTGTTTATAAGAATTTGGTTAATCAAAATACTTCTGTTTTTACTAATTAACCATACAAATAATTAAATCTTGAATTCCCATATTGCAGGGTTCCAAAGAACATTCTTTTCAAGTATTTTAATATGTATATGTGTGAATGATTTTTGTGTATGATCTTTGAATATGCTATTTGTTGCAACGTCTAATCGAGTATTTGTTTTAATCTCAGGTACAAACATCACTCATTACTACAGCTTCTTTTCCTTACGTCCACATAGAGTCATAACTACAACTCCTTAGTTTCTTTCATTCAAATATGACTATATTTACTCATTCATACTTCTTTTTGTTCACATATAACCATACATATACTGCTCTTAGTTCATTTTGTTTATATATAGCCGTACCTACTTCTCTCAGTATTCTAGTAAAATAATATCATAATCATAACCCGTAAACGCTGCATACTATATTGAACTACCCTTCGAAATTTAAATGATTGGAACAAGGAGATGGCATTAACTCCCAATCTGGTTATTGAGTTGTTGGGCACTCAAATTCTGGACCCACACTAAGAGATAATCTTTAGATATACAGTACAAAGTTTTGTTTAATAGTCCTAAGAATTCTTATTCTTAGGACTATTAAACAAAACTTTAAGATTCTATCAAACCATCTGACATGAATTGGTTGAATCATATCAAATTGAATTGTGTACACTACATAACAGAAGCTTTTTCATAATATAATAAAAATAAACATTAGTAAAAGATCTATGCGATTATTGATGATAGGAGGTTATAAGTGCTGACTGCGTTTGTGCAGGAGATGGCTGGCAGCGCAGCGGCAGGACTATGGCTGCTGCTGCTCGGATTGGTGGAGGCCCAGCAGAGGTTTGCCATGGAGCCCCAGGACCAGACTGCCGTCGTAGGCAGCAGAGTCACCTTGCCTTGCAGGGTTATCGACAAAACGGGCTCCATTCAGTGGACCAAGGATGGCTTTGGGCTCGGAGTCCATCGCGACCTCAAAGGATTCGACCGCTACTCCATGATTGGATCAGACGACGAAGGTAACAAAACAGTTTCTTTTCAATTAATCAGTTGTTTGCAAAAAAAAACATCTCATCTTCTAGTAAGTTTTGAAAATGTGAATTATGTTATAAACCTACAATTATTTATTCTAATTCTCCCAAAAATGTCTGACCTTTGAGTTAACTATTTTAAAGTAATAGGTCTTTTTAGCTGAATCAATGATGTCTCTTCACTGCCTTCAGCCCAGAACATTAAAATCGGATTCCTGTAACCCTGGTCACTCGCCAAGTTTTGTTGTTGTTGCCAAAAGCATTCTGTTTTTGCAACCTCCTGAATGATAGATTACTTACAATTGTTTACAAAATGAACTATAAACAATTGGAAGGCATTCTAAGAGTGGTACGCAATATACAGGTCAACATAGCCATCATACCATGTTGACTACACTAGATTCCCACTACTGATTCCCACTAGATCTCTGAATGTAAGCACATTGTGCATAGCTAGCACTTGATGGGTGACAGCATGTGCCCTTAGTACACATCTATGATATGTTTCACCCAAGATTTAATAGGCGCCTAATAAAAATTAGACACACTTCTCTTTTTATACAGTGATAACCCACTATGAAAGTAGTTACTTCAAAAGAAAATCATGTAATACATGAAAATTACTATAAATAAACCTGAATGCAGTGAAGTTTCTTCAAGAAATCCTACAGACTTGTGAACTACTATTACTTTCATGCAATTATGGATACTATCGTAATCAATTGTTTTAACCAAATATATACTCCTGATTTTATAGTAATCTTTACATAGAAAACTATATAATATATCATAACGACTAATTACTTTTAGTTCTTAGAGCACACTAAATTCAAAATACCAAATTTCGTCAAAGTTTCATGATTGCGCATAACTTCAAATTTGTAGTTAAAGAAAGTTTGAGAAGAAGAGTTGGTGACATTTAACTAAATTTTTTTTAGTTTATAAAATTACCATTAATTCAGTATGACATTAAAAACTATCTCTCTGATATGTTTTACTTTTTTTTATAATTGACAATATTGCAATTAGTAATAATTGTCATTACTGTTTGCTAATGACAATTAAAATAATTAATTTTAAAAAAAAATAATTATTGAGGGTTTCAAATAGAACTTGATAACAACAAAAATCTGGAATGGTTTACACTCAACTTTACTAAAAGTGAAGTTAATATCAAATTTCCTGACAAACATTTCATATTTGGTTTCATTTTTAACTAACTATATATACATATATATATATATATATATATATATATATATATATATATATATATATATATATTCTTATAAAATAAAAGTTTATCAGGACTCGGTCAGTTCTTCAGGTTCAATTAAACTCTCATTGCCAAAGTTTCCGTTCTTTATTTAGTATTTTTCAAAAGTTAAACCTATTTTTTAAATATAAACCGAAACGTTGACAATGACAGTTTCTACTTCACGGTCGATACTTTCATCAATATTTATATATACATATTATAAACTTACTGATTACATATAGTATTATATATTATGTTATTACTATCCGAGAAGTACATTTATTAAATAAGACTGAATGGCGACAAAAATATCTTTCACAGGAATTTTCTTTTGATTAATTAGCTATAATAAATACATACCTAGCTATAATAAATAAAATTATCTCAACTCATCCTCTTCAGAATGTTCTATTTTTAGGTATAGTTTCACTTTGATCCGTTAAACGGTATGGTTTGTATCGCATCGCTCTCACAAGCTTTCAGATTGAATAACAACTCAATTTTTTTTTAATTTTATTGCAAAAAAATATTTCCTGTTCTTTTAAAAATCTGAGATTATTTTTAGTTTATTGCTTTCTTAGCCTCAAAGATAATGCCAAAATTTCAAGTCTCTAGAATCAGTAGTTTAGATGAAAAACATTTAATTTAAAAACAGGTTTTTGGCGAAAAAGTAATAAAGAAAAAAGAAAGAAAGTATTTGGTTGCTCCCAATTAAATAGGGCTCATCTACACTATGAGGTCCATATTTTTGTAAAATATCTATTTTATCCAACAAAAATTCTGGATCATAGAGTGGCCAGAAACTTTGGATATATACTCACACACACACCCACCTACCCACACAGACATCATCGAAAAAAGTTATAGACCGACTTCTGAGACCTCAAAACATAATTCCTTGAAATCTCGTTATTGAATTTTTTTTTTACGATTACTATACTTTACTTATAATAAAGTAAAAAGAAGAACGAGATGTTATTAAATATAGTACTACTATTTTCTGTGATTTTTTTTTACAAGCAGATTTTGTAAAATAAAGATTGGGCCATACAGAAGTTCTGAAATACAGACAGGGTTATAGTTAATTTTGATTTTTAATAAGTCTGTAAAATCTGTGGAAATATCTATCAACAAGTACATGTTTAATAAATATTAATCGGTCAACAAGTGGGTGTTACGTGGGAGTTATCGACCTGACCTTTGTGTCTGCCGGCTAACATTACACTAGCCGTTAGAAAACTGTTTATACTTCACATGCTCCATCAATGAACTTCCCCTTCTGTAATCCAAATAATTCATGATTCCTCATTCCTTTTTGAAAGACAACTCGCTTCTCTAAACACTCTATTTAATCTTAGCCTTCCCATCTTAAGTCGATAATCAGCTAGGTTTTTTCGTAAGAACGATTCAATTCACCATGAAATGATTTTAACAGGGATTTGGAAATAGTAGAAATAAAAGATAAACATTGGAAAAATTGAAACCTCTCTTTTTTAATGAATTTTTTATTTAAAAACTGTTATAACTCGGTACAATGTAATAAAGGAATGTATGAAAAATCTTAACTTACCAAAGCATCAGTAAGATTAATCAGTCTCATATATTTATTAATAATTAAGTTTTAGTGGCTCAGTAAAACAATTCTCCATTCTAATAGACTGTTTTTTTATGTTCGTAAGAGTAGAATAACAATTGACTAATCACCTCGTTTCCTTAAGTATTTTCTGCAGTGTGTAATCAGTGATTAACTTTCAAAGGAAAATTATTTAGTCTACAACATTCAAAAACTACTTGAAAAAGCTGAACTTTTTTCACAAAAATGAATAGATGAAAACATTTAAACACTTTGATCCTAACAATAGAGTTTAACATTTGCATTTAACATACCATTTAAATATCTAAAAACAGAAAATTTAAAAAATATATGTTTCCAAAATATGAAATATTTTTGAGGTATGTTTTATTTTTGGCAAGCATAAATTACTGCTTAGTTGGCTAGCCATGTCAATTCTGATATCGTAACAAATAATGGAGACTGTGTTTCCATTGTAAGTTTTACAAACACACCCAAAAACTATTACAAACATATACACAATGACACGCACACAGATTGATACTACCTTTTTTTCTCCATTTCATATTGTGGTTTAATCTCTGATACATATATATAACAAGATTTCACAAAAAAAAACATGTGGAATAACAATCAACATCCAAACCACAATAAGAAAAAAGCCTAAGTGCTTAAACAAGTGGTCTACGTAATAATCAATTCCTAACTGGTTTAAAATTAGCTTTTAGTGATTCGGTGCGTAAGAAAAATCATCTTATTCAGCTCATCCCAATATATATATATATATATATATATATATATATATATATAGTTCACATAGGAAAGAAAAAAACAAATAAAAACATACTCAAAAAAGACTCACAACGATATTTCGACATTCGTGGTCATCGGGCAGAAGTAGTCCCTTTGAGGAGCTGAAGCTAACTCTATATATATATAAACGTTTGTCATGACTCAATCAGTTTTTTAGGTTGAAATCAATTATCAAACCACAATATGAAACGGGAAAACAATACTAAGATGGGTTTTTGACTCCGACGAAGACCTCTTGTTACGGTTGAAAGTTCTTAGTCTTGTTTTCCCATTTCATATTGTTATTTGATAATTTATTTATGTATATGTATAAAAATGAGTCACAATAAACATACTTATCTCAATACACAAGGAAATCACCACTAAAGGAAGTCAAAGAAGAGTGAAAAGTTCTGTAACTCTTTCGAATGTCATCGATTTCAAAAAAAAACCAAGAAAAGCAAGGCAGTATAGAGCATTGGCGTTGCAAATGAAAGAATGTTTTCAGAACCATAAACATGCCAACCAGCACAACATCTGGTGCGCAAAAAAAGAGGGAGAAACAGTCTGGCGACAAATTGTCTAACAACATTCTTTACCACATGCCCATCGATTTGAATAAACAGAGCCTGATGTTAATCAAGTAGTCAAAATTAATTTTTTACGTTAAACCTGCAATCATTGCAAGGAATAGAATACGCTACTCTCGAACACAGTGGAAGTATCAAACTGCTTTAACAAAGAAGGAATGTTAACTAGTGCACAATTAAAAGAGAATGCAACTACTTTGGCAGAATTGAAAGGTTTTTTTCAAGTGTTTTTTTATTCAAGTTCCTTTAAACCTAATTCTTTATGTACTTCATATTACCTTGTTTCTAATATTTTACTTTATATATTTATTATAGTATCTTGTTTATTTACTTTACCTTACTTATAGTTCATAGTACCTTATTTATTACTTTATATTGCCTTGTTTATTATAGTACTTTGTTTCTTGATATCATCAATAAAGGATTCAATGTAATTTAATTTTGTAATAATATAATACATAGATGGTATCAAATGTATTCTTCAAAAACTCCTCACTTCATATCTCGTAACTCGTAACTCACTAAAGCTCTCGTGAACATCCCTTGAAAAGAGATCTGCCTACATGATAGCCATCTCTCTGCACTTGTCGATTTTGGAGAGCATTTGGTACTGAAAAGATATGTTACTATACATATGCTTAGTATAACAAGATTTAACAAAAACACGTGAAATAACAATCAATGATCAAACCACAATATGAAATGGGAAAAAAGACCCGAGATCTTTTAACCGTATCAAGCGGTCTTCGTCAGAGTCAAAAACCCAACTGACTCATTAAATAAGCTTTTATTCTGTTTCTGCTTCAGGGTCGATACTTTTATCAACATTTATGTATATGTATAAAAAGGAGTCACAATAAACACACGTGTCTCAGTTGGGTTTTTGACTCTGACGAAGACAGTTTGTTACGATTGAAAGATCTTAGTCTTTTTTCCCATTTCATATTGTCGTTTGATCATTTCCACAGTAATGTAAGGAAAAGAATAAAGAAAATTACTAGCAAAACTCACTCCAAAATTTCAATATCATAAGTAATCAGAGATGAAATGCTTCGATTGAGTGACCCTTAGTACTGAGTATCCTTGTAATTAGTAAGTAGCCTTATTATTCCTAATGAATAAAATGCTGTCTGACACTAAAGTGGGGACACTTGCTTCACAGCATATGTTTAAACATACAAAAACCTACACTATGTATTGTTTTAGGACTGCAAAGAGTGGTTCATTTATTTTTTTATCTTTTTTTTTAAACCAGCAACATTATTATGTTAATTCTACATTATCCTTTGAATTAAAAAGGGTCTTGAATTATGCTTTATTCAAATTTATTGTTAATCTTTAGCAAACGCAGATTACGTACGACAGCTTTAGTCTTCTAATACGGTGACCGCAAATGACTTTCCATTTCGGGAAACATATTTTTGTTTAAAAATTTGGATACCTGAGCTCGGTAATATCATTTAATGACCACCATTAAAGAGAAGAGTTTTTTACTTCTTGTATCACATTAGCTTAACTGTGACCCTTTTTTCTATTCTTTCATCTATAAAACTTCTAATGAAAGCCATCTCAATATTCTCAATAAAAAGTTGTACTACAGGTATATATATCCTTCTAAAACGATAAACACGGTCTAACTAGACTTCATAAACTATAATATATTTAAAAAAGAGCAGAACAAAACATTTACTAAGACTAGAAATAAGTGAAAATTTGAAACAAGTAGCTTTCGATGACAGACGTTTAGCTTTAATCTGAGGAAGCCCACATTTGACTACTTGGAGCATGCTCCATACCTGGTCTAAACTCAATGTTTTGGTTGGTTATTTATATTGTATAGAGTATTATTTTTACTTATTTATTTTGATAAATAATAAAATTTTTATTAAGAATTTTAATATTTACTTGATTATCCTTTCTTTTTATTCTATTTCTCTTTAGTCTCTTTAATCAATAGTTTTTAAGTCATTTGTGTAAGTGTATCGCGCTACGTTCAGTAGAGATAAGAAAAGTACTCAGAAAGACTGGCTGGCTACCCTTCCCAACTGCACCTATCCTATTTCCTCTCTTCTTTTGACCTCTTCCCTGATGGAAAACTTCCTGATCAATATATATACCTCAATAAGTGTTTTCTTCTGTTCTTTGTTCTATATACTTTATATATATGCAATATGTTCACAAAATACTCGGGACTTGTAAAACAAGGAAATCACCACAAAAAGAGTAAACAAACTTTTTCCATTTTTTTACGACTTTTAGCAGCTATTTTATTGATATACGTATATAAGTTTAAAAATCAGGACCTACTGTCGTTATAAAGATTAAATATAGTTTCGGAGTGCCACCAATGGGTGTCCACCCGATTTACGCTACAAAATCAAAAAGCTAAAGGCTTAAACCTGAAACAAAATTACTTCTAAATACATGAAATTATAGTCGAAGTATTCAATGAAAAAAAAAAAGGTTAAAAATAAACTTGAGAGCCCAACAACTGAAAGGTAAAAGACTTAAAGTGTCTCATTTTTGCTTTAACCATCATACAAAAGATGAAAGAGAGATACGAAGTACAACTTAACTTGAGAGTACGGTTGAACCAAAACTTAGAGAGTTTATACATTTATACAACATTTAATTATATATCTCATTGTATAAGATTATATAAATATCACGGCTTACATATCATTTAATTTCTCTCTCTCTCTCTCTCTCTCTCTCTCTCTCTCTCTCTCTCTCTCTCTCTCTCTCTCTCCCTCTCCCTCTTTCCCTCTTCATCTTTCTCCCTTTTTTCGTCTTCCCCGATAACTAGCCGTTCAGAATATTGACTATGGTCGTTTTCTATTTTGGGTCCTTGTCAAAATATTAAAATACGATCAATTTTTGTATTCAAAAATAAATATATTAGGGTAAAATTAATCAATCACAGTAAAAAACTTTGAAATGGCGCCAAGAGAAAAACAGCTGGTCCATAAGACTACTAAGTCACCCTACTGAAAAAACTGACAAAGAGGAACACTTACACAGCTCACATATCCTCATGATGTCAGGTGTCGGAATGAAGAATTAAGTTTTTATTCAGTGTATATGTGTGTTTTAAACTGAAACTATGGAAATTTGCAATAATAGAGACAGTAAGGGTGCTATCTCGAATGTCTGAAGATATGTAAACTATGTTGAGGTATTAAGTTCGTCCAACAAGCATTGAGTAAAAATTAACATACGGACTATACTGCCAGCAGAACTCTTAGAACAGCATTGGTAAATGTAAATAAGCAAGGATGGATGAAGGAAAAAATGTTGTTATTTTAGAAATATTGATTTCATGGTGATGTTAAAGTTCCTATAACAGAATCTAAAAATGGCACTCCACATTCTTTCTTTGAGTGGAGCATAAATACCAGGTATCGGTAGAATGACAAGTGAGGCTAACGTATCTGACTTCAGACAAAAAACCCTCCTGGCATTAAAAAGAAACGTTTATAACTGGAACATGGTATTTCAGATTGGATTGTAAGTCGTACTGATGTCGAGTCTAGCTGGTGTTTCTTCAGTTTAATCCAAGTCCTACACTTGGGACCAGTTCCAGCAAGAGAGGCTTATAGATAACCAGTCCCCTCTGCTCGAGAGCAGCCGCTTGATCGCCCTCCCTAACATAGGGTCTCCACCCTAACCGACTGGAAATCCGATATAACTGGGGGAGTCAGATGTATTTATGGACAGCCCTGGCTTTAGTGTCTATTTGGAATTAAAATGTTAATGCAGGGTTAGGTGAAGCCGTACCATACCAAGCCTACATTCTAAGATCCGCATTTTTACAATAACCGAAGATCGTGTTATTAAATTAATATTTAAATCAGCAAAACTGGGAAGTGTTTAAAGAAAAAAAATTTAATTTATATTAATTAATGTAATGAATAAAAATGCTTATATACACTGATTTCAAGCTGAAAAAATAAACTTAGTAGTAGATAAATTTAAAGTATGCATTATACGTGAGGATCTCACGGTAAGAGTTATACGTAGTAATAAGTATTTATGGGAGTTAAAAAGGTGCGCTAATATAAGTTATGGATGGCAGCTATTGCAATAAGTATCACATATATAAGTATTTATAGGATATAATGGTATTGGTCGATAGGCAAGGACATGAATTATGGTAGGTAAGTTAAGGATAGCATTATTAAGTTACGATAGTCTGCTCCAAATCGGGACTCATCTCCAGATGACGACAGTTGTCAAAATATAGAAGTTATGTCTGACTATCTTTGTGTTACTTTCATTATAACATATATATAAAAACCGTTGTTAGTAGGGAAGAGAGGGGAAGACGAGCATACTTATCTAGTGACCCAACCGTCCACTTCTTTGGTCTCCCACTCTCTTCCATCCTGTTGACGGTTTAACCGAAAATCAGAGAATGTGTATTTTTTTTATCATTACTGCGTCTCATTTATCCTTGGTTTAAGAAAAACTCGGATGCTACAAGCAGATAAATGAATTATATTTCGACACAAAAGAAGAACGCATAGAGAGAAAAGCACTCATGTTTATTTGTAATTTTACCATTCTGCTGTTCTTAAGAATACAACGAAAAGTCAATGGTCGATTGTATCTGATAAAGTGCAAGTGAGGATGTGAAAGCCTCAGACCAAAACGATGTGGCACACAGTGCAGCCAAAGTACAATCGTGCAACGGAAAAGAAAAAAAAACTAAAATCTTAGAAAAAGAACGTTGAAACGAGGAATAAAACTGAAAAAGACAATAGTAAATAAGAACAAAATTATTGAAATCGTATAACGAAACAAGTTAAAAAAACAAAAGGAAATAAATCCTTTAAAAAAAGGAGAAAAAATTTCTGAAATACTACCAATAAGCATTTCTTAAAAATTAATAGTTCAGTCCTTAAGTACAAGTAAATTAACTTTTTGGTACAAAAATTATATAAAATACATATGGTATGTATATTTTTAAATATATTTGATATTATTTCAACTTGTAAAATCTCTTATTTGCTTCATTTCAAATATTTTTCTATTTATAGCATTTTGATTTGACATGCTTAAAACGAAAGATTTCCAAATAAATATGCTGCAGCGATAAATCCAGAAAAATATCATCTCTCCGCAGTTCACCCTCCTTTCGACGTTATTTCTATATTTTTATTTACGTAGAAAATGGTAATTCTATTAAATCTACTTAATAGAAAATTAAGAAAAAAATTGTTCGAATTACTGTAATACAGATTTTTTGTAATGATGAACCTTAAATTATTTCTGATAACTATTATTAGGTGGTTGTTTTTTTTTTTGTTCCCATTTGTCAAAAATTTGTCCAACTCTTAATTAATAATGAATTAATTAACTACCTAATTAATTGTTAAAACTTTTTTTTCTACTGTTTTAATTCTATTTTTTAACTATTTGATAGTCCATCTCCGTGAATCACATGATTCTGCTTCTCATGTATCCTAGATTCTTCCTCTTCAAGCATTCGTTAAAGTTAAAACTATCACAAATATGGTCATTATTCTTACTACAAGCAAATATGTTTCCTTCACCTTTCATTTTTCAATTTTTCTTTTCTGCTAAGTAATAAGTTTTTTGAATAAATCTTTGCCTGCAATTCACAAGTATGTTTTTTTCTCAGATTTATCAAATTTAGCTTTAACTAGTTCCGGATACCATACAATTCAACATTTTTCGTTTGACATTCACTTCGATCGAAGACGTTTTCAAGGTTTTTTTCCTTTCGTATTTTGAAAAAAAAAATTGAAAAGCTACAAACTCCAGATTTCTGGTCCAAAAGGAAAGTTGGTTGTCACTAAGATGGTTGTTTTCACGAGAGGTTTGGTATCCGATATTTCTTTGACATCAGGAGTACATTTTCACTTATCGAAGTTTATAAGGGAAATTTTTAACCACTATTAGATTTTGTACAGGCTTTTCCAAAAGATACTCCTCGTAAATCACTTCAGTGAAATTATAAGCAACCTAGTTGCTGTTAGCACTTATCTGGTTGAGGTAAAAGGAATTGAAGATTACTAAGCTATTTCACAGTCTTTGCTGTCTTCAGGGAATTGGTGCAGCAAACTTAATCTTTTTTTCTTGTACTGTAAAAAATCTTTTGTCTCTTGTTTCTCGGCTTCAGTTGGTCTCTTCATATAGACTAATGCCGTAATCTCTATCACGATAACAGTGATAATGACACCCGCCTCAGGACACAGTGAAAACCATGAAAGGCTTTTAGTCCCTTTGATCTCAAACGCATCAAACGACAAAGATTGTCAAAATCGTTTCTGATTAGTATCATTTAAAAATATTTTTTTTCGGCTTACAAAATAAATATAAACTATTATTAGTAACATGTTGAATAATTCTAATTGCAGTAATTCCTTATAATTGTATGATTCCAAAGTAATGTGCTACACTAATTGCACTTGATTAATTCAATGTTGGAAGTTATTTGATTTGTAATAACCTATATCTATATCTGTTGAATTGGCAGAGTAGACATTACGATCGACAAAGGTAGTAAAAAAGCAATTGTTACTAGGTTTTTCTGCCTCCCATTTCATTTTAGGTTATAAACACGTAATTACAAGCTGTTCACTAACACAGAATTTACTTGGTGCATTATTTTCATTACTATTATTATTATTGCAAAACTAATGAAGAAATGTTTGTTCTACCAGCTGTGGAAGGATGCTAATTGTACTTGATGCTTGTTTTGTTTGATGACAGGCGACTTTTCGTTGGAGATCCACCCTGTCAAGCTCGATGATGACGGCGAGTACCAGTGTCAGGTTAGCTCCGGTTTGAATGGCGACCAGCCAATCAGGTCCAAGTTCGCCACACTCACTGTATTGATACCTCCGGAGCCACCTCGCATCATCCAGGGAGAGGAGATGCAGACAACTGAAGACAGGGAAATAGAGCTTGAGTGTGTGTCTTTGGCGGGGAAACCTCCTGCTGAGGTAACCATTTTGACGTTTAATCAATTTTAATTCTGATAACAACTCCAGGTGCAATGTATTGTGACATCACTATTACTAGATCAGATGAATATACTTTTCTATTAAATTCACTGGACATTACAAAACCACCCTTTTTTGTTTTCTGTGTTCAAATTTCTGTTACTTGAAAGATTTATTAACATTATTTTAATTTAAACTAGGACAGTAATCTAGAATGCAAAGACAAACAATTTTAATCCTTTAAATATAAGGTCGACAAAAAGACATGTTGTAAATGGGGTTTTTGTTTAAATGTGAATATTACAATAGTTTGTCGAAGACATGTCACATATAGGCAAAGCTTGTATATGATACTAGTAACATCCAGGACACTGTTCAAAGCAATCTCGGCGGCTTCAGTCATAGTTACTTTGTTCGAATCATTTAGCACTTGTTTCTCCGGTTATCTATAGCAGATTCTCAGATCATCAGTTAAAGAATAATAAATTCTGTCAACAGTTATACAGAAAATATACTAAAAGCAAAGCAAAGGCAATCGTTGACTATGGCTTCTCATCCCAAAGTACACAAAGTATCTGGTGAAAATTGAGGCTATCTCACATGGTGGATATGACTATCTGCAAATCAACCTTGATCAAATTTGAATGGTTGCTGATGAAATATGTTCTCTTTACTAGACGGTCATAACGAATGGGAGACTCCCCATTCAAACTGACTTGGTGAATCATCTGCAGTGCACTGACTCGTTACTCAGAGGCTTTGCTTCACATGGCTGAATGGTCAACGACTTCTATTGGCTAAATAATATAATAATAAATTAAATTCATGGTTGTTTTGTTTTATATAGATTTTTATAGCTGATTTGTGGTTTTAATGATCCTAGTTGTTGATAGACCTATTAAACCATCAGAAAGAAGCAAAAATTACTAACCAGATTAATACATACTCCACCGCAGAATAAATAACAATAAAAAACATTGGCAGAAAAGCCATGGATGACACCCCATCTTCCGATCTTTTTCCTGTAGACTACTTTGGGGTTATCTAAAAAAGATAGTCTCGAACAACAGCATACAAAAAATAAATACTGTCAATTAGAAAAATTGGGAACGAAATTCAGAGAATTTAACTTGATATGTTTGACTGTATTATTAAAAAGTACAATGTATCCAAAAAACGGTAATTCACAGGAGTGGATGACTTGATTTCATTACTTATCATTGAATCATGTTCAAACAGGTAGCAATAAAAAAAACTTTAAGGCTTTCACACCCTGAAAAAATATGGAGTGGGCCACACTCTACTATCAAACTCATGCAATCGTACAATAAATTTAATATTTAATTTATTGATTCTCCACGGTCGTATAGTCATATTGCGAGACTCAGAAGAAACTTATTATCGAACAATTATTACGTTAAAAAAAAGTAGAGCAAAATGAAATTGCTTAACTTTTCTTTTAGTTACATGGGACTCACATAGTCTTTGAATATATACACTCGATACTAAAGAGACAAGAGAGGATGGTAAAGAAATGTTTAAATATAAACGTAAAATAGCACATTCATAGCATGTTATAACGAGTAAGTGGTCTCAGCAAAAGATGGCTATTCTGACAGGCTGGCATGTTTTATTATAAGGCTTTGAGGTTTTAAGAACACCTTAACTTTAATACATGAACAAAAGTTTTGAGAAAAAATAAAAGTTGTTATATTATTTATATTTATTTCTTCTGTGTATAAAAGCTGGACGTCTGCGTCCATGGGGACGAGCATAGCCTCAGGCAGTAGGGTGCTCGAGGCGCTGTGTTGATGGAACGCGCGGTGACTGCAGCCATTATATTTACTGTCTTAGCTGTACAATCTTCTCTCAGACACTCAAGTTATGTCAAATGTGACTGGCTTTTATCCCCGCTGTTAGAAAGAACTCAGCTCATATCTCTTACATCATGTCCTCTACCTAGCACATATCCATTGTATTTCTACACCAATAGGATATGATGACTCCTTTTCTGTTCTCGTATACACTCATTATTTGCCATATTGTTTATTTCTTGTTTACTTCGTTTTCTTATTAGTCAATGTTTCTACGATAGTCTAAAGCAGTGATTATTAAGCTGGGTTCAATTGAACCCTAGTAGTTCGATAAATTGGTCTCAGGGGTTTGGCGGAGCCTCTACCGCAGATTTCAACAGTAGAAGTCAAACTGATTTACAGGTATTTAATTTGTTGTGAGTTCATGCACTGTGTTAGTTTTGTTCTTTGAACAAGATGATAATCATGCACGGTTCATTTTGTGCACCAGTAAAGAAAAACATACGCCTATGACTTGAATTTGAAAAATCTTTTTATATTTCACTAAAGAAGGGTTCGGTGAATGCACATATAAAACTGGTTACCTCCACAAGGTTAAGAACCACTGGTCTATTGTGTTTTCAATGTAGATAAAATATTCTACATGAAGATTTACAGTGTTTACAATGTGGATATGAAGGTTAACTCAATCAAAACTTTTCATATTCTCCTTTGTAAGAGTGTTCCACCTAGTCCAGCTCTTCTATTCATTGATGACCAGATCTTTCTTGAAGACATGATGGTGCGAAACCGTCAATTTTTTGAATAAAAATGTACCAATAACCAAACCATTGTTAAATGTGTTTGCTCCATTTTAGACTCCTGATTATTATCTCCTTATCTGTAAACTTAAGTGGGGAATGCACCTGATCTGTAATTTTTATTCCATTCTCAAATCAAGAAGTACTACTCTGAATGGCATGATATATATTGTGAAATGAGCCAGTTGAGGGTTGGCTCAATGAACAAGACCTTCAGAAAAATTATCCACCACAATAAAACCGCTTGCCTTATTGGTTGGACTTATTTTTTCGCCAGAAATGTGTATAAAGTAAGGTGATCCTTTAGCCTCCCTGCGTCCAAGTCGACATGCGTGCCGACCTAAACAAAACATGAATACGCTTCCCTCATCGCTATTGCTGACAGTATTTTAAATCCTTTCGGTATCTAGCTTCAACTGAATCTGAATAAAACATACTAGAACATTGTTCAGTGTCAGTAGCCCAAGAAGTAGCAAACAATGGGAAGAGTAGCAAAAGTGACTAAGATTGTAAATAGTAACTTCAGAGGTATTTAACTTGTTTAGGTTTCAAGATACTAAAAAGTTAGTACTACACATAGTGATTGTAAGTTATCTTCTAATAACTTCTATTTAATTGAATTTAATTATTTTAGTGAACATCATGCTATCATAGGACTTCTGTTAAATTTGCATAGTTTAGTGATTTGTGAATACTAGAAACCTGGAAAAGATGTTGACTCTCTTTTTCTATGAGACTGTTGTTTTATGTTTTTTTCTTTTAAACACAATATGTTATTTTAATTTGCATTAAATATATCTATTTTTATGTTTTTTTCAGATTACGTGGATTGACGGGTTTGGCAATGTAATAAAACATGGGACAGAATATGTCAAAGAAAACTATTTGGATGGGCGAAGATTGAATGCCAAGTCAATCCTAAGGCTTACTCCTAAGAAGGAGCACCACAATACTGAGTTCACGTGTCAAGCTCAAAACGCAGCAGACCGCACGTACCGCAGCGCTAAGCTCAAGCTTTTCGTCAGATACGCT
Organism: Hermatobates lingyangjiaoensis; assembly: GCA_026182355.1. Lineage (NCBI taxonomy): Eukaryota > Metazoa > Arthropoda > Insecta > Hemiptera > Hermatobatidae > Hermatobates > Hermatobates lingyangjiaoensis. The sequence goes on from JAPFBL010000023.1 coordinate 3,432,629, forward strand.
CCTAAGGTAGGCACCTCATTCGCTCTAAAGCTGCATTTCTAGCGATAGAGCCACAAGATTGACTGAAAATAATCCGTAAAGTGACTAAAAATAGTTGACACTAAATACCATGTGTTTATTGAACTAACATTCATATAAGAGAAATACATGTTTTACTCTTCATCAACAGACAGAAACAATGCATAAAAAGAATTCCAGAGACGTGTGATTTGAAAAGTCATCTACAATGTCCTCAATCCCCGTCATGGCGAGATTAGCGCTCTCTATTGTTAACCTTGCAAGAGTCGATAAAATGTTAACTTCTGGTGCCTGAGTAAAAATTCATTACAAGTATCTCTGTAACGGTCCATAATTTATAATGGACAGTTATTTCCACTAGAAATTTAGGGAAGTAATTTCTGTTATTCAATTTTAAATTATATATGTATGTACTAATGTTATCGATATTATTTCGATCAAAAGCTCATCATCAGGTGATGGATGATAAGAGGAAGAAATGAACTGAGAGATATTTTCTCAGATAGTGCCTGTCAGAAAACATCCCCTCGCTTCATCTTCTCTTCTGTTTTTCTCCGGATGACGAACTAAATCCAAATATTGACTGTAATATATATATATATATATATTAGTGTATTTGGGGAGCAGGTCTTCATCTATACAAGTTTTATTAAAACTTATGCCTATTTCTAATTTCATACTTTTTCGAGTTAATTTTTCCCATCTTCTGACCTCTGGCTTCCAAGAGTTCAGGACTAGATATATTAATTCTCCAAAATTTTTATTTTTATAAACCAACATGTTTCGGTCTACATCGACCATTTTCAAGGTTATTTTTATATACAGCAACTTTCACAAAATTATACACACTACGTAACAATAACAACATAACAATGGTTATAATATACTAGAATACATTACTAAATAATTGTAATAAATTACTAAACTAAACAATGATAACAAAATAGACGCACGAGGTTAACAATCATAATAAGTGGAAGGTTGTAGAAAGGTATCAGCAAGGTGAGGTTTCCCCAGGGTTCTGGTTACCTTCCTACAGCCGTTTGTGTCTGGGAAGGTATTAGATTATCTTCATTCACTCTCAGTAACTGGTTTTTCTTCTGATTGCCGTCAAACAGCTTCAAAATTCTAGCAAATCCACCACCCTGGCTGTTAATGGTAGGTTGATTTTCTAGGATAAAAACCTAATAACCTAATGATAATTTATATCATTAGGTTATTAGGTTAATGATTTATATCATTAACGAATACCTGATATCGTATTGGCTCGGGAACGATGGTTTAACGTCCTCTCCGAGGAACGCTATTAATTTGTAATAAATAAATAACTCAGATCTATTCACCTCCTATCTGAATAAATCGAAGGTGAGTACCGATTCCCGGACCTACCAGTTCACTGGCGAGTACGTTAACCATTGAGCTAACCTTTCCCCTATTTTAAACAACTTGCGTATATTCTTTTTAATTTGAAGTTTTTTTTTAATTAGTATGGTAAATTTGCACTGTAAGACTATTCTAATATTTTGTTGCACCGGAAGAATTACCCTGGCTTTTATTCCAGTATAACGCATGTGCTTAGGTTAGGTTAGGTTGCAATGCCAGCCCACAAGGGAACACACAAGTCCTAAATTTTGCCTAACTCAAGTGTGTTTAGAGTAGGGACTTTTAACGAATACCTGACATCGTACAGGCTCGGGACCGACGGTTTAACGTCCTCTCCGAGGGAGAACGGGCACAGATTTATTCATCTTCCGCATGAATAAATCGAGGGCCAGGTGGGGATCGAACCCCAGTCCTATTAGTTCAGAGGTAAGTACGTTAACACAGCTAACCTGACCCCTGCATGTGCTTAAGAGATAAGATATAGCTCATGTCCTCCTCATGTACTAGGCTTCAGTAAAGAAGAAAGAAAATTTGTTATTTGACTACTTTTAATGTGGTGGTTTAAAAGAAAACCAACCACTGATCAAAATCCAAAATGGTTATATATCTAAAAGTATTCAGTTTATATTATTCACTCAAATGTCCTTTATCATAGGGTCATGGGATTTAAATTTAATGTTAAATTCAAATCTTCATGGGATTTAGGTCATCTGAGGGGAAGAAGCTCTAAGAGTTTCAACATCACAATACATTTACTAATAATTCTTAATTAAAGAGGTGTTTGGACACACTTCTAGGATTAGGATCAAGGTCACTCAAAAATGATCAATTATTAATGAATCGATTAATTGTTTCATTAATTTCTGATTACAGAGTTAATTAATTTTAAATGCAGAAATTATAAATTAAATTACATTAATGTAACGTTTGGATGTTCAGGTTTCACTGTCAATTGAAGGGAGCTCTGGCAGATTAGTCGAGGGAGCTGATGTTAAATTCAAATGCACTGCAGATGCTAATCCACCAGATGTCTCTTATAGGTATACCAATTTAACTATATCTAATTTTAAAACTTCCAATATTTTGAACAATTATAATTTTAAATAGAATTGTGCAGAGCTATTTCATTTTTTTTTATTTCTTTTCCCAGGTGGTTTATAAATGACAGACAAGTTGAAAGTGACTCCAAAACGGAATTTACGATAACCAATGTGACCAGGTCGCAACATGATTCCATCGTTAAATGTGAAGTTCATAATGCAGTCGGCAAAAGTGAAGAATCAGAAACGTTGGACATCAGCTGTAAGTAAATTAAAAAATCGTGATTTCATGTTTAAAAAAAAATCAAAATCATTCATCGTTAAAGACGTCCAACATGTTATAAGGCATAGTAGTGATGTCTTTCCTCTAAATAATATATCCGATATGACTTTCCCTGATCTATTGTTTACTGATCTATTGGCATCAGTCACTTCACTTTCCATCTGGTGACTTTAAACAAATCAGTCATATATAGTCATATATATAAAATAAAATAAATTCAAAACGAAGGAAACACACAGAAAGACACAGACATAACTCACATCGATATTTCGACCATCGTCGTCATCAGGAGGTGTGAAGAGCGAAGAGTCCCGCAGGAAGACAGGGCGGTACTCCCGCAGGAAGACAGGGTACCGCCCTGTCTTCCTGCGGGACTCTTCGCTCTTCACACCTCCTGATGACGACGATGGTCGAAATATCGATGTGAGTTATGTCTGTGTCTTTCTGTGTGTTTCCTTCGTTTTGAATTTATTTTATTTTAAAAAAGTCCGCTGGACCGTTTCTTTTAATTGTGTGTATATATAGTATATATATATATATATATATATATATCAATGATCAAACCACAATAAGAAAATGGGAAAGCAAGACTAAGATCTTTCAACCGTAACAAGCGGTCTTCGTCAGAGTCAAACACCCAACTGTTGGGTGTTTGGTTCAGTTGGGTGTTTGACTCTGACGAAGACCGCTTGTTACGGTTGAAAGATCTTAGTCTTGCTTTCCCATTTTCTTATTGTGGTTTGATCATTGATTGTTATTTCACGTGTTTATTTGAAATCTTTATATATATATCAATTTAGAAATTATATAACTTATATAAATTTTATGTATATAATTTACCTTTTACCTTTTTTATTTGTAAATTATAAAATAGTTTGTACTCAGGAGACTTTAATTTTGACTCGTCTCCTCTGTAACTCTTAATTTCAGTTAATTTTTGTATTAATTGCTTGATACTTTTAATATGCATAATTTTACAAATAACTTTATAAATTTATAAATTATTATATACTAGCTGATCTACCCGGCTTTACCCGGGAAACAATTTAATTCCAACTCTAGTAATAAATTACATATTACGAAAACAATTTAAATTTTCTATAGCTCCGTTACACTTAACTTTTTTGAGATAAACGAAATTAATATAGAATTAAAATTATAGATTACGCAAAAAAGATATAATCTAACACTGATTATAAGGTGCACACATTGTCTAATACAATTGGTAGTTGATAGATTAGATTAAACAAATAGTAAAAAGAATATTTTTTGCCGAACATACATCAAGAAATGTTGAAAGAAGTCTAAGCTCATTAAATGTGATATGTCTTATCTGTCAAATATCATGATACGAATTTTAAACCCACAAATCGTTTCAATTAGGAGCCAGTTAGTTGAGACTCTAAGCCATATCACATTACATTTATTTGAATTTGAAGACTTCACACAGTTTTAAATGTTTAATTAAAATTATATCAGTAAAAAAAATTGTCTCTTAAAAGTTTGGATAACAATATTTTGATGAAATATTATTTGTTTATGAAGAAGCATTGTATCGAAAAGTGTCAATTGAGTTCCAAATGTTAAATTCTAAATATATTTTTCATTATGTAATGATAAGAGTTACATATTATGTTAAGAACTGTATTTATACACACAAATACATACAGTGATTAAGTTTTATATATGTACATTTTCATTTGAATATTTCTTCATCCATTTTTTATGCTGTATATATTCCAGCATAAAAAAAAAGTTTTACTGATAAGTAAAATAAGTTTTACTGATTTTGACATTCATAAACGTCTTCTTGTTAGATATCATCGATATGTATAATAACTTACCATTTTGCCTACATGGAGTAGGGCCGGACACTAATTACTAATAATTAAATATTTTAAACAAACGTATTAATCAATCAGGAATAAATAAAGAAGCCTTACAATTATCAAACTTAAACAAAATACTTTAACTATTCTTTTAAGTTTAGAATTAATGGTTCAAATACTATCATTATTATTCGTAATACTATCATGCATACTTAAAGTTAATAAGTTATTATTTAACGCATAACTTTCTTTAATGCTTAAAGGAAGTTAAACCAATTAGATATGAAAAGTTAATTGTAAACTATTGATAATAACTAAAGCTTTGTTAAAGTTAATAAGAAACCCATATAAAATTACAATAATTGTCGTTAATATCAATCTGAAAACAATAATAAAATTTCTGGTACCTGGTTATTTCCAATTGAACAAAGCATGTGAAAATATCATAAAGAATAACCTACCTGCGGCCGCCATTACCAATTAAAGTCAAAATGTAAACAAACAGGTTATACAGCAAACCTTATCTATTATAATATTTTTGGGATATTACCTGAACCACAACACAACTCTGATTTTTAAAAAACTTAAAAACATAAACCTTCCCAGGGATATACCTAACAATTTTCTAAATTTTCACGGCGATTAGGATGTATGGTTTTTGAATCTATCGGGTACAAACAAACAGACATACATTCATTTTTATATATATAGAGATTATATAATATATAATTATTATATACTAAGACTCTGTCTTGATCTCCAACCGTCTCTGAACCAATGCGCTTGGTTCCCTCTCGTATCACTCCTGAAGACGGTTCAAACCGAAAATTAGAGACTGTAAGTGTGTGCTTTTGATTTCTCTATGATTCTTTTTCTACATTGAACTATATTTGTCCGTTTCGGATCGTATTTCCAACAAAAAAGTATATATATATATATATATATATACCAATTAAAAGAAACGGTCCAGCGGACTTTTTTTAAATAAAATAAATTCAAAACGAAGGAAACACACAGAAAGACACAAGTCTTGTGTCTTGTGTCCCTCCCCGAAGGCAGGGAGTCGCCGCCCTGCCTTCCTGCGGGACTCTTCGCTCTTTGCTCTTCACACCTCCTGATAACGACGATGGTCGAAATATCGATGTGAGTTATGTCTGTGTCTTTCTGTGTGTTTCCTTCGTTTTGAATTTATATATATATATATATATATATGAAGCTGCTGATGTCTATCGGAGGATATACTTTAGAATTCTCCAAACAATATTCTATGCCATGACCTGGAAATTTGAAACAATTGAAGTAAAATCTGTATAAGTTTGTAGTTTGGGACGGCAATTTAAGAATGGGGGGGCGATTGGGCAGCATGAATTGGAGCGTCAAGCCGCCCTAGCCTTCGACTCATTAATGCTGTGTCAGTGAATGCTCTTTAATTAAATTCCTTTTCATTAGATGGACCTCGATTTCGACACAAGCCAGCTAGTGTTCAAGCAGACCAAGGAAGAGCTGTAACCCTGAGCTGCGATGTTGACGGAAATCCCCAGCCGGATATTGTATGGCTCCATGAACCTACAGATAAGGTCATTTTTTTTTTATCAATTATATATATTTACTTGATTTCTATTTCATTTTAAAAATATATTTGACATATATAATATTCATATTATAAATATATAAATTAAACTACAAGAGAAGGAAACCTTAGTCTTTTTTTTTTCATTTCATATTGTGGTTTGATCACTGATTGTTATTTCACGTGATTATGTGAAATCTTTATATATATATATATATATACAGTCGTTATCAGCCTTAGGAGCGATTCACATCTATTCCTGACGACGAGGACATCGAAATATAGTAGTGAGTTCAGTGATTTCTTTTCTGTATGTTCTTTTGAAAATTCTAGTTTATATATATCCCAACAGAATACTAATTATTAAAGGCTAATTATTTCAGATAAATAACTGACTATAAACAATCACATTCAAGATATACTTAAATTCTATATAGTATATATTAAAAACAAACAGAAATGTGACAAGAAAACGTTATTGAAAACACAATACGGCCTGCAACTGACAACCTGAGTCCCCAGCTACCTTCCAATTCACCACCTCCATTGTAACCTACTAGTTTGTGAGAGATGACTGGATTTACTTATAGTCACTATTCCCTGCCTTTAATATATATATATATATACTTTGGAATTGGATCAGTTTCCCATATTCTTTTCGTGTAATATTCTTTTTTTTCATTCTTGTTTATAATTGTTTATTACTTTTCCTATGAAAAATGTTTCAAATATAAATAAAACTCCGCTTTAAGAACTTCATGTGAATGTGAAAAAATTGTTGAATTCCGAATTATTTTAGTTAAAAACTAATTCTTCCTAACAATTCAATGAGATAGTCGATATATCTTTCAATTTTATATGTACATGTGATCAATACATGTACTCGTATACCTAAAACAAGTAAGTATTGTAAAGTCTTAAACAGTTAAGTGTGGTTTTTTTGTCAATGTTTGCGGTTTCTTCCAGTCAAACATTTCATTTATTTCTCCAGTGGGCTACTTCATTTATAATAATATTTATTAAAAGATTTCACAATAAACATGTGAAATAATCAACATTCAAACCACAGAACTAAATTGAGAAATGGGACTAAGACCATTCAAGTAAGAAAAGAATGTGTGCCTCAGACGATTATTTTGTTAAATGTTCTGCCAATTTTCTTACTGCTGTTTGTAGTTCGTTTATATAAAAACTATGATTTAAAACTAATGTACCCGTAAAAATGATAAACCTTACGAAGTTATAATTTAATTTATTTTATGATTTACTGTCATTGTACTAAGATTTACTTTGGTTAAAATGAATATGTTTGATTGTTTCAGGTGGTAGGAACTTCAATGAACTACACAGTACATGTGAGTGCAGAGACTGCTGGACTGTACTACTGTAAAGCCTCAGTCATGGGATTCCCTGAGATCGGAGCTGAAGCGACAGTTTACATGAAGGGGCCGCCTTCGATTGTGTCCCATCGCAGTCAGTTTGGATCTGTGAGTGACACTGTGCGGGTAGAGTGTGTTGCTTTTGCTATCCCTCCTCCAGGCAAGGTGCTTTGGACTTTCAGAGGAGAAGACATTACCAACTCCAACGACTATTCTGTAAGGATCAATTGTACCTTATTACTATTAAATGTATTTGTAAATTTCTATTACAAAACTAGCTAATGTGCCTAAATTTCTTGTCTAATCTTAAGGAAACCAAAATTATATTTTTAAGAAACTTCTGCCGCCACCTACACAAATCCCTTATGGCTAACTTAGAAATTTAAGACTACTTACACTGTAATTTTTTGAAACTTTAGCATCATTTTTCATATAGATTATGTGGCACCACATAGGAGCTCGATGACTTTTAGTAACAGTCAGAGAATGTACTACAATACTACGAATATTTGCTTCCTCACTTTACCGGTTTCCGGCCGATCGCAATTTCAATCTCAATTGTTCAAATCCAAGAGCTGTTTTAGTGACCCTTTTTGACATAAAAATTACTTATATCTGCTGTCGAATGCATCCACCATGAATTATATTTTATTATCACTCCACACGTGTCTTTGACTACTAATTTCCTATCACCATGGATCTTCTGAATCCGCCTGTTTTTTGAGAGGTGTACTGTATTATTAGAACTTAAGCTTCCTTGCACTTTAAACTCGATGTTAATAAGCCACTTTTCAAGTGATGTTCAATATTTACAATATCAGTAACATTAAAAGATAGAAGTAAGTCTCCGAGCTTGCATTACTTTTCAGACTGAAAAGTCTTTGCATGGCAACGCCATCTAATTCATTCGCCAAATGGCGTAACATGCAAGGAGAATAATGCGTTCTTCAAGAAATGTGATACAGCATTATTCACCTTTGAACTATTCAAAAAGTCTAATAACATTTTGCTCTGCTATTACTACAAGTGTTATGGAAAAATGAATTCAGTTATTCATGCGATCGATATAAAGATAGAGATTTTTACTGCCGGGAAGGTTTAATACCGGTTACTGTAGTAACCGGTAATAAGAAAAGTCTTGTTAGACTTTTCGAGAACTTACAAGTGTACTACTTTTAAATTTTACTTCGGTTACCCTGTAGTTTACTGTGTATGACAGTGGTAACGTATTAATTAAGAATTATGATATTCATGCACTGTTCATTATTAACTGTGTAATTATCATAAATATTACTTTCACTACCTATTCTTGAGAGATGTTTCATGAGTTTAATTAAGGATCAGTAAATAGTTAAATGTTGGGTAGTTATTGTTATTAAAAATGACTTTTTAGTTTCTCCTGATCCCTTGTGATGTTTGTTGAATAATTTTCAGATTGACAAGTAAAAATGTTAGTTACATTTTTAAATATCAGCGTTTTTTACGCTTTTATTTTGTCATTTACCTTTTCCTTCCTTGAGGCATTTTAAAATTTTTCGTAATATTATCTTTAATATTTACCACCGACTTTTACAAACTTCTTGAATTAGAATTCCCCTTTCATAATAAAATGTTTTAAATTTTTATCGCAAGGTGACCACATTTGTAATATTTCAAGAAGCAATAGCTAGAGTACCTCATTTATATGTCATGCATTGCAAAATTTCTTGTAATACATTTAAGCTAATTCATTACAGTAATAAAAACTTCAATGAAATGATGATTTTATAACGATGAATTTAATAACAAAGATGTTATCGCCATATAGATTATGTTATCTAATCTTTATTAATTTTGAAATTTAATTCAGTCTATCATATACCTATATGGTAGACTGAATATTATATTCAGTAGACAGAATATATTCAATCTACTATTCTTTCTGTATTCATGTTAATATTCATGATATGCTTTCTTTTTGCAGATTTTAGAAGATCAACTCAGTGAAGGTATAAAAAGTACTCTGATTATCCGGGATTCCAAGCCTGAACATTTTGGAGTATATAACTGTACCGTTGTGAATGCTTACGGCGTCGATTCACTGAACATATCACTCAGAGCTCAGAGTAAGATATTCAGCATTACCTTACCGTTACTTCATCCATATTATTTTTATTTAATAATCTTGTATTGTTCTTTTTAGAGAGTTTTCCTCTGTTCGTGATTTTAATCGGAGTGATAGGAGGGATTGTTGTTATCATTCTTATCACAATGATCATCATAGTATGTCAAAAGAAGGTTAAAAAACCTGCAGGTAATATATTTATTGTAATAACTATTACAATTTCAATTAGAAATGCAAGTAAAAGATAATTACACTTCTATATTATTTGTTATATAATTGAACACATTGTCTTTGAATCCGCATTGTTGTAAAACTTGCTTTGAAGTCTTTGTATTAATGAGCATTGTTAGTTTGAAACGAGCAATGATATTAATGCACAAAGATGACGAAACTTACTTCCCGGTTGACTATCTCTAATATTTTCACTAAGACAATTGTGCCAATAAAATTATAAATATAAAATCGAAAGCAATGTAATCATTATTTTATTTTTATAAGTTAAAGAAATACACTTTGATTCCTTAATAAATTGCTATAATATTGTAATTTCAATATTGTATGACCATCTTCAGACTTCCAGCTTATACTGCTCCTATATAGTTAAATTTATTCTAGACAGCTCACGTTCAAATATATTTCTATGATCTGTTCAAGTGTTTTTCTTATTCTACGTCTGCAATAATATTCACTTACTTCTAGATAATAGTTGTTGTTACCAATGATTTTAGGAGCCTGTAAATTGCGTAACAAGGAAGTTTTATAACATAGCTATCCTCATTCTCTTTTAGACCCAGTTTAGAAAGAATCGAACTAGTCATATATTATTTTCTGTTTTTGTTTGAAGAAGCCCAGGGCTATATTTAAAGTAAAATTTTTAAAAAACAAAATGTGAAAATAACTTTTCGTGAAAATAAAAGTCAACAGGTTCCAAGTTTCCCTGTTTATTTAGTACAAAAATGGATTGTAAAATTTTAAAAACTAAAACCTTTACTTGTTTATACTATGTTTTTTCTTATTAAATGTACTAAATAAACAAATAAATATAGCCATGCTAATCTTTATGCTCTAAATATTAATATATCTCAGATAATAAGTATGCATGTAGTAATTATACCTAAGCAAATTGCCAAAGGCTATTGTCATGTTGAGTACACCTGTTCCGTCAGATAACCGAAGTTAACTAATGTTAGACATATGAACGTCACACTTTGGCTCGGATCACATTCTTATTCAGTACTTAGGTCACTTGGAATTCTCGGTAATGTGTTACACCCATTGTTTGAATGGGTGCCGGTCAAAATTGAACTCCTCTTTTGCTGTTGAAAGTTCGAAAATCGTTCAGCTATTGGAGTGGACGTTGAAAAAAAAATGGTAACTGGGAAAATTAATCTTAATTGAGTTATGATTTGTTTGTTTTCTTGTTTACAGCTGAAGATGTGGAGAAGCAGTGTAAAGAATCAGATCGCTCTTCAAATATATCAGATATTAAGCTGGAACTGAGGACAGGTTCATCCGTCAGTAACGTCCATACAGAGGGAGATTATGCAGGTGGGTAATAATGGAATATTCCTCGTTATGTGTTTGTTTATTCATGAATTCTGCTAGGTGTATTATAAATGTGAAATGCTATTACTAAAATCATATTAAATAAATTGGTTCCTTAATGGTTTAAACGGTAATGTCGCTGGCTTCCCACAGCTCTAGAGCCTTGGGTTCGAATTCCTTTACTTTTGATTGTAAGGGTTTCCAGACATTATAGAGTGACTTGTTACTGGCGTAGGTTACTGACGTATGGGTGGTAGACTCCTTGGCACCCAAGCGTCAACTGTTTTGATTTAATCATGTACCTGAGCCTTTTGCCCATACCATGATAAAGCCGACTATTCTAAATCTATATTGATATTTTTTACCGTGGAACCCTTTCGCCACGTCATGAATGAGAAAAACGAGACAGTCCGCCTGAAGTACCCTAGGTGGACCTCGCGGAATCAAGCTTCCACGACCTACCACAATAAAAGCTATAAACATAAGCCTTGTAGCCTCTATAAGACTGAATTATTTGATGAAAGAGATTATCAATAATTACAAATGAAAAGGGAAAAAACAAGAGTAAGATTTAATAGGGAGTTGAGATGTAGTAAGATAAGTAAGTAAAGGAAGGAGTCACAGATTACAAGAAAAAGTTTAGGGAGAAGGAAGGAGAAACATCTTGAACATATCACATTCTGACCGACCAGGCAGAACTGTCAGCCAAAATCAGCTACAACCAGCATCTTCGAATAAACCTTGGGCTTGATTAGCAAACGAAGATGCTAGATCTTACTGAGGGACGAGAAGAGTCTTTAAAAAGAGCTAAAGCCGCTGTTGTGCCACCACAATGAGAAAATGTGTTAGCTACATCTGACTAATAAGACCGGACTACCACCCAAGCCAGTGCGCGCACGGCAGACTTCTCACCTCCTGGACACCGACCCAGCCTCACCATCCGCCAATTTGTGCCTCTCTTAGTTCATGCCATGAGGGAAGAACCACCCAGGCATGTTAAGCCCCCCCCACCACGACAAGGTGAAGGCACATCGGGGGGGAACCAAGCGTCATCTACATCAACCTCATCGTTTATATGGGATCATTATAGATATCTGTTTAACAAACTGGTACAAGCCATCACCAGCTGATCCCCTAACTCCACAAATCTGGGAGAATTTCTTGAACAACATCTCATAAGAGACTTGATCCTTGGCAGTATTCATTAGATAGTATAACTTGAAGTGGCATAATTAACTGTAGTGGGTGATATATCTATTAGAAGTATTGATACAATATTTGTTCTTTAGTTTTGAGTTTTGAAATAAAAATATATAAATAAGCAGTAAATTGTAACATCAATTCATGGTTTGACATCATCAGGTCTATACAAAAAAATGTTTTATTTATCAAACTTGAAGCACAGGGGAACGGATCTATCAACACAATCATTAATAATAATGGATACATATATTATTGATTATCTAATGACTGATCTAATAACGTATATGTCTTGTTAATTTTATGAATAGTGTGTTACACTCGTTGTAACTACCACTCAAATTAATTCTTAATTATTAAATTATTATTAAATTCTTATTAAATTCTTCATTAATTCATATTTGTATTCAATCTAGGGATTATTTCTGTTCCTTCAAACGATGTTTATATTCCTATCAACTTTAAAGTCTCTTTTTGTCATCATCAGTCATGTTTGAGGATTCTGATTGATATGATTTGAACGCATTCATATCTTCTGATGTACAGTCAGCATAGTCAGGTCATGGACCAGAGAAACTGGAGATTGTAGAGCGAGGATTGATGTATAAGTAAGGTCAGTCGAAAGGGATTCACCACTCGAGAGTTTCCTATTACCAGCAACTATATCTAAGAGCGGCTTCCACTTCGTGGGTGTTATGGCCGGAAGGCTAGGGAGCACAGCGATCAAAACAGGCTTCCACTTCGCAAGTCACGAATTTTCAAATTTCTCTTCCCCTCATCTACTAATAAGACACTGAATGAATAAGATTGAAGTGTTTTCAAAGTTTACTATTCTGAAGTAATTTATACAATATTTGTTCTCATGTTCTTTTTTGTTGTGTATTCATTGAAAAACTACATAAAAGAAATACAGTTTTGTTTAAATTTATGATATCAGATACAGAACACCTTTATAGGCCTTGTATGTTAAGTTTATTCTGAAATTATTAAAGTTGCCTAATACTTTGAGTGGCAAAAGTGGATTCAGAATTTTTGAATCCAAACTAACTTCATATTACTTTCCCAAATGGCAGCATTAACGCTGCACTTTCTACGCTATTATCCCAAGTTCTGATATATAGTTATTAAATAAATTCATGACTTTATAAGTTTATCCTACCATTCAAAGTTGAGGAACTTAGGCTGTATCTATGTTAAAGTTTATGAACCTGATTTTGTCATTACCAAGTTAGTCACATGCCTTTTCTTGAAGACCAGCCATTTTTCGTTTAACTAATCCTACAATTGGTTAAATAAAACTAATTTCACGCTGGTTGTTGATATTTCATTGAATTGTATAATATTGAAAAACGCAATACTATTAAAATCATTAAACCATTCTATACATAAAATAACTTAGGTTAAATATTCTGTAAAATGTTTTTGAAATGCACTTGTTAAGTCATTATGGGTTTATGTACACCTTAAAATATATAATATTTTCCCTGTAAAATGAAAGACAGTGATTTGACGATAATTTGTTACAGGAGGCAGTGAAAGCGGAAGTGACAGTAGACTGGGTTTACCACTAGCAGGTCCTGTAGATCTTCGCTACCCCAGATATTCGGCAGAGTTCACGGAGCCCAACTTCCCTCCGAAAAGTGTAGGTTACCTTTCCTATCTTGTCTGATTTGACTTGTCCGATTTCAAAAGGAAGTCACTTTCACTTCATTGCTTGACAATCTTTATAAACAGTGGTTACCAAACCATTGAACCCTAATATATGGCAATATTTTTTTAGTAATTTATAATGGAATACTAATCCTTAAAGATTACTATTTCAAAAATTATTTCAGTGAACATCTAACTTTTTGAAATGAGAATTTGAACTTCATTAATATTTTCACTATTCTTAAGATATTATTTTTGTATCACCATTTTAAATACATTAACAAAAAAATATCGTATTAAACAAATGATTTTTTATGTATAAAAGTTGCATAACGATTTGTTTAAATATTCCTAATTTTCAAAAGAATTTGTATTTTTTTATCAAAACCTTCCGTAAATTTCTGATCATCTTGGAATGACTCTTTTCTCATCTCCATTTCTAAGTTGTATTATTGTTAAAGTCTCATTGAAAATTCCTAGAGATACATTTGGGGAAATTATTTTTTAGGTTTGGTAACCTCTGACATGATGCATTTTTAACAACAACTAACTAACTATCAAGAACTAACCCTTTTTTTTAAAAAAAAAGATTAAAATTGAGAACTAAATATTTTTTCAAAGCTTTAAATATTAGTTAAATAATTGTAATGGTTTTATAACCGAAAGGGCATATCATATTACTTGTTTTATTAAGTGAAATAGTAATTTTATAAAATACTGAACCATTGAATTGTATAAGACACGAATTAAATAGATAATTTATTTATTACACTCAAGTAACGGGATTTAAACAAAGATTTAAGCACAGTATTATCTTCAAGCACCGTAAATTAATAAATGGAATTTCTTATCTTTAAGAATTGAGCAGGTAATTTAACTTCTAATCTTCAAGTAACATGAGCTATTGAGATAATTTAATTTATAAGTTTCTTGTAAAATGAATATTGTAATTTCATTTTTTTCATATTTAAAAGAATGTTAGAACGATTAATGTAATTTTTTGTATATTTTTCCTAGAGAACTAATTTCGAGTAGAATCATATATCTAAAACCGAATTCCAATTGTAACTTCCTTTTTTTGCTTTAAATGGTAAGGTTTAATGTTTAAAAAAATGGGCAATTAATGAAACTTGAAACTTTTTTTAAGTATATAATTATTTTGCAATGTTCAAAACTATCCATTTTTCTCATTTTTTCTAATGTCGAAATTGCAAACAGTTTTGTATCTTAAAAGTGAATATTAAATTATTATTTTTTTCTATTTTTCAGTGTAAAAAAGATATTTATATTTACTTAAACAAATAAGTTATAAAAGGAATGATTTATTTAAGTACTAAGTGCTTTTGAATTACTTAATATCATTGTATTTTAACCAAAAATAACAGAACATATATTTTAATAATTTAGTCTTAATATCCTAAAATTGACAATAAGTTAGATTAAATGTGATGTTATGTAGACAATAATACCTTTATTTTATCGTTTAGACGTGATATTGAAATTAAAAGATATATATTTTAGAAAAGCTATAAAAATAACTAACCTGTTTCCGAAGTTAAGATACGCATGTGTTGCTTTTCTTGTATTATTTTAATAATAACATCAAGGAAAATCTGTTAATAATAAAATAGAGAGGTTGAATCAATAGGGAGTGGGTTTAATAAGTTTTAAGAAGGAAAATTGTATCTGGATATTATTTCTGCGAACACTGATTACTGTAAGGAACTCAGTATTCAGTACTGAGTAGAATAAGAGTACTGAATGCTATATAGAGGTAATTAGGGAAGTATAAGTCGAGTTTCTTTACGATTATCGCCAGTAATCATGTATTGTTATCATTCTTACCTTAATAATATTGAAAATAATTTCCTTTGTTCAACCAGTTTATTGTTAAAATCACGGTTTCCATTGTATTAACGCATATTAAAACAAAAAAAAAAGTCTATTTCGTTTTTTACTCAATGAATACAACAAGTGAGTTTGACATATAGCTAGTAATTTGAAATTTCACATGCTTTAGCGTCACTTTTTAATAATCAATTAATGTCGTCAAACAAATATTTTTCTTTCTGATACTAACAGCATGTCATTTCAATTAGAACTATTGCTTCTTAAATAATTAATGTTTTTTATTCACAATTCTCTTAAACTGCACTTGGATTAGTTTCATAAAACACTGTTCTATGATAAAAGTCACCTTGCATGAATTCGCGTGTACTGTCTAGCATGGGTTTTTGGCAGCTTGTGGTGATGTGGTGTGGTAACATTTTTTCTAAGTTTTTTTTTTATTCTTAGTACAATTTTTAAATTAAAAGTTTCTTTTAATTTTCTTAGTTTACACCATTTTCCATGACAATGATAATTTACTTTCAAAATTGGTCTGGTGCTAATAAGCCCGATACGTGAATCATTCTAAGATGACGTCAAAATAAACTTTTTTGATGAAGGTTTATTGCACTTATAGCACCTAGAAAAAAAAAAGTGCATAATTTATAGAAAGATAGTTGATGTTATAGTGATTGCACTAATTGTTTTTTTTTTTTTAAACATAGTTATATTTCTTTCAAAGTTAGCTGTTAAATGATCATTCTTATTGAAAAAGTTTTTATTATTTCTTCTGAATCATTTAATTAATAGTAATTCTTATCTCCCCCTTCGTTAGTACTGCGTCCCGCTCTACTCATGAAGGCTCTTCATCTGCAAATCAAATGAATTGCCCGGCCCATATTGAATCAATAATGGATATTAGTAAATGACTTTAGGGATTCATCAACAAATAATTATACCACTTTTTCGATGAAAATACGATCCGAAAGATAAGAGAGGGAAACCAAGCGCATTAGTCATAGAGAATAAGGTAGAAAATATTCAATTTGAAATTATTTATATGATATGGAATATGAAAAAATAATACATAAAAGAAAAACAGAGGGATGAACAGAAAAATGGTACATAAATGAAAGTTAGGGACTGAGGTTTAATAAAAATATAAAATATGATTTCATAATATATATAATTATATTTTATCATATTTTTATTAAAGCTTAGTCCTTAAAGTTTATTTATCTGTCCCTCTATTTTTTTTATTTATTAGTTTTTCATATTCCATATCCTATACTTAATTTTTAAATTGATTCTTTCTTGTCTACCTTATTCTCTGTGGTCGGGGGCGTATACAGCAACACTGTTGGTCTCCAACCTTCTCTGTACCAGTACGCTTGGTTTTCCTCTCTTATCATTCCTGAACACGGTTTAAACCAAAAATTAGAGACTATGGACTGTAATTTTTCTATGTCTCTTTATCTTCATTGAACTTTATCCTAATATAAAAGAAAATAAAAAAAAATATTATTTATAAATTATTATTAGATAATAAATTATTCAGTATACTTCAGTTCAATAATTTTTTTATAGTAGGAAAAAAAATAAAGAAACTAGTTCTGCACAAAAGACGTCTTATAAAAAATACAAGTTACCAGTATGTCGAACATGAGTTAAATAGTTTGAAAAAAAATAGTAATTGTTATATATTTAAACTATTAATTTTTTGTAAGTTGGTAGTTTAAGAACTTAAAAACAATTAGTTTTAGTAATGACTTTTGTTTTGTACATTTGGTATTAGGATTAGTTATACATATAATTAGAATAGAGGCATATATATGATGGCCAATATATTTTTTATTAATGCAGTCTGGGATAGATGTTAATTCCATTATTTGTTTTGTTTGGTTTCAAGTTCATCGTTAATATAATATTTTTAATTGACATATAATAAATATTGACACATAGGACATAATATTTTTTAATTGATTTTTTAATGAAAAGATTATTAATGATTTATTTTTTAATTTTAATTTTTTGCTTTAAATATTGGAGAATATTTGCATAAGAGCAGACAAAAGTAAAACGATTTGAGGTTAAAATCGTTTGCTGATTAGGTTTTATTTTGTGCATATTTTTGTTCATGTTTCTTAAACACATATCTCTATGACTAAGTTTTCGGTATGGGAGTAACATTTTGTTAGAAATCCAATTTTGAAAGTTATTTACTAATATTACTTTATGCAATTGTTAATTAAGACAATGAATCTATAGTTTTTATACAACATACTTTATTTTACTTTTTCCTTATTTTTTTTGTAATAGTATTGACAAGTCAAAATGAAATTGAAAATCTCTTGCGTGATATAAAGAAGTAAACGGAATAATCTGCTGACCAGAAAGCGAAAAACTTTATCTAATCCACTTGGTTCAAGTACAGAATGTTTGATAGTTGTAAATTAATTTCATTTCTACAAAAGAATAATCATTAGAGGCTCTCTTTCATATATTCTTGGTAATTACATTCTGACAATATACTGTGGAAAGTTTTTCTTTAAAAAAATTGTAACAAATGTTTTGGCGTGCCAAGTATGTTTGGTTATGCTCATATCCGAGTGTTTCAATTTTTTTTTTAATTTTGTTATTGGAAAAAGCGCCAT
The DNA here is from genome assembly GCA_026182355.1 of Hermatobates lingyangjiaoensis. Classification (NCBI taxonomy): domain Eukaryota; kingdom Metazoa; phylum Arthropoda; class Insecta; order Hemiptera; family Hermatobatidae; genus Hermatobates; species Hermatobates lingyangjiaoensis. The sequence goes on from JAPFBL010000023.1 coordinate 3,451,111, forward strand.
ATTTGTATCTTTGTCTCTTTTCGGATCAAGTTAATCTTCAAGTGTTTACTGGTTGGGTCTAGTGTTTTGTTAGGGGGTTGTCTCTATGTCAGGTTTTAAACTTTAAAAATATTTAATAAACAATTTGAAAAAAGATAAAAAAGTAATAAAAAAGTGACAGTCGATTAAGACCTGACTGGGCACGGAAGAAACTGGTCGGGGAAGAGACAAGGGTACGAGGTATGATGACTTGAATAATAATGTGTGGAATAAGGTTATAATTTGTAATTTTTTTGTTTTCTTTTTTTTTTGTAGGATGGTTGTAACAACAATGGTTACGTGCCTTACGTGGACTATAGCCGGGAATACACGCCGCCGCCTCTAGCGGTGAGCAGTGCGGGGGGCGGGACGGTAGTCGACCCTCGCTACAGCGCCGTTTACGGTAACCCCTACCTGCGCTCCAGCGTCGGTCCCAACCTCCCGCCCCCGCCTCCTTACACGGCGCTGCGCAACGGCAACTGCCTTCGCAACGGCCGCCCACCTCTGCCCTCCCCCACGTCCCACTACATCACCACAAAGCGGCCTCAGCTGGCCACCCATGTATAACGTTCATAACTCACCCTCCTCGCCGAATTCCTACCTTCTATAAATTAAGTCTTCAATTAATCAAGAGGCGTTTTCTGCCTTCTTTTTTGAATCTGTATGAGACTGACTTAGAATAAAAAGTCTTTTTGAACCTTTCCCCGAGGCAGGATTGGTCTCCAACTTACAGTATTGTAACAGATAATTTATCTCTAATATTTCTAACTTTGTATTTAAAATAAATTGACTCTATTACTGATTCATTATTTCTTATTGTATTCTATTTCAACAAAAAAAATAGTTGTTTGTTAAGCCAATAGTTGTTTTTTTATTATAGATAATTATTTATAGTAAACTTCATTTCAAGAAGTTAAATTTCTATTATATTGTATGTAATGTACATATTATAAATCGTGTATTAAAGTGTAAATATGTATTATCGAAAAATACTTACGTGGAAGAAGTCAAGGTTATTTAATTAAAAAGAATTTTAAAACAAGGGGAACTCCTGCCTCAATTCCCATCAGAACTGTGATTTTTTATGTCTTTTTAAAATTACTATGCCAATGTAAATTAATTAAACGATTTGTTTGTATAAAGATGTTCATAGTGTACAAATTGATAGATTGGTGTAAATGTTAACGAAATGATTAGTAAATTAATATGTACACCTTCCAGATGGATTAGAGCAATGTCGATGTATATAGGTAGTCTTTAACCGCTATCAGTCATTTTTCACAAAGTAGAGTTCTGTGTATTTTTTTATGTACTGATCTTTGTCCAGGCCTAAATGTTGAATTAGTCCTGCGTTAAATGTTGAAGTAAATATTATTGTACATCTCGAGCTCAATCCTAAGATAGCAGTTCTTCTATTCCAGTGTACGACATATATATGTATTATTTGAATTAACTATCTTTTTGTTATATTTATGAGGAAAGTAGGTAGTAAATGGTTTTTTGGATAATGTTGTATTATATTTCTACCTTTTAAAAAAAAATACAAAAATAATGAGATGTCAGTAATATTATTTATTTGAATGTATCAAAGAAATATTAAAATGATTATGTTCTTTATTAATTTCAGTGTATTATTTTTGTAAAAAAATGTAAAGTTGTTTCCCCTTTTACTTGAGTTTTTTTTTTAAAATACTTAATATAAGCGAATTAGTGTAACTAAACGTTTGTGTTATTTGTTTCTATTGTCAAGATTGAGATTTGAACTTTTATAAGAAAACACTTGATGCTGTGACTTGTATATGTAATCAGTTAGTGTCGACAAGCAGGGGGAACGAACACAGCTCTTATCATGTAGGCCTAATCATTATTGATTTGCAAATCTACAAATAAACTTTATTACATAAAAGTCCATTATTTTATTCAATTCAACCTCACCTTATAAATAAAAGTTTTACACGACCCTTTCGATCTCGACATTTTTACAATAATTCGATCTCGACATTTTTACGGATTTACATAGTTTGAAGTCTTCAAAATTGTTTTTTACAGAATTGTTTATAGAATTTTACAAAAAAAAAAGTTTACATACTTTAATCCAACAGAAATTGTTTTAAAGTTTCATATAAAATTTTAAAGTAAACATGTTTTAATGATTTAATACTATCGTATGTAACAACAATATAATTCTTAAATATACAAACAAATACCAAACAAACTATACAGTTTATTAATCTCTCTAGGTGACTGATGGTTGTTGGTAAGCGAGAATGTATAGCAAACCCTCCAACATATCTGAATATCTGAATGCGAGACAACTGGATTGGAGAAGATAATGATTATTGTCAAATCATACCTAAAACTATAGAAGTAAGGGATACTGCTGTATGTACTTTTATGAAGGTCACTGAAGGATTAAAATCTTATGTTCAATTCAATGACAACAATGGGGTGGACACTATGACATGTATGGATTGATGTGGAGTATACGACTCAAGATTTAGACCAGTGATTCTCAACCTTTTTTAAGTCATGGCACTCTTTTAAGAATTGAAAAACTTGGCGGCACACTAAATTAGATAAATTACAAAAACAGAATTAATGAACTATTATACTTATAATACGATATATTTTGTAAACATATCAGACCATAATAATTTTCTTAATATTAAACATATAATATACCGTCTTACCTTGTACACTGCTGTTCTAGCTCTCGGGTGTCACCCATCTTCAACAAGTAGCTCTTGTATTAATAATACTAACCTCTGTGGTAATGACGAAATGCATGAATAATAATTTTCAATAGAATATAAAGTAAAATACCATTACAAAGTATAATATTGTTCATTGAATGATAAATTTCAAGCTACATTTAATGCAGAATTCGAGGTTGCTGTTTTTTGACTTCACTTATATGTGGACGTAAAAACTATAAGACTACTCTAATTTCATGATATAGGTTTAGAAGTCTGTATCTTTTTTCGTTTTAATATTGGTCAAAGCAGAAAATCCGAACTCGCACAAATAAGATGTATTTTTACTCTCGCTTGAACAACGAACGCCATTGAAAACACAGGCATTCGGGCTGCGCGTCCGAAGATTTAGTGGGACCAATCTTCGGTATGCATACCATTATGATAAGGCGCCGCGATTGCACTTTCATCTGGTCCACATTTATTTTAGTAAGCGAAATCCTTTAAATGAAGACAAGCTTTATCTTAAGTTCGGCTTTCAATATTTCTTCTCGACGCATACTCAGGAAGCAAAATGCACTGTCCAAAAATTTCCTCCGCTATTTTACTGTATGCATCCGTAAAATTTCGCGGCACATTTCAAGAATTGCGCCTCACAGTGGTTGAGTATCACTGATTTAAACACACGGTTAAGAAATTTTAATAACATGTCAGATTGATCAATGATTTCAAATTTCTTTAACTAATAAAATTATTATACCCACATGAAAAACCAATTATACATAATTGATTAACATGTAAGTATTGCCATATTAAACAAAACAAAACATCAGTTAGTTGTCAATGAGTTTTTTTTATTATATTTACTATAATAAAATTGAGTGGAATTATTTTTCCAGATTTTTAAAAAATACTCCAACAAAAAATGGTGTTATGGGCGTTATATGATTTTAACTTTTTTTTACGTTAAACGGCTAACTGTAAAAAAGTTATATTTTGTTAGAAAATTCGACCTAATATTAACAATATTTAAAAAGAAAATTAATAACAACACAAAATCAACAAAACGCAATAAACTTACTTTGAAACGCAATATTGAATATTGTTTACCTGCTGTACTTGTCGGGATTGTTTACATCAGTGGTTCTCACACTGGGGTCCCCTAGGGGACCGCGAAGGGGTTGAAGGGGGACCGCGAAGAGTCCATTCAGTACTTGAAATTGTCGACTAGCAGCCCATTTGGGAATGTTACAGTCATAATGACATCGTTGTTGTTGGGAAAGGATATCAAAACGTTGCATCTCAAATTACACCTTTTTCCGTTTGAAGTTTCTGGATAGGTGCAAAACATATTTTCTGTGAATTGTCAATTGGTGATTTTTGGATCCAAATGGTACAGTCCTATCCTGAAGTTGCAAAGCTGGCTCTAAAGGTGCTGATTCCATTCGCAACCACCTATGAATGTGAGACAGCATTTTCTGCATTACTTGCCATCAAAATAAAATCCCGAAACAGGTTAGAAGCCACAAATGATATGAGAGTTGCACTTGCCAAAACTAAGCCAAATATAGAAGAACTGGTTGAGGCAAAGCAAATGCACCCATCACATTGAATGAAGTTTTAATATATTTCAATGTTGCTATTTTCTGATGGAATAATTGATTAAATAAGATTTTTTTTTGTTTTAATAGAAATCGGTTGCAATTTTTTGAAAAAATATTTGTGTGTTTGAATAAACTTTTGTTTCCCCAAAATGTTTTGTTCCAGTAACCTATATGTTAACTGGTTGTTATAAAAGCGTCCGTGAGCCATCTAAAATATCATAAAGAGACCGCCATGCAAAAAATCTCAAAATAGTTTGAGAACCACTGGTTTACATTGACTAAGAAATTATTTCCCATAATCGAGTCAAACGAAATTTTTGTTTCCAAATTTAACACAAGAGGTTTAATAAAAAGATTTTAAATGGTTTAGTATCTAAAATACTTAAAATTATACAAAGAAAACATATACTTTATGACTCCATACAAACACAGCAAACTCTGTCTAGAATCTAGAAATTACAGAAACCTTTGATGGCATTCCATTTGAATGCGAGACAATCGTCTTGGAAAGGATAAAAAATTTGAACAAACCATACCTATATCTAATAGAAGTGAGAAACAACTTTTTAAGGACAATTTTGTAGGTCATTAAAGCAATTAAAATCCAAAACTGAAAAACAAAACTTTTAAAAAGGAAACAGGAAAGCTACATATGTCATATATATATTAGGGCTGCTCAGGAGTTTGATAGGTCTCAGACCTTCAGTCTGATCTGAATAAGTTCAACGATTTCAAATTTGTTTTAACTGATATAATTCTTTTCCAGAGTGATTATATCAGTTTAAAAAATATTAGTAATGAAAAAGTAGAAAATTCTAAATCAAAGAAATTAGTTAGAAAAATCTTTGTCAAATAGGAAAATCGTTATGGCTTAAAGCATTACTCTTAGCTGCTTCTTGGATATAGAAAAAAGCTTCTGATATCACGACTTCAATTCTTTCGACCCAGCATTTATACAGATAGATGTACTAATCCAAATACTAAAGAATGGATTACAACAAACAAACCCAGAATAATAAGTGTAAGTACAGGAACATTAAAGTCTTTAGTAGTTAAAGATTGTCCTTAGGGAGATGTGCTATCATCTTTATTGTAATTTATTCTATTCAATCGGAATAGAATAGGTAAAAGGTAGAACCAGGTTGGTTGATCGGTTGGGAAAATACCGGCTATCGGCTACTGTTTGAAGTCCCGCTTACAATTTTAAAGCTATTATCAAAATTATTAAAACCACTAATTTGTACATATTGAAAATAGGATTACTACCATTAAGGACCTCAAATATTTCGGAAATCCCAGACAGAACTGTAACCATGTCCTGTCTCTATTTGTAAATGAATGACCTACGCACCCAAGTGGTTAAAAGAGACAATCAGTGGTCACTTTGACCAGTTCTCTCTGCATGCACATACTCTGAAACATACGTCTCATTCTACTTCACAAATAAAGTCTTCAAATAATTAAGAAAAGAAAACACAATCACAGAAAAAAATTTATTGACAATTAATGCTGATAAAAACTGGTTGTTACAGTTTACATTAAGTCAAAACTGTCTTCATTCATAAAATAAGAAAAATATTGCATAACACCATAGGAGAAAAATGAAACCAAATCATAGATAATGATGCATTAACAGAAAACAAAATTTCATGAAATTAAAAAGAAAAACAATCGTATTACTGGAACACTCTGCAATTTTAACAAAACAATTAACAATTTTTAATAGAATAGCAATAACACATTAAAATGTTAAAACTGATTCAGTCTAGCATTAAAATATTTTGAAACAGTGACACATAAAAAAAATTTAACGCAGACTACACCACAAAAACACTATTTTTTTTTGTTTGATTAAATTTAATGCACAGTTTTAGTATTCGAGACAATCTAAGTAGTAATCTTCAACTTTTTGATCGCAAAGTTCTAGTCGACAATTTACGATCAACTTCATATGAAATTCCGTCAAAAGTGATATAAAATAAAATTGTCACACAAAGTAAAATGCCAAGGTTGTGCAGAAATACAAACTAAGGTAATTAAATACTTCATTTATTAGTAAATGGATTTCAAGTGGTACTTGTCAAAAATTTGATCGTACATCGGATTTCACAAAATAAAATGATTGCTGTTTTCGTTAGGAAACCTTTTTTTTTTTTTTTTTTTATTTACAAAATGTTAACGAAGCAGAAATTACCATAAACAAAAAAAAAACTATTTGATCCAAACCAAACTTTGCTATAGCCTAAATGTGAAATAAGTAAAAAAAGGACCACTTTAGGGATTCAAGCAAGACAAACTTGAGTGATGATAGGGAAAATTATGAAGCAGTATTAGTCAGTTCGGAAAACTATGGATAGCCCACACATAATTAGTTCTACTGTTTCACCTATCAGACATATATTATGCTTCTGCTCAAAAATTCATCGTCACATTCAAATAATCATTAAAAAATACCACTTTTTTCAGATAAACATAAAATTTCTAAGAATAAATTGATGAAATTTTTAAATGTTAGCATTATTGCTAAAAAATAATAAGCAAAGTTGAAAAATTATACTGCTTCATAGTTTTTAGCGATAGCTGAAGGAGTACTTCGTATTCAGCATCCTGTAGGTAGGCTCGAAACATCACTAGTTTATTATGGACAGCATTTATTTCAATTACTTTTTTTTTTTTGGAAAGATCGCAAAAAGAGTACATTCATCAAAAAGACTGTCAAGACTGCGGTGGATTTATTTATTAATCAAACTTGTTCAAAAGATCTCATATCAATTTATAATGTTATATTTTATAAGGATATTATATAATTAAAAAGAAAAAAAAACCATTATCACTGTTATTTTTAATATCACTACCTTAACATTAAAAGTCTTTAGACACCAACTAACGTTCTTACTAATTATTATGTATATATGTATTACTGTACAGGATTCTTATAGAGGTACACAACAGTAGACTAGATAGAACATACAAGATATTTGGAGGCTTGATAGCCTTCGAGTACTCCACGACTGATAAATACGTTTGACCCCACAGTGTACCAATTCACATTGAATAATTTCATATATAATACATTTTTGTTTTTAAGGATTCATTTTTTGCTTTAAACTATACAAAAAAAAAACTAAACGTTATTATAATAACATTCATTTTATAAACTTAGACACCTACATTAATAATTCCGTATATATTCGGATAAGAATAGGAAAGGCTTATATTTAAACAGAAAACATATGTTTTACCCTTTTTTTTTTCATATTAAAGAGGAACAAGAAGTGAAGAAGTAACAAAATAACATGACTAAGCAGATCTCGAAATAAAACCAAAAAGAAAAAAAAAGAACTCAGTCGCACAAGGGGGAAGGAATGGAATCGAAACTTGACGTAGAGTCTGATTCAGAGGACCTTACTTCATGCCTGGAACAAACATCCCATCAGTAACAAGCTTCATTGAACACTTTTAAGATTCGTTTAGAACTTTCTTGCTAGAGACTGTAATTTCCAGTATTATATTAATCAAATTACTTTATACATATATTTATATACACAATTATATATAAAAATTAAGTTTTCTTGCTACCAGGTTTCAATGCATCGTTTCTTCCCTGAGGGAGAATGGAATAAATTTCAAAATATAGATGTTTTTATACTTCAGTAGCATTTTTTTTATGTTTTTGTACTTTCTGGATCATTTCAATGTATTTTCACATTGAACAGCTCTCAGGAAATAAAGAGTTGGAAGTAAAGCACACTAAGTAACAATTTGAGAATCAACATGCCATTTGACAAAAATAGACATTTCTTTTTTTTTAAATAGGGCCACCAACAGTCTCGCCGACGGTGTACTTGGTCTCCCTCTTTTTATCACTTTAAGAAGGTTTAACAGACAATTGAGATATGTTTTCCTTTTTTTTATGTTTTCTAATTTATTACAAAACTTTTGAAAACAATTTGTTAATGGTTCAAGTATATACAAACACACACTTCTACTGATATATATATATATATATATATATATATATATATATACACGAGTTCGAGATTAACAAAGAGCAACACACAAAGTAGGGAAACACACTTACAGACTCAAATTTTCGCGTAATCCGTCTTCAGGAGAAAAGAGAATGGGAGACCAAGCACGTTGTAGACGCAACGGCAAGTAACCCGTTACTTGCCGTTGCGTCTACAACGTGCTTGGTCTCCCATTCTCTTTTCTCGTGAAGACCGATTACCCGAAAATTTGAGTCTGTAAGTGTGTTTCCCTACTTTGTGTGTTGCTCTTTGTTAATCTCGAACACGTATTGTGTCCAGTTTGGATCGTATTTCGTTTTATCAGTGAATATATATATATATATATATATATATATATATATATATTATATATATATATATATATATATACTTCAAACACTTTAAGAAATACGAATGAAAAACATAAACTAGGTCTTACATTCAATATTTCGACTTTTTTAATGGTCGTACTCAGGAAAGGCAGTTGAATGGCGAGACGAAAACCAACTCATATATATATATATATATGTATATATATTCACTGATAAAACGAAATACGATCCAAACTGGACACAATACGAGTTCGAGATTAACAAAAAGCAACACACAAAGTAGGGAAACACACTTACAGAAAATTTGAGTCTGTAAGTGTGTTTCCCTACTTTGTGTGTTGCTTTTTGTTAATCTCGAACTCGTGTGTATATATATATATATATATATAGATTACTCTGAGAGCTTCTGAAGAAGCACTTATTAGTCTTCTGGGCGGTAGATCGGCTCCTGGGCTTAACCTCAATCGTTGATTTTTTTTTTTTAAGTTGTTATCAGCTTTTAATTTTATTTTAGTTAAATGTTTTCATTTTTTAATTTTTATTTGGCTTTTATCTCTTTATCTACCCTGTCTACCTTTCCTCCGAAAGTTGGCTACACTGTTTGAATGCTTCAGTTCGAACGCCAAGTCAGTCGTTATCAGCCTTTGGAGCGATTCACTTCTTTTCCTGAAGACGAGGACATCGAAATATAGTAGTGAGTTCAGTGGTTTCCTTTCTATGTGTTCTTTTTTAAATTCTAGTTTATATATATATATATATATATATATTTTGTTAAAAAGATTTCACATAAACACGTGAAATAACAATCAATGATCAAACCACAATAAGAAATGGGAAAACAAGACTAAGATCTTTCAACCGTAACAAGCGGTCTTCGTCAGAGTCAAAAACCCAACTGAACACTAGATGCAGAAAACATCTGGTGAGGAGTTGAGAAGAGTGGTAGGGAAGAGTGGTATTTTAAAAGGGTGAAAGCGCAGGAAAGGACTAATGTCCAGAAAGGGATGTTTGGGGAAACAAAGGAGTACAGTAAGAAAAAGTAAAAAATATTTAGCTAGTGGATAGTTTTTTACTTTTTCTTACTGTACTCCTTTGTTTCCCCAAACATCCCTTTCTGGACATTAGTCCTTTCCTGCGCTTTCACCCTTTTAAAATACTACTCCTCCCTCCCACTCTTCTCAACTCCTCACCAGATGTTTTCTGCATCTAGTGTTCAGTTGGGTTTTTGACTCTGACGAAGACCGCTTGTTAAGGTTGAAAGATCTTAGTCTTGTTTTCCCATTTCTTATTGTGGTTTGATCATTGATATATTTTGTTATATATATAATGTTATATTTTGTAAGGATATTATATAATTAAAAAGAAAAAAAAACATTATCACTGTTATTTTTAATATCAGTACCTTAACATTAAAAGAAAAGATAAACTTGGAAGGCAGAGCGGCGATTTGGAAAAAGTAAAATTGTTTTACGTGGATTAAGAGTGCCGGAGGTAGATATGAAATAGAAATAACAAATATATATATATATATATATATATTTGTGAAATTTGGTAGCAGCTTCTTTTAAGCACATATGATTAAAAACATAACCATAGTTGGCAGAAACTTGCTTCTTTATAAGTTTCTTTATCTTCCTAAATAAGGATTTCGTTGTTGTATCTAACTATATAACAAACTTCCTACACAGTTAACAGTCAACATTCAATAAAGGAAAAAGCCATCGAGAATCATTCTCGTCCTGAACATGGCTTTATGAAAGAGTTGAAACATGTTGACTGTTAACTGTGTAGGAAGTTTGTTATATAGTTTAGATACAACAACAAAATCCTTATTTAGGAAGATAGACATACTTATAAAGAAGCAAGTTTATGCCAACTATGGTTATGTTTTTAATAATAATTATATATATAAACCAATTAAAAAAGATAGCACACAGATAGACACAGGAATAACTCACTTCTATATTTCGACCATCATCATCATCACGAGGCGAAGAGTCCCGTAGGAAGGCAGAGCGGCGATTTGGAAAAAGTAAAATTGTTTTACGTGGATTAAGAGTGCCGGAGGTAGATATGAAACGGTCAACTTGTAATCCTGTAATAACAGGACTCATAATCACTGTCTTTCAATATCAGGTAGCTACGGTGTCACTGAGTACTGCTTTAAGATGTCAAGTAGTCTACAACACTACACCTAACGTCACATCTAGAACTGTGTGGGGATTTAGTTTTTCTTCCCCAAAATTCTAATGATGAGCAAATACCACACAATAATGATTGCATAGCGCGTCCGTTATAACATTGACTTGGTTTACTATCCACTCTAGGACTCAGACCAAGACCCAGGAATCATGTCATTCTTTACCAAACGTGAAAAATTATTTCCATTTTTTAGACAAAACTCACAAACAATGAAATTTCTTGGTGCTATACAGAGTAGTTAAACCTAATAAAATAACCTTTCAAAAGTTAATTAGAGAAAAGGTGAAATAATAAAAATCCAATTATTTGTTCCGGTTCAGACTTTACTAATAGGCGAGAAGAATCAAATTGCTAATTCCTATCTAATTAAAATTTTGTAATTAATGATTGATAGTAAAAAGGAATAATTACTTATCCAGGGATAATTAAATAACAGGTAATTACACCAAATCAAAAAAAATAAACACTGATATCTAAATAGGACAAGTCAATGATAATGAAAGAATAATTACTTTGGTTGAGATATGAGTAAACTAATTTTCTTTTGAGGTGGTTCAGAAAGCTCCAAATCGCACTTCCGTTTAACAGGCCCCAGCGAAGAAGGCCTCATGGCAATAGGGCTCTGACTACGTCTGAAAAAATAATGAAGTTATTGTTATTACAACATTTATACATCATTTAGAAGCCTATGAATAAATCAGGAAGATAAACAAACCCACATAAACGAACTTATACAAAACACATTGGAATTTGGGTACAACTTCTCACATGTCAGGCCAATTGGTTTGGATATGAGTTGTACAATACGACTAGTCAATCTTATGAAATGGGACAGTTGTCTACACCTAGTAAGATGTCAGAAATGGCAATGAAGAGAGGTAGGCAATAGGCTACTGATACCAACAGTAGTCAACTGTTGGCAATGACTAGTTAGATGTCTAGGAAGGTGGTTAGAAAGTGGAGTAATGATCTGCTTGGTTAGGGGAAAGAAACTGTTTTCTACATCTAAGAATATATTCTTGCAGGTGGTTAGGAACTGAAATATTGTGAATTGTGCGGTTTGAGTAGGTTGACGTTTGCCTACAGCTATTCAGATATCAATGGAGGTTGTAAAAAAAAAGTTGAGGAATGTGAAATTTTTGGGGAGTTTATGGTTTCTATTGCTAGCAAAATATCTAAGTAAGTGGATAGGAAGAGAGATGAACAATTGTAGTTACTGGTATATCACTGTTGGCAAATGCTAATGTGAACTGTCGAAGAGAATATCCTGAATTGAAGTGAAGACATGCACGACTGGCCTTTGGCTAGTCAAATTTCGAATACTGTGGTATTTGAGGTAGGTTTACTGTTGAAATGAATTCGTGGAATCGTGAAGTACTCATGCTTTGGAGTTGGGATAGAGCAACTCACATGTCAGGCCAATAAGTTTCGAAATGAGGTGAAGATCAACAGAGTTTGACCGTTGACTGTTTGAATAGTCAAACTTATGAAGTGCTAGACAGTTATCTACTTCTAGTAAGATGTCAAGAAATGGCAACGAAGAAAGGGAGGCAATACGTTACTATTATCAACAGTAGCCAACTGTTGGCAACGACTAGTCAGATGTCCAGGAAGGTACGCTCGGTAAGTTGAACAAAGCGAAAATAAATGAATTAATAGAAGAAGAATCCACACAAATTTTAATTTTAAACATTATGTTGTATCCTCTGACAAAGTAAAGATGTTAAAAAAAATTACTATCATTTATTACAATTTTCCAAATAGTTGGCTTATTTAATCTGTTTAATAGTTTTTATGGGTTAACACTGAGTAGATAGGTGGTTCACAGTTCCCCCTAATGATAAAAAGTGGTTAAAAAAGTTTGACATTCATGGAGAGTTCATGATTGTTTTGCTGAGACTGTTTATAATTGACTGTTATGAGAATGGCAGAAAGGAAAACCTATTCTAAAGAGGTAAATTATGAATATCATTGAATTAGTTGTCATAGAAGCCATAATTTGGTAAAATGTCAAAGCTTATTTACCAAATGGATGCAGCTGTGCCTACCGACTATGCCTATCTTCATAAAGTAATGAAACTTTTTATTTATTTGTATGGACTGAAATTATTTTTACTTGATAGTTCGATTGTAAAAAAATTCTGATTCTGAAATTTAGTACAGATACTAGGCAATCGAAAAATGATAAATTAAGAAATATAAATTTAAAAAAACGATTCAGCAATTTAAAAAAAAACAGGTCAAATTAGTTATTATTACTATTTTTCTGTTCACCCGTGCAAAAGCAGAGCAAGCTGTGCGAGTATTTTATACTAAAATAGCATATTAAGAAAATAGAAAAGTGAATTACCTAGTGGTAAATTTGCGTGTCGGACTTGGAGAAGTTTTCAGAAAGTAATGTCTGTACAGCGGTAACCTAGTAGGGGAAGGTGCTGGAGAATTGACAGGGGATTCGGTTACTTCTTCCATCTGAAAAAAAAGAGAATAAATTAATAGTGAAATGTTGTAGTACAGGTATGATAACAATGGTCTATTAGCGAGTTAAAGTATAATCTGGCAGTTTAAATGTAACTTTAAATACTCCAAAATGTATATGGAATGAAATACACAACCAAATGTTGTTGGAGCATATAAATATGTGAAAAAGTATGGTTTATTTCTTTATGTCAGAATAATCAGATAACTATACAACCACGTCGTTTCGTGTTAAGTCGATCTCGATTATATGTCGGTTTTAAACCATCTACGTCCCATGGTAAACTGTTAAACCAACAGTCACGGTAAATTAATTTTTTTTTCTAGCCTTATTATTACAAAAATAATTATTTCTATATTTATGTTTAACCTCAAAGAAGGCTTTTATTTCATGTCACAGCAAATCACGCTCATAAACAAAGTATTCGCGATGTAAGGTAAACATAAAATTGTACGCTATTCATAACCTTTTTTCAGAACTATGCACTATTAATAGTAAAATTTATTTGTTTGTAAGCTTAAAATAGATGCTTATTAGCCTAATAGTACTGAAAATTGCATTCATGAATAAAGTATTGTACAGAACTTGGAAAGGTTATTTTCGGTTTAGCCTCTTTGCCTAGAGGCTCATTAACGACGTTGGGTGACGTATACCTGTAATTATTTTCAAGTTTTCAAGTAACTCATGGTCAATAAAACTTTGTTGGTAAGTACAGAATTCATTAATATCTAATACGTGTCAAGTTTATGACATATAAAGCAATTAAACTACAAAGCAAATAACAAATAATAAAGTAAAGACATATATTCCTCTGATTCGTTTATCAATATTGCTGAATAGGTAACATTATGCTGATTACTAAAAGGTCCATTACTTCAAATGAATACCTTTGGTTCGGTTAACAAGGTCAGATCTTCATATGACTGTGACATAACCATTGCTGAGTTAAGTTCCCTTTCATGTGCTGCCTCCCTTCCTAGAATGTCAACACTCTCCTCTTGTCTTAGTTGATTTACTCTAGGGGTAAGCTTGGGTGAGGAAGGACCAGATAGTGGACTAAAACTTGTACTAAACCTTCTAGGACGGCAACCACCAGCCATTATCTTGGGCGAATTTTCTCTGAAAGAGAATTCACAAGCAATAAAAACATAACAAAAGAATGAGCGGTATAATTAAAAATATTGTATTACATACCTTATTGTGTTTGTTTGATTTACTAATATGTTATTTAGTTCATTAATCATTGGTGCACTGCTTGATCTTTTAAGATTAAGAGGATTTTCTATATCCATTTTCAGTGAATTAGAATTCATTCTAAACTACTTAAATAAAAAGTTGACATTCAAAAAATCATATAAGCGGCCCAATACCGCAAAATAAAATTAACACCTTTCATTTGTGGCCAAATTTCAAGCAGAGAAGAAGTAATCAACCGAATATGAAAGATACTATAACTAAGAAAGGTATAAAATATGACATATTCATATCCATAACTACTAAATTACAATGAAGCGTCAATAATATATATCTTGCGTATATTTCTTATAGCAGTAAACATTATCAAACAATTTCTATGGCACACGAAGAAAAGTTTTTTTTTAAAAATCACCTAAGTAAGATGCATGACAAAGTAAAAAAAATCCACCAGAAGCAAACATAATAACAAAAGATTTCTGGAGCTATATTCAATACTTATCAGCTGATATAACGATGGAAGCGGTTCACAAAAGTTTCAAGACGCCCATTTCAACTTGTATATTCATAGACCTACTATTCCAGCCATTACTTGGACGAACCAGATAGTCAACACTGTAGGTTGTCTGATACAGTTAAATTTTGGATGTGACAGTGTCTTCTTTTTCCTGATAAATTTTTGTTTATTAAGGAAGCGTGAAAATGACAATGGGAGATGAGACTCCAGTTGCTACATTAATAATGCCTGTTCTAATCCGTCCAATTCTGTCCCAGGTAAATGAATTCTCTTTAAAAACCTATTTATTAATTTCTTCAATTCTTGTTCAAATCTTTTTAGATTTGAATTGAAAAAGATTTTTCTTACAGTTGGAGAGACGAGATGTGGTGGCTTCACAAACCCTTCGTGCTGCTTTATCAAAAGTTGAAGCATCTTATCCAGGATTTACTTCAGATTTTATTATTGGTTTAGTAAAACAGAGTGAAATAAATGTAAATATGAATGAGAGCATGTTGAGACTGCAAGGTGCTGCTTCTGATTCTGATGGTATGGCCAAACAATATTGTTATCTTTTCATTTCAAATCGTTTGTTAATTAAATATGCTTTTAGCTGTCGAATACAGGCTAAATCGGTCTGAAGATTCCTTTCAGGAACTTAATAGGAAATCAGCTTCACTTAAAAGAATCTTAAGTAGAATTCCTGATGAAATGAGTGACCGAAAAACTTTTCTAGAAACAATCAAGTAAGTTGTATCAATTCCTTCTTTTAGATAGAACTAATGGTCATAATTCTTTTATAATTATTTGTTGTGTAGAGAAATAGCCTCTGCAATTAAAAAGTTATTGGATGCAGTTAATGAAGTAGCAGGTTTTATTCCTGGCTCAACAGGAAAGCAGGCTTTAGAACAAAGGAAGAAGGAATTTGTTAGATGTTCCAAAAGATTTTCTAATACTCTAAAAGACTATTTCAAGGAAGGACAGTAAGTAATTTTCATAGAACTACTAAATATTACTACTATTGAGTAGTTATCTACATGAAAATATGTTTTGATGAATTGAAGTCTTTCCGCTAAGCATTAAAAACCACAATGAAAACCGTATTTAACTATTTTATGCCAAATTTTCTACTTCGAGCCCAATGTTTTCCAAAAGTTACAAAACCTTCAAATTTTATAATTCTATAACGAATATACTTATGGTTCTTTTAGTTTTATTGGAAGAACTTATAATAATAATATGGACACATTGCCTGTTGTTAGTTTCATGCATGCAATAATACTTTTTATTTCTCATAGACCGCCCATCCTGTAATTTTATTCTTTAACAGCATGTTTGTTATTACTGATTGATTTATCTTACAGAATTTACTTATTGTTTTAGAATTTATGGAAATAAGTAAATTTGGCATTTGTGTTAAAGGATTTTAACGAATTGAATCTATGTATGCGAAATTATCAAGGTTGAGTTGTTACTTTTAAACTGCTATCCCTGATTGATGTTTTAGTTGACCATGATGTATATATTAGCCTTACTCAATTAAGATCTATGGCATTCATATGTGTTCACTATTTTTTGTATTGATTTAGTATATTAGTCCAAAAGTTCCCTTAATAATTTGATCTGACTTTTCTGTTATTCATTTTAGTAGGTTATGTTTTTTTGGGACAACACAACCATATGCATACAACTATATATGTTTAAAAGGAAACTTTATCTTCAGTTCTTTCTTTCATCTAATTACTATATACTTTGTTATAAGTGAAACATAGCAATAATTAAAAAAAAAACTATTATGTTATATCGTGAAAGAACCCATTTTTCAATCCTTTTCCTGATTAATATACTTCATTAGCACTATTGTTGTGGATGTGTTTATCTTATTAGAAAATTTGGAATATAAAGACATGTCCACATAGTATAGCTTTTGGATAAAATCAGCGTTCGTTGAGGTTTCTTTAGGGACATAACGGAATTTGATGAATACAGGTACTATTTGTTTTTCACTTAGCCACTCTCATGTAATGAAGTAAGGTATTAGAGTTTCTCACAGCAATCATGTTATACTTAAAAGTTTATTAAGTTCCTTTTGAGTGAGTAACAATTTACGTTATACTTAGTAAAAAATATTGAAATAAAAAAACGCATTGCTTGCTGTTCCTTGTCATATAGTATTATTGAAATAGTTGTTCACAGTTTTATTAATGTAGTGAGATGTTTAGAAGCATATTTAAGGTTAGGTTTTATGTTCTCCAGAAAAAGTAAGATCAATGGGGATGGCATCGTTAAAAGAAGAAGTTATATGAAATTATTTTGCACCCATCTCAACGTTCATTTTTGTGTAAACTCTTCAGATTACACGACTTACCATAACTACTTACCATTACTATATCCAGAAATGGATATTTCTGCTTACAAATAAATGGATTATTTGTAAGTTTGATATTAATTTACAATTATTTTGAACCCATCTCAACATTCATTTTTGTGTAAACTCTTCAGATTACACGACTTACTACTATATCCAGAAATGGATATTTTTTAATGGAAATATCCAGAAATGGATATTTCTGCTTACAAATAAATGGATTATTTGTAAGTTTGATATTAATTTACAATTATTTTACACCCATCTCAACGTTCATTTTTGTATAAACTCTTCAGATTACACGACTTACTACTATATCCAGAAATGGATATTTCTGCTTACAAATAAATGGATTATTTGTAAGTTTGATATTAATTTACAATTATTTTACACCCATCTCAACGTTCATTTTTGTATAAACTCTTCAGATTACACGACTTACTACTATATCCAGAAATGGATATTTCTGCTTACAAATAAATGGATTATTTGTAAATTTGATATTAATTTACAATTATTTTGAACCCATCTCAACGTTCATTTTTGTATAAACTCTTCAGATTACACGACTTACTACTATATCCAGAAATGTATATTTCTGCTTACAAATAAATGGATTATTTGTAAGTTTGATATTAATTTACAATTATTTTGAACCCATCTCAACATTCATTTTTGTGTAAACTCTTCAGATTACACGACTTACTGCTATATCCAGAAATGGATATTTCTGCTTACAAATAAATAGATTATTTGTAAATTTGATATTAATTTACAATTATTTTGAACCCATCTCAACGTTCATTTTTGTGTAAACTCTTCAGATTACACGATTTATTGCTATATCCAGAATCAATAAAGAATATTTTAATACAAGGAAAATGAAGCCAAGAATTTAGAAAAATTGACTATTTGAATTTCTGGTGTCCTGAATATAGTTTGTTGAGTTATAAATAGAAATTCTGTTATCCCTCATATTTTTTCTTTTCCCACTCCCAACGTTGGCATTTATCCATTTGACGCCATTTTACATTTTACAGAAGGGCATGTTGGATATCCAGGTTCTCCTCCAAATTCGCTTATGGTACAAGCCATATTTTCCTTTTAAGTTGTGGTAGCTAACAATATCCATAGTACATCGTAGTCACAGTAACTGATCGTCATTTAATGTCCCACTTTTCCTGAACTCTTAACTAATAGGATTCTTATTTCTTGGTCAAACTTTAATTCACATGGGTTAGACTATCTTTTAGTTATTTATGGTTCGTAATATAAAGAATTGTATGCAATGAGATATATATGCTGATGTTTAACACTGTATAAGTGAATTCCAAGAAGTTTCAATGGGGCCCGAGTTGTACTTTGGCAGCACATATACTTTTATACCTTAGCCGTATAACTGACATCGTACAGTTCTGAGGAGCCTTGATACATCCTTTCCCTAGATACTGCATGTACAAGATTCTAGCGTGAACTCTTTAATGGCATGATCACTAACAACCAGTAATTGTTGCATTTCTGAAATTTGTGATTTGTTACAGGGCCAACGCCGTTTTCGTCAGTGCTTTGTATCTGATTAATCAAACGAACATGATGATGATAACTGTTAAAAGTAAATGTGAATAAGTCAACAGAAATTATTTATCTTGTTAATCCTCTTTTAACTACTAAGATTATTTATGTTTTGTTATTTTAAATGTTTGAAATTACTTTAGTATTCAGTGTTAATTATTAATACATTACAACTTGTACAAATGTTTAAAAGCTGTGTACTTTTTTTACCTTTAAAATCAATAAAAACCGAACTAAACAATGGAAAAATAAATAAGTATAATTTATTTTATAAAATGAATAAAAATAATTAGCAATTAACATTAAACTGAGAAGACAAATGAGTCTTCTGCTGCTCCCAAAGTTATATTAGCGTTAGGATAAGAGATCTGCCTTAGAAGCCGTACATGGTAAGATTCATTGAAACTGAGTACATTTACCAAAACAATCTACAACTCACATAGAGAACTAACACAAATTTTTTTGAGACCAACAGATACATACAACAGGTTATTTTATAATCAGAGTTGTTGAGTACACATCTATTTTAAAGTATCAGACAAAAGGAAATTAGTTTTACCTTTCCAAGCACACTTTCCAAGGTAAAACTAATTTCCTTTTGTCTGATACTTTAAAATAGATGTGTACTCAACAACTCTGATTATAAAATAACCTTTTGTATGTACGAGTTTGTTGGTCTCAAAAAAATTGGTCTTAGTTCTCTATGTGAGTTGTAGATTGTTTTGGTAAATGTATGATAGTTCTTACTCTAATTTTAGCCCTGAAGATGATATACAAATACATCGAAACGTCGGCCTAGGAAGGAGTTTATTTTCTTTTATTTGACCTAGCCCTCAATAACAAAATATAGAATATATATATATATATATATATATATATATATATATATATATATATATAAGGTGCTACTTTTAGGTATAACTCCATTCTAATTTATAGAGTATGGCTTATATGGGGCTAGTTTGGCTTCTATCCTCCTCACTAGTCGCCATTAGTCAAAATGTTTACATTTTATTTAAAAAAAAAGATTTTAGTTGTTTGAAAATCTGAAGATTCTTTCAATTATTGCTTCGGTTACTTCATAATAATGCTAAAATTTGAAAATTCTAAAGTTAATAATTTAGGAGAAAATAGTTATTTAGCTATAAATTTGAAAATTCTAAAGTTAATAATTTAGGAGAAAATAGTGTCTAAAAACACATTGTGTCCACAAAAGTAACTTTCCAGTGATGCCATATTGACACCAAACAATTGGGTACATCTATATTATACTATTATCTTTGTGTAAAATATGGATTTGATTCATCAAATATTGTAGGCTGCAGCATTGGATATATACCGACCCTCTCACCAAAGAGATATCATCGATAACACATCAAAAAAGAAATTTGAGACCTCAACAACTGGAGATCAATTTTTTACATGACCCTTCTTATATTTAAAGTAATATACTAAGTAGTTAAATTGATTTTAAACGAACTGAATAATAAGTTTAGTTTAATTCAGACCGGACATCAGTCTTGTTGCACTTTTATATTAGTTCGAGTCTAACAGAAACCTTAGCTCTTCAGTCAGAAGTTAGCTCATGCAAATTTTTTCCACCGTTGAGATAGTAATTATCTTCCAATCACTGCAATGCTAAAATTTTGCATCATAAAAATATATGAATTTTGAAAATTGAAATATACAGTAAATAAAACAATAATTGCGTTCTAAACGAAGTAATATGTCAGATTGTGCTATAATGAGGATTGCATATTCGTTACATAATCGACAGAGTGGTGATAGGGTATATTATACCTCAACAAGTAGGGTTGAATTAGACCTCAGGTACTTAATTGTCATTTACAAATATATCTATAGATTACAGATCTAACTGAACGAAAACTAAGCGGTCACTTACTGGGAGCACTTTATAACATGGTTTCCACATTGTTTTTTTTAAAGTAAGAGGAAGACCCGTAAGGTCATTCTCAAAGTTAATCACATTCAAGGATTTAAGAGAACTTAGACTGCTGAAATGTGAACTCATGGTCAGCCTGTTATGAAATTGACTGTTTTACCATAAATTTATTAATAAAGGGCACCTTGAGATCATCATAATGATTTTGTTGAGTACGCTGTAGGTACAAGAGTTTTCTACTAAACATATTTGGATGCTAATTTTAGAAGGTTTAGTGAACTACAATGTTCTAAGTTCATGAATGCTGAAGGCAAAATAAACACTCGAATTTGTGAATGAACTAAAACAACAGAAAATAAAAATATCGAATAATCTGAATATAAAATACATGAGTCAAAATGACATTGATTGCAGCTATAACCATAACGCCCCCTCCCCTCCTCCCCTCAATAATTGGGAAGAGATATTGCATCTGAAAATCCTCATCCCCTAGGGTAAGGTGCTTGAGAAGTACTCCAAAACTTCCATGCTTGGTCCATTTTTAGTTTGTATATTTCCATTACGTGAAGTCCAGCGCTGAATGCAGTAGTGTGTATTCCTAAAATCAAACCAAACCATAACTTTTAATTGCACAACATGTGAGTATATATTTTTTTTAGGTTGAGTAAAGTTTCTATTGACGTTCAGCATTGGCATCACAAATAGAAGTCTCCAACCTTGATCATCAACAATATCTTATAGGACTGAGAACCTTTCTTATCAGTTAAAACGAACAGTACATCAAACACGAGACGAAGCTCATCATTATTTGACAAATTTTTGGCCCTTGGACATACAACGTTAAAAAAATATGACTTAAATAATATTCGGGTCATAATGTAGAATTATCTCCCAAGACAAGATAGGGGAATTATACGATTGGGTCTTTTAAGATGGGAAATTATACAGACGAATGTTATTTATTACATTATACGATATTCAATGATCAAACCACAATAAGAAATGGGAAAACAAGACTAAGATCTTTCAACCGTAACAAGCGGTCTTCGTCAGAGTCAAAAACCCAACTGTAAAACCGTTACAAGCTGACCGCTTGTTACGGTTGAAAGATATTAGTCTTGTTTTCCCATTTCTTATTGTGGTTTGATCATTGATTGTTGTTTCACGTGTTTATGTGAAATCTTTTTATTATACGATATATATACATTGTATGTATATAGACATTTGTGGTTATCAAATTGTAATTATAAAAAGCTTTGACTGGTGCATTATTTCAAAAGTATTTTTGCTAAAGACAAATATTATGTCACGGTTGAGAACCATCTCTGTACCACTGGGATTGGTTTCCCTCTCATATCTATTCTGATGCCCGATCAAATCGGAAATGAGAGACTGCAAATATCTGTTTTTCATTTATTTTTGCCTCTTTATCTACATGGAACTTTATCATCTTCAATTAATTAATCATCATTATCTTCAATACAATTTAGTTATATCATGTACATACAGATTGCTAGTTAAAATATAAATATATGAGATGCTTTAAAAGCATGCATTTCATCTGAAGCAAAATTAAATAGAACAGGAAATTTAAATGAAACAGGCATGTACATACAATCTGGAATCCCTATATTAAGAACGGAGTTCTATTGCCTTTTATTGGAATTTATATTATTTTAAAACGAGGCTGGGTGGGCTGGTTCAGGACCATATTGGCTATTCGAGGTTACCCTGATAACAAACGAGTTCAACTTTCAACCTTCATCATTTAACATACAAATTTTAACTTTCAACATTTAACATTCAATAAGACCAAGTCAAGTCATCCAAATTTGTCCAAATAAAGTCAAGTCGAGTCGTTCAAGTCAAGTCAAGGCAGAATGAAGTCGTCCAAGTCAAGTCAGTGTCAAGTTGTCTAAGTCAAGTGCAAGACAAGTCCATATCAAGTCGAAGTGAAGTCAAAAGAAGTGAAGTGAAGTCCTACCCTAGAAGCTGATAAATGCTTCAAATATGAGCTGCTATTGAAACCATATAATACTATAGCAAACTGTGTATCTTGAATTGAGACTCGCAATGAGATCTTTATCATCTTGAGCCGGACTTCATTTAGGTATTTCAAGTGTATTTGGCTGTGTATCTGAAATGCTGAAGCTTCTAATCATGTTTAAATCTCAACTATTATATGCAAATCTACTGTGTAATTTATTTTAATTGTAATGAGTATAAAGTCGTTGTATTAGGTGAAAACAAATATATAATTTTGAGTCTACAGTGTCACGCAATTCAAATGTTGAAAGTTATAAAGGTGTTGAATAAATTATGTGTTACTTCAGATCGACTTTCTAATACAACTAATATTGTTTGGTGGAAGAAACCCTTTTAAGATATTGAAATGGTATAGTTATTTTCTAATTAGAAATCTACGTAGTGAAATTACTTGTAGTTGTTGAATAGAATATTTCTTTTATGAACTTTAAATCTATAATTACATAGTATGTTCATTCTACCCTTCTAAGTAAGACGTACGATTATGGTTTAGAACGGAGGGTTGGAAGGGAGTGGAAACGCTTTTATGAAGATGTGTGTTTACATTTTTACTGTAATTCTACTGTGGAGGTAACTTGTTAAAACATAGGTGTTTTTTGTTCTTTAAATCTATGCATGCATTACTGCTACTATCTACTCTTTCATGAAGCTCATATGGCTTGGGGGTAGAAACGTATTTGAGGCAGTGTTGTCAAATGTAATTCTCTTAATAATGCTAGATTTTGGAGGAATAAATACTACAATTATTTATACCATACTAAAAAAAAAAACTTTACTGTATTTTTACTCGCCAAACACAAATAACTCCACAACTTGTATTACATTTCGAATAGTACTTCATCAAAATTTGAAATTACATATTTCTGTTCTTCTGGAGTCTTTTCAGAGTCATAAACTTCCATAGTCCATATTTTGTTGATTACAGCATGTGGCAATTCGAAATTTTTACATTTGTTGTACCTTTACGCTAAACAGTAAGAATAGCTGAAAGCATTGGCAGCATCATTTCATTTCGTAGTTTATTCTTGAGTACGTTCATACTGCTGAATAAGGGTTCTACTTCAGCATTTGAATTAGATAAAACTAATATATTTAATGGAAACGTTGCAAGATACCTGAATTGATTTTCTCCCGAAGCATCTGTGTAATTATATACCTGAGACTAGAATTCTTCAGTTGTTGATGTATTTGTCTATTTATTCAAGTGAATGTTCTTGTACTGCATTTCAGTTAAAGACTTTACTTCATTATCTAAATTAAATTATTCCAGGAGAGGAATGATGGGGAGTCTTGATATAATTCAAGGTATTCTGCACTAAGAATAAATTCATATTCTTTAATAATGTGATGTTTTCAGGCAAACGATTAAGTAACACTTTATAAAGACACAGCAAGCAATCTTGGGCTCTTTTTGGGATGACCTTTTCTTGAGAAGCTTGACTTTTCATACCAGCTTTAAGTTCTAGTAGTTCTTTTTTTTTTAAATCTGTATCCTAGATGCGGATTGGGATAAAGAAATTCTTCAATGTCAACATTATAATCAAAAGAGTCAATTCTGCTTGTTGGTAGTGCTAAAAAAGTTTCCAATGCATTGGATGAGCTGTCATAATTCAGAGAGTAAATTTGTTTTAATCAACAGTATTGAATTCAAATAGAAAAAATGGAATGAAGAGCTCATTTGGAGGTTACTATACATTTGTTATAAAAGATCAGTACTGTTAACACCTTTCATTATCAATATTTGAAAATGAGTCTGCGAATATATGCAACGATTAATTTTTATTCCTAAATTAATTTCATAAAAACAATAGTTATTTTGAAATGACAAATACTGCTAGAAAAATTCTAGGTACTTTGTTATGAGACTATTTCTGCTGCTAGATGCTAGATGAATATTTTTAGTACTAAATGACTTAAAAGTGCTGAATCTAACAATAAAAATACTAAATTGGCAACACTGATTTGAGGGATATGAAGAGATGTTGATTACATTCTTCCTTTGATTCTACTGTGTGAGGAAAGTCGGCTTTATTGTATTCAATAGATGTTTTATTACAATTAAGTTTATAATTACATAAAATATTTTTATTTTACATTTTCATGTCATTTAAACGTTTTGCTGGTTTAAACCATTCTGAGGTATGAAAATATATACTTAAATTCAAATTTAATTTTATTAAATCAGGTAACTGATAACTGATGAACATAATAACTTTTTTATGATCTTTAAATGTACAATTGATTTAGCTGTTTCTACTTTACTCTCCCAATTAACTCAAATGGTAAGGAGTAGAAACCATTTGAGGCAACTTATAGTTATAGAATTAGATAGCTGTTTTATTGTCATTATTTCATAACTATTCTAACTATTGTAACTACCATTCTACTCTCTTATGTAACATATATGGTTTTGGGGGTTATAAACGTTTTTAGGCATATAAAGAGCTACGATTGCATTCTTATTTTAATTATGTGTATATTTAAACTTATGGCTGTTGAATAGATTAATGTTTTATAGTCTATAATACAACATTTTCATAACCATTTCTAGTCTTCTTTTTCATGTAAGTTATATGTTTTGGGTGGAATAAAAGTTTTCAGGTTATAAAGAGCTATGATAATATTCTTACTTTACTCTATTTAAACGACAATGCTATTTATATAAGAAGCTTATTATTCAAGAGATATTCAACTGCTTTACAGGAATAAAGACGCAAAGCTCTCTAGTTCATTTTATGCCGATAGAGCGCAGCAGGAGTCAGTTTCTCAATCTCCTCAAGCTCTATAATCATTAACTAATTTAATAAATAAATAAGAATATTCAATAAAAAAAATATATGAATGAGAAATGCAATCAGTATAAATATTAGTTGTAATAATTACATCTGAGAAAAGTAATATAGTGGAAATAATATTTATAGAATAGCAAATATATTCTCTGTTTACTTCTAAATTCTAATAAACCTCTAAATAGTTCATTTTTAAATAAAAATACTTATTTATAAAAAGATTTTCTTATTGAATGATGGAAAAACTGGAACAAATTTTATTTTCACTAATAGCCTCCCAGAGTGGAGTGATTGCTTGATCTATTTTAGATTATAGGTCATTCATTATCTCCAAAATTAAATTGATCTTAATCCCAAATCTTGTAAATTACACTTCTACTAAATTTGCAAAGACGCATGCACTCTCATGGAAACATTTATATATGAACAATTTTATAAATATATACATATATTTATATCAACGTCTAAACCAATATTTCCCAATGTTTTTTTACCTGAGGCACACCTGAGAACTCTTAAAATTATGACGGCACACTTGCCAAATATAAACATATTTTTCATGTTATGAAAGGAGATCAAAGACTTAAATAAAACACGTATAGATATGAACTTACATTATTTCTATAATTATTAACTGTGAATTGTACGACATATAATATTCAGTGTGACACATGTGGCTGATACTTTTTTGTGATTTCTTCTATATTTGGTCGTATGTGGGATAAGCAGACCCTCATTTCTTCTTCTGTTGCATGTAGTATTTCTCATTTTTTAATCTTTATATTTTTTAGGATGAAGAAGCCAAGTTTACATAAATAAGAAGTCAAAAACTGCAATGAAATTGACAAAGCTTTTCTGGCTAGTGTCGGATACTCTGAAATTCATCAATGGGAACCAACCCATGTTTTACTTTGAGTGCTAGAAATGGTGGCGAGTTCTTCTGCTTCACTTAACTGAAGTTCGGTATGAGAGGGTACATTCATAAATGGGTTTCGAATCCAGTTATATTTCTGTGTGTTCAATGAAGGAAAATAATGGTCAATATTTTCGTCAATTGTGGTAAGGTGGTCAACAACGATAAAGGTAATTTCTTTGATGCAAGTATTGCTTATTAAAAGAAACATTTCAAAGTTAGCTGGTACAGCTCATTTTTTCCAGATCAGAATTTGCTTTTTAAGGGCAATCCAACTTATCTGCTGAAGTGAGAATGTTTTCACCTATGCCTTGGTAATACTTTCGTTAAGTATTCCAGTTTAGACATCCAAAAGTCTCACCGAAGAGTCACATCTTATCAACCATTTGATTTGAATCTGTGAGGCAGCAGCGGCGACGCAAAGAGAGACAGAACGACGCCTATCATACTGACATATGAATTTCACCCTGAAAGCCATCTCTCCACGTCGATATAATAACCGGAGAATAAATAATGTTTTTTTTACCATTATAAAGTATGTTATTATTGCAAATATTTCTTTTCTACAATTTAAAATCAGTAGCATGATACTTCTGTAGTTAAAAGTTTCTTCCTCTTGCACGTGAACCTGAAATTTATATATAGGCTGCCACAGTATATATAAAAAACATATTTTAAAGTCTGCCACGGCAGAGTGATTGGGAATCACTGGTCTAAACTATAGTAAGAAAGCTACAAAATCACTAAAATTTTTCAACCAAGAAAAGTAGTCTTTGTTAGAATCTAATAAAATTCATTTCATTATTGCCGACAATCCAGTTCACAATGGAAGAAGAAGTAAGTGGTAATTTGCCTTTCTTAGATGTCCTGAACCTAAAGAGCTACGTTGTAGTGTATTTACATAGGCTACTTACTAACAAACATGCATATGTCCATTTCTGTTCTTAACATCCAAGAAATGTTAAAATTAAATGTTTTTGAGGGCGTTAAGAGTTTGCTTCCCTGAATTCCTTAATGATGATATTAATAACATTAGGACAATTTCCCTGTCATACAAATACCCCTCCTCTTATATCGACTTATATTTAAAGGGTGCGAAAAAAAAACTTCTCTAATATTTCAACAGATCCCCGTTCATTTTTAAATTCAATAATTTTACCGTATCATGACTTATTGCACCATTGACTTTTTAAAAACTTGAAATTAATATAGCGTTTTCTAATCTTAATAACGTAGGCAATATGTTAATAAAAAAACTCTCTCAGGAAACTGGAGTCCGGTGGTGTTTATAAAATTCCGTGCAAACATTTCCATAAGATTTATATTGGTTAAGGAGGTAAATCTTTAAAGACACGTGTAAAACAACACCAATATAATGTAAGTAGACAGGAAAAAAGTAGCGCCTTATTCTTGCATATAAATAATGAAATCATCATATTGATTGGACCGGTGCTAAATTTATCACCTATGAAAAATCAATGTTGTTTATATTATAGAATCCTCTCTGATTAAATTTAATAGATCAAATGTTATAAACATTAGTAACGGTTTGTTCAAACTTGACTCATTGTTAACGAGGCCAATAGCCTCTTATGAGAGGGTTGACAGCTATCGGATAGTTTGTTACTCTTTCTTACTGTACTCCTTTGTTTCCCCAAACATCCCTGCCTGGACTATTCTCCTTATCTGCACTTCACACCCTTTTAAAATACCACTCTTTCCTCTCACTCCTCTCAACCCCTCACATATATTAAACTTATTTGAAAGAATTAGCCAATGTATGATGTTTCTGTATCTAGTGTTTCAGTTGAGGTTTTGACTCTGACGAAGACCACTTGTTCGGTTGAAAGATCTTAGTCTTTTATTCCTATTTCATATTGAGGTTTGATCATATATATATATATATATATATATATATATATATATATATATATATATATATATTATATATTTGGAAAGATTTTCCAGTTTTCTGATGGATTTCCTTGTGGTAGGAGATAGCGTATGTAACAGCTGTCCATAATTCATTTTATTCCTTATTTTTACACTAATGCTTATTATTAATTTACGATTACACTTAACTATATAAAACGACATCTTTCGGTTCTTCAAACCGAAACCTAATATATATATATATATATATATATATATATATATATAACAGTCATTATCAGCCTTTGAAGCGATTCACATCTATTGCTGACGACGAGGATATCGAAATATAGTAGTGAGTTCAGTGATTTCTTTTCTGTGTCTTCTTTTGAAAATTCTAGTTTGTATATATATATATCTCTGAGGCCTTTCGCTTTATGTCATCAGAGGGTAAACAAAGTAAGACTTACTTTGTTTGGTCTGTGATGACATAAACTGAAAATCATCAGAGCATTAATTTCTTTTGTTTTTCTTTTTCCTCTTGCTTTAGCCTTCTTATATATATGTATATTGTTAGATTTATGCTTATAGTTGTTAAAACAGATTTCTGTGTAAGTTAATTGACGAAACAAGAACATTCTCTTACTTGTTATATTGGTATTGGGCAGAGTCTGAAAACGGTTCAGAGTCACCAGCAGCTTCAGACGAGGCCAAACTGTATCGTCCCTTCATAATTTAATTTATATAGCGGCTGTCAAGAAGAATAGAACTTACGAGCTAATTGAAGTTAAAGACAAGTTGGTAGCGGTGAGTGGAAGGAGAAGAGAATTACATTTGGCTGAGTAAAAGTTGTATTTGCTAAATGAAGCGAAGTGCGAGTTAGGAGGCATAGGGACTTGTAGCAAACATAAGCTCGCATTAGTCCGACACTTGCTAAAGCCTTCCATTCTCCACAAACGGACTCTCCATTATTTTCTACTTAGTTACTGCTTTACTTTCCACTTGTTCTATTTAAAGAAATAACTTACAAATGGGCCTTTTATTTCTTTCTATAGGAAATTGCCCTTTTCTTTAAGTGTGATTTAGTACAGTAGCAGCAATCTGTTTATAATACATTGTCATATTTTATTTAAACAGTTCTTGCCAAACTGCTTATATAAATAATTAAAAACTGATTTTATAAATTGTTTAATTTTTTCAAATAATTTATAAATATTTAAACTAAATCATAATTATATTCGTATTAATATCCTACCGAGGTTAGCATACTCGTACGTTATATTAATAATGAATAAACCGTCTTACCTTGAATAATAGTGTCTATTCGACGGGTGTCGGACGCTGTTCATATTCTAGAAGCACTAGGGCAAGCAATGTCAACAACCGATCGACCGACTCCAATGCTAGTATACTTTGGTGAGATGGTCTGTTCATTTCTGAATGCAGCTAACATCTTATGTTGTCTAGCTCGACTGGTATTGGTCCTCTACATTTCGAAAACTGTTTCATGTTTTGGTATACCCTTCTAGAGCCTCATAATGTATATATCCTACAATATATAAATAAGAAACCGTAAAGTAAGTGATATGGGCATATTGTACTGGGAGGCGTGTAAACAATCAACCTAGATTACCGTATTTGACGGCATATAAGACACACTTTTTACCCCAAAAAAGGGCTCTCAAAACCTGCATATTATATACGAAGTTGAGGTCTCATGTAGGCTAAACTTTCCACTTACGTTCCATATCCTAAATCACTATTACTTTCCTTATAAATACATAATTATTTCTGGTAATGTTATACTAAGTTATATATTATTACCAATATTGTTACTTGAAAGGTAATTATCGTAATAATGATTCAATTCTGTGACCCTCACTTATCTTACGATCAGTACGGTCCCAAAACTCCAGGCAAAAATATTTTTATTGCTGGTATTATTATTACCAGTATTGTTACCGCCACTTTAAAAACGAATTATCATATAATTACCTGTATTTATAGACGAATTATCTTACAAATTAAAGCAAGCTCCCTGTAAATTCTAAGGTGTTTTTGCAATGTTTTCTACCTTATTAGTTTTTTCCATTTGCAATGTTTGGAATTACAGTACCATACCACAGAGATGTTTTATTTGCATATCGGCAAACTGAGTTGAGATATGCTTATTGTTTATCAGTGCTGCCAAATTGATTTTATAAAGCTATATTTCTGCTTGTGTAATGTGCTCCTAGACTGTTTTCAATGTATGCTTTGAGAAACTTGTTTTTCCTGATCCAATTTGTCCTGCTGAAATTGGTGTGCGTCTTATATGTGCGAACGTCCTATATGCCGTCAAATACGGTTGGTTTTAGTGGTAGTCTCACGAGAGAACACACATTTGCCAAGAATTGGCCCTTTGTCATACCACACATTGAATATTCTATATTAGGAGTCTTAAATTTTGACCTAACTCAAGTGCATTTAGATAAAATCAAAGCTGGACAAGATAATTGAAGCTATAAACTGCAAAACGAGTAATTATGACTCAAGTGCTATTTGCAGAAATAGAAACTAGGCCTCAAAAATGCATTATGTATAGGGTGTTTATGAAAAGTGACTTCTTGAGATGTAAGTTTGAAGTACTATTTCAGTCTATCATGCATGACCAGTCAAGTTGATAAGTTAAACGGTGAAGAGCAGAAGGTTATAAGGCAGAAATATGGAGTTGTGTCATCCCAGAAGACATAAGGCGCCTCAAAAGTACAAATATTAATTGGTGCTGATATTAGGGAAAATTACACTCGGGAGTGAGTGTAATCAGTTGGGTCTAGTAAATACGAACATGTTGATGAAGGATTATGGGAAAATTAAATTTAGTAGATTACATTTGATGAATGAGTGTGCCTGAAATGTTTTTCTTAAACGCAATGGGAAATAATTTAAAACTTCCAATAGATGTATATTTCTGGAATTAACAACAAAATCAGGTGAAGATAGGAGCTGTTATGCTGGAGGGAGATGACGAACAAAGCATGCTAAAGTGGTCATTGGGTATTATAAACCCTAGAGGGGTTGAAAAGTTGAATGATTCATATTGGGAGGGGTCAAAGTACCTTTATTCTGAAGACTAAGTTTGGTTCAAACAGACTGGGCCACAAACAGCTTTTTTTAATTTGCAACAATCGAAACAAAAGGGGAGGATGGTACAAACAAACGTATATTTGAAAAAGTATTCTGTTTTTTGAAGTTTTTGTTTTATAGATTAGCATATGTAATTTAATTTCAAATTTGAAGTTGACTTATGAAACTATTTGATATTTACATATATTACAACGATGTTAGGTTAGGTTGCAGTGGGAGTCCGTCGCAGGGTAACTCACATACACCGAACATTGGCCCTTTGTGATACCACACAAAGAAGACTGATTCTACATTGGGAATCCTAACACAAGTGTTAGATAACACTGTTATCGTACAGGCCCGGGACCATTGGCTTAACACCATCTCTGAAGGCGACGTGCTCAGATTTATTCAACTCCCACATAAATAAATCGAGGGATAGAGTGGGTATTGAACCCGAGATATACTAGTCCAGAGGCGAGCAGATTGCCACTAGGCTAATCTAGCCCCTTAAAACAATGTCAGTTGCAATAACTGAAACTAGAGATAAATAGTTTATCAACATTGGATTTTCAATCAACTTAAATCATTACTTAAAAATAAACAAAATATTGCTAATAATTTATTAGGATATATTCAAAATAAACGAACAGTAGGGAGCCATTATACTTTATGCTTACACTGGAAAAGACAGAAGAAATATCCTAACAGTTATTAGGTGATGTAATTTACAGAAAGAAATAAAGATTTGATGAAGAAGATACTGGGAGAGCCGCTATAGATATAATAAACAGGTTTTAAGTGAAAGGCAATTACGTTTCTAAGAGCTACAATGCTAACTTTAAGAGAGGTAGAGGAAAATTAATTGTTTGCTGGAGTTATCGTAAAATGGAGCTTTGTTGAATTATAGATGAAGCTAAGAGAATCGTATCTAAGTGCCAAGTTGTGCCGCTAGAATGCAGGTGTAGTCAAATCTGGGAAGGATCAGCTAAATCTGTCTATTAAATAATTTCTCTTATTCAACAACAGTTTAAACTCACTTCCTGAAAAACTTCACAGATAATTGAAAATAATTAATAAGTTTTGATAACTGTTGCTAAGGATATTAGTAAATCGACTGAAAATAATGAATTAATCGTGAACTTTATGAATAGGTAATCTGTATTTATGATTTATAAATTGAGATAGACCTTAAAAAAAAAAAACAATCATCTTTCGCAGGTAGGGGAGTCAACTTATGTAGGAAATACAAATCAAAGTGATGAGAATAGATCATATGATGGATATCTATATGTTTGGATGGAGTGACATAAACCTCTGGACGTAAGACATTGCCTATGATGAAAAATATAGTATTATCAGAAGTAAACCATTACAATTACTAGACGTTCACAACCACTGAGGTTGTGAACGTCTAGTAATTTACTCTAACTTCCTCTAATTGACTCTACTTTGCTTATATAAAAGTGTCAATATATATTTTATATTCCTTATATAAAAGGAAAAAGTAATTGAGAATCATTCTCGTCCTGAAGATGGCTCTATGAAGGAGTTAAAACATGTTGACTGTTAACCGTGTAGGATATTTCTTATATAGTTTAGATACAACAACGAAATCCTTATTTAGGAAGATAGACAAACTTATAAAGAAGCAAGTTATAAGTTATATTTCACAATATGAAATGGGGAAAAAAAGACTAAGACCTTTCAACCGTACAAGCGGTTTTTTTCAGTAGGGTTTTTGACTCTGACGAAGATTGCTTGTTACAGTTAAAAGATCTTAGTCTTTTTCCTCCATTTCATATTGTTGTTTGAGTATATATATATATATATATATATATATATATATATATATATATATCACTTTCCACTGACAGTCTTTAACGAACATACCCTTCCTTCTTCCCTTCTACTCACTTCCTGAAGACAAACTTCGTATGGAAACATTGATCCCAGTAACTGTTTTGTTCTTTATATAGAGTTATTTTTCAGTTATTCATCAGTCCGATTTGGACACTTGGAATCAGTAATCACACAAGTGTATATATTGATAAAAGTATCGACCGTGAAACAGAAACAAAATTAAAGTTTATCAGGACTGGCTCAGTTCTCCAGATTCAAATTAAACTCTCATTGCCAACGTTTCGGTTTTTATTTAAAAAGCTTTTTATAGGTAGAAGTATAATTTTTTTTTATTATTCTAATCTAATGCTTAATTTTTCTGTTTGAAAAATTTACTCAGTAAATTTAAAAAATTTATCCAAACTGAAATTTTTCTCAATTTTATCATCACCAGGGACAGTGATGATCTCACAAAATACCAATCCTCCATACATATATACATTAGGTTTTGTTACTCCTATGAATCGTTTACTTTCCTTTGCTGTTAATTGTGTTTCTAGTCTAATTCGAGGAAACAACCTCCACATTATGACACCAAAATCACTAATCTTATATCGTAGCTGTCCCCAACATTTGATTGACAGAAACATCATTCCAAACAAAATTTACCACACAAGAGATACTAATGTACTTTCTGACAAGACCAGTTTACTACTACTTTCTTCACTGCAATTAATGCACTGGGTTAGATAATTAAAGAATTTTTTCCTCTTCTTTCTTTGTTGACATACAAATCTTTCATCTTCTTCAGAAAACCCATGACTACAGAAACCTTTTTTTTTTTCAAATATTATTTTAAAACAACTTCGTTTTTCTCTTGTTCTTGGCGTTACGAAACAATGAGAACACCATAACTGCCTGAAACATCATTTTACTTGACCTATTGTAACTATAATTATTCTCTTGTTTGCTTGTTTTTATACATCTATTGACTGCTTTTATCGTTTAGATTTACTAGATTTGATGTGTGAATGAATAATGATAGATCCATCCGTTATTATCACCGCAGTAAATTATCAATAACTCTTCATGCCCACTCTCTTAGGATGATTCTTTGGTCACTGGGTGTCATACCTGTTTCTGATTTAGCTTGATATAATTTTACCATTAATATTGCTATATTTCTATTATTTTGAGTTCGACAATATCGTATAATGCTCATGAAATATGGACAGTTATGTTTAAAATATTGTAATGGCTCATAGTTTTCTTTTCTTCTTCAAAATGTTATACATTAATAAACTTAGGCCTATTCTCAATTTCTTATTGTGGTTTAGAAGTTTATGTCTAATTCACATGTTTATTATTACATTTTATACGTAAAATCTTGGTTATAATTTGGTCTTCCTCTAATTTATTTCCTATTTATATGGCTGTTTGAAATTTTAATTTGGAATTAAGAACCAATATAAGTCTAGGCTCAAGAAAAAAATAGTGAAATGAATAGTACATTTGGTAAGCTAGATAATTTAATTGGTTGGTGAAGTTGAATCTCTGCGCGTATAATGCACCATGAGGATTTGAGATGTTACTTAAAGGTTAATTTTAAACAATAACACCCCCATTTGGGGAAGATGTTAATTGATCACTCTCTAGAGACCTTTTAGTATCCCGTCAACCCTGCTTTTTTTTTAGCTTTCTTTTTTAAATCCAAGCACCTGTTGACTTTAAAACTGAATCACTTATGAAAAAAAAAGTGGTTAGATTAATAAGTTAATGTTCTGAAGGTAGTTTTTTTTTTTGTAAAGCCTTTAACTAATTGAAGAGGGAGAGATGAGAGGGAATTAATAAACAAGAAATGCTAAAACTTATGAATTCTCATTAGTGACAAACTTGGTACTTCATTGAAACTTCTCTTCTCTCAGTAATCCGAATATGAACATTCTTTTCAATTAACAGCTCGCACCTTTCACATCTCTCAATCTTACAAACTCAAATTGCTCATTCTTTCCAATAGTCTTCTTCGCTTGTGCATTATTCTCCCTCTTCTTGAATCTCTCAGTATCATCACCGTTTCATTACCTTTCAATTATGGTTTGCATATATTTCTAATCCATCTTTCTTTCTTCCACAACTTCTATATTCATTATATCACGCTCTTTATCCTGTTCTGTGTGCAAAAGAATGTGACATTTAGAGAAGGCACAGGTTCCTAAGAAAATTAAATCTATCTTACTTTGTAATGACTCAGTGTAGTTATAGTCTTGAATTTTGTCTGCCATGCAGCGACACAAAACCGTTGAAAAAGGGTCATGCCGATATTAACACTGTAATTAACTCTATATATATTAATAAATAGTTTAGCGACATTCAAAAATGTCCTATTGATATTTCCCTAATCATGAACCTTTTAATTTTTTTTCTTTATTATTATTTAAAACGACCTTCTAGCAGGTGATAACGTCAGCCGTTTACTGGCTTTTTGTTTGATCTCAGTGAATTCTACAGAATCTCCATTGGGAGTCCTAAATTTTACCTAGTTCAAGAACATTTCGAGTAGAGTAGATCTTTAATGAGTACCTGACATCGTACAGGCTCGGGACCGACTGCTTAATGTCCTCTCCGAGGGACGACGCACTCACTTCCCGCGTAAATAAATCGAGGACCAGGTGAGAATCGAACTCTGGACTACCAGCCCAGAGATGAGTACGTTAACAACTGAGCAAACCTGGCTGCTTATGATGAACCTTAAAAAGATGTAATCGAAAATCAAACGATTGCAACTTGGTAACAACTGTGGTAGTTATGCGATAAATAGTTTGAGCGACCGGATTTCAGAATACTAAGAGGACCTGAGTTTATAGCACATCTATTATTCAACTTCTTTTATATTGTCAAATGATATTTTTGTGTTACACATATCTTAAAATAACTTAAAAAGCATATACGAGTATAATTAAAGGATTTACAAGGAAAGGGATTCAATATTTTTAAAATCTAATCAATATCTATAAGACTACATAAGCATTTCTAAGTCTATATTAATATATAATTTTTGTGAAAACTGCAGTAATCTTGTAATTAGCTTTTATCAACAAAATTATTGGCAAGTTTCATTATGATTGAAAAGCTATTTCTCTTAAATTTCCATTTTCGTAGTATGAGCTACTATTGAATTAACATGTTCTCAGTGTTTAAAGATATTCTTAAAAAAACTTGTGAATTACTTTTATTTATTACTGCCCAAAATAAATGAGATCATAATCTTGTAAACTTTGATGGCTGTGGACTGTTTAAGGTAATTAAGGTTTTAGGAATATTAAGGTTTTATGGTTCTGTTTAAGTTAGGACAACTTTAGATGGAATATAAAATCAAATATTCTTGATAACAATTCGCACTTGTGTTGTACAAAGCATCATCGGTTTGGTTAACATCTAAACTAAGGTATCTAGTATACTCCTAGTTACATATAATAGAATAACATTGATAGAAGTCTTTATTGTAGATAAATATTTTGGTATAAAAACCTGAAATTATAAAGTTTCAAAGAGAGAAATTTAGTATATAACCGTTGCGATGTGCTAATTGGTACACAAGTTAGTTCTTGGTTAGAAATTCATTAAACAGCGAAGAGTTTCGGGGATTGAATTTCGTGGATGAATTTTTACTAGTCTGTTAGTTTGGCATGTGTGGATGGCTTTGAATCATTATTATTTTGTCATTGTGAACATTCATGATCCTCATGGTAGTACAGCTGAGCAGCTCTGGGTAGATAGCTAGCACTAGATTATATGTCCATTGTGTATACAGAGCAGAGCATCGCTTGTTTGACAGGCAATCGCCGTACAAGGGCACCTATTTCTACCCACGATGCACAAATCCTTGGCAAACCTCGCTCTCACGAAGTCCACTCAACATTGTGTTCCTAACAGCCACTACGAGCTCAACACACAATGAATGCCTTACACATAAATACATTTCAAAATACTACGTACAAAAAACTACGCTAATTCTACCACTTTTTTAGTTCTCTACCTGTAGGTAGAGCAGGTCCTTTGTTGAAGGTTTGCTTCTTCTTAGTTCAGAGCCACGGTTTCACCTTAGTCAAAGCATGTAAAAATTAGGGCATTAGAGGATAATCCCCACATAATTAACGGTCACCTAAATCTTTGGTTATCTAAAAATACTTCAATGAAGGTTTCTTTCAACTTTTTTTTTCTATTTCGAGTTCGAGAGTACCGAAATTATGCCACCTGGATGGCCTGTTAACTTTTTTCAGTCCTGAAAGCACAACGTTATGCTGAATTCCTTATATAAAATTGACAGACGAATTAAAATAAACCAAAATCATTTGTTGGTGATAAAGAATATTATTAGTTATTTATTTCTAGGAATTGAAGATGAAATGTCTACACGTTTGAACTGGACGACGATTGTTCATGATGTGACGTTTACTGATCAACAACGAAGTGTGCGTGGTCCTGACACTCAAAGAGCTATTGTGTATTCCAGAATTGAATTGCAGTATCAAACATCTAGCATCAGTCACAACTACTTCAAAGGTAAAACTCACTTGTGTTGATCATTGCTTCACTGATGGTTTTCATACCTACGTCAGCGGAATTTGGATTAAAGAAAACATGTGAATCAATACTAGAGACATAAAATTACAAAGGAATTCGTGTTTACAAATTATTGTTCATTACTAGATTTAAATAGTGGAATATTATCAGTGTTGCACTTTAGTGGAATTAAAATAATTTATAGCTTTATGGACAGACAAGGTCAGTGGCTTTGCCTTTTAAATACGAGTATATACCAAAGTATATACCAATGCAGAGGAACAAACACACACATACACACACACACACACACACACACGCACACACACACACACACACGCACACACACACACACACACTTACACATGTATATATATATATATATATATACGTGAGATTGAATTTTCTGCCTCTTGTTTTTTTTAATTTGTTTCTTGGATACCTTTTAAAAATCTCTTAAGAGTCTTTTATATACGAGCATAAAGATATGCATATATATATATATCTTTCACTTAATAACACGAAACACGATCCAAACTGGATACAATACGAGTTCAAAATTCAAGAAGAGTTACACACAGATTAACGAAACACACTTACAGACTCAAATTTTCGGATAATCCGTCTTCAGGAGAAAGGAGAAAGGGAGACTAAGCACGTTGTAGACGCAACGACAAGTAACTTACTTGCACTCCCTTTCTCTTTTCTCCTGAAGACGGATTGCCCGAAAGTTTGAGTCTGTAAGTGTGTTTCCTTACTCTGTGTGTTACTCTTCTTGAATTTCGAACTCGTGTATATATATATATATATATAACAGATTGAATAATATATCGACCTCGTCAGAATAAGCGGCCCTCGTCAGAGTCAAAAACCAACTGACGAGGGTTTTCAACCACTTGTTACGGTTGAGGGATCTTGTTTTCCCATTTCTTATTGTGGTTTGATCATTTATATGATATATGTGGATATCATATACAACCCACAGTCTTGAAGACAAGGAACAAGAGCTACAAGAGCGACAAGAGTCATTGGGCAATATCTCCTTGGCAGCAGAGATGGGTCGTTGGCAATGTAGGTCGTTGGACCTATAAATTCCTCCCGTCGGTCCAAGCCCGCCTGGAACTAACTCATCTAAAGCCAGACCACGTGTCACTCCAGTACCTAACAAGCCATGGTAATTTCGGGTCGTACCTAATGCGCTTCGGGCTCAGACCAAGTGCGGCTTGCGACTGTGAGCACCCGACTGAGTCTGTGCAGCATGTCCTCGAAGCCTGCCCGAGATATGACAGGGAGAGATACAGAGTGGAGATATTTTTAGGCTCTACCCTGTCCAACTCATACGGTAGAGTACTTAAAAAAGTCAACCTCCCGGCGTTCCTGAGCTGCATCCATGCCATAAATAGGGTTAAATCACCCTAGGACATTCCTATATAATGTATCAGACAAAGTCTGACCTAGTTATGTTACATGGGATCTTCCTTTTTGCTCCGAAATATCATCCGTACCCACTGTAACCGTTTCGCGATGTAAATATACTGTTGCGCGAGTAGTATCGAGTTGCCCGCCTCCGCGTGGTCCATCTTGGGCGTCGCCATGTGTACATGCGACGGCTAAAGGGCAAATCGTAAAAAGACAACCTGACTTAATTTAAAAACGATATGGCCTGAAATATGGCTTGGTGCGTATAAAGGTCAACACAGGTTTGATCATTTATATATATATATATTAAAAAATTAAGAGCAAAGAGCGAGTAGAAGGAACAACAAAAGTCGCGTCATTATTTCCACCTTGTCATCATCAGGAGAAGAAAAATTAAAAGAGTTCTGCTTAGTTGTAAAAAAGAGTTTTAATTATTAAAAAGGTTAGCTTAAATTTAAAATCAGAGAGTGAGATGTTTAAATTTAGAATTTAGGAAGATGGGCATAAATTCAGAATCCATGAAAGACATTTCAGGGAAGAAAATTCAGTAAATATGTAATTCAGGGTTTGGAGGAATCAGTTTAGTATTCAAGTAGGCACATGAGTAAATTTATAACTCATATACGTAAATAAGATGGACTTATAAGTTAGGATATGACAAAAATTTAAAACTCTGAGAGTCAGAGGTGTGATTTTAAAACTCAATAAGGGCAGAAACATAAATTTACAGCAAAGGAAAGGAACAAACATAAATTTAAAACACATAGTATCTCAGGTGTATGTTTGAACCTCGTGAGTGGTACAAGCGTCAATTAAAAACTTCAGAGAAGCACAAGCGTAAATTTATATGTTTGAGAAGCTATCGTTCTACATTAGAACTGAGTTGTTTACAACAGTGAGTTAAGAACTCAGGAGGGGTATAGCCTAAACTTAGAAATCAGGTGTAAAACCTATGTAAATTTAGAAATCAGTAAAACACAATCATGAATTTTAACTCTGACGGTTATATTTATAAATTGAAAGCCAGAAGGAGAACAGGGAAAAACTTAGAGCTCATGCAGGATAATATAGATTAATTTATAACTCAATGAAGCTACTTGTGTAAATTTAAATCTCTGTATGTCATAGGAATAAATTTAAAACTGAATGAAAAAAACATTTAGAACCCGTAGGTATTAGAACTATATTTAGAGTGAGTGCATCTAAAGTAGAATAAGATTTGCAGTCCATGGTCTAGCCTGCGATTTATGCTTGCGATAAATATAGTTAAACCCTGTCTTGCGCTAGCACGAAGTTTACTGAATATTTATCCGAATTTATTGTCCCTGTTTTTTCTAGAATAAGTTCAAGCACTAGTGATGAAACAGATTTTCCAACATTTTCCACACAAAGTGAAGAAAGAAAAGCAAATGGAAATTCGTAGACAGTAAACATGAGAAATTCAAATATTGACTAGTTACTCGTTTCAGCAACATACTAAGCAAATATTACAGAATCTACGGTTTTTGCGTTCAGCTGAATAGCAAACACATTTTGGTTGGTGATATTTCCTGTCGGGTTTATTTAGCAGGTTCAAAACTCTATACGCGACTTTCAATTAATTGGTTTCTGAAAGGGCTTTTAATCATACATTTCAAACTGTTAGTTACCTGTAGCAACTTTCAATTATTATTTTTTTCTGAAATTGCATTCAGTGGCATATAAAACATGTTTCAATACTACCAGTCACCTTGAATCTAAATTATTTTCCTTTAACAGGCCAATTCTATTTAAAATATTATTCTTAAAAGAATTCCAGTGGTTTTATGTTCCATAAAATGTTCCAATGGTTTTATTTGAATTCGTCTGGGTAAGCTTTAAGATAAGTATAATGTATTTTTACTAATACTACCTAGATGGAAATGCCTTCATTTTATGAAGAGATGGACCAAGTGAACGTAGCAAAAACTTGAAGATATGACAGTGTAACTATACACATTTCTAGCTAAAAGGCGGGGAGAAGAAAAACAAGTAGAAATAAAAATGGAAAAAAGAATAAGAAATAAAATAGCATGTAAAATAAGCATAGTTAAGGAAAAAATAAAGACAAATGTAGCGAAACTATAAGGCACAAAAACAATTAAACTCATTAGTTGTGCAATTCGTAATTGTGTGGTATTTACTCATTCTGAGGTAAAATGGATAAACAAACAAAAGTCTCCACACAAATGAAGTTTTATTCAAAGCGTTTCGAGCACTTTGTGTTAATCATCAGGAAGATACCAAGGATGTGGTACTGACGGGTTGGTCCAGTGAAAACAACTCTACTGTTGTTTTCACTGGACCAATCCGTCAGTACCACATCCTTGGTGTCTTCCTGATGATTAACACAAAGTGTTCGAAACGCGTTGAATAAAACTTCATTTGTGTGGAGACTTTTGTTTGTTTATCCATTTTACCTCAGAACAATTAAACTGTGATACATGACAATTGTCATACCACAGAAGCCTGTAAGCCTGTTATATTAATATAGATAGAGAAGCTTTAAGAATGATTTTTTTTATTTTGTTTTCTATGAGAATTACTTGAAAAATAGTATCTATAGTTTCCTTTTTCTGTTTCTCTCTTTTATCACACGCTGCGAATCTTTCTTTCATTGACAGCAGTCCTCCTCTAAATGTGGGCCATCAGTTGAGCTCTTCAGCTAGTCCTAAGCAGTCACCGAGATATAGTTCTGAGGGAACTGCGAGGAAATATTCAGCTACGCTAAGGATTATTGATTGTCATTGATGAAATCACTAGCTGAAATCAGTAAAGTTGGGTGATAATACATTTCTTCACAAGTGATTCAAAAATAAATAACACTATTTGAGTGTTACAAAATATCCCTCAGTGTTTGTTAATAAACTTATATAGCATCACTGAACAATAAAAAAGGATAAATTATATTCAAGATCATAACTTCTTCCTTAGAAGAATTTTTACTAAAACATTCTATTGTTCCATTCTTTGTCAGGAAGCCATTTGTCACTTCTAAAGACAACATAGAAGAAGACCGTATAACGTAAAAATTAAATAAAGCCTAATTTCTGAATATGATTCTAAGCAACAACGTATAAAAATGATGTTAATGTGACAGTAGGGAAAAGAAGACTGTGCACTTAAATTTATGCTTTATATAAACTTGTTGTCTTACTTTTTCCTTTGTCTATATCGAATAATAAAAATAATATTCTTCCCTATAGTTATGAACTTGATTAATCATACCACTTATAGAGAATAATATTTAGTGATGAAACAAGAACTATCAAGCAATGTTTGGCTATACATTCTTCATTATACGCAATGGGAAGATTTGATCTAAAAATATCGATTAGATTACTATACTAGGCTAAAGCCATTCAACAGCAGTGTTCATCTTCAGTGACATTAACTGACACATATAATGAATTACTTTTAATGTGATTGGTTTTATCAATTTATTTTAATATTTTATAATCAAATATATATATATCAATGATCAAACCACAATAAGAAATGGGAAAACAAGACTAAGATCTTTCAACCGTAACAAGCGGTCTTCGTCAGAGTCCAAAACCCAACTGAACACTAGATGCAGAAAACATCTGGTGA
The DNA here is from genome assembly GCA_026182355.1 of Hermatobates lingyangjiaoensis. Classification (NCBI taxonomy): domain Eukaryota; kingdom Metazoa; phylum Arthropoda; class Insecta; order Hemiptera; family Hermatobatidae; genus Hermatobates; species Hermatobates lingyangjiaoensis. Next base: position 3,494,140 of record JAPFBL010000023.1, read on the forward strand.
GGAGTTGAGAAGAGTGGGAGGGAAGAGTGGTATTTTAAAAGGGTTAAAGCGCAAGAAAGGACTAATGTCCAGGAAGGGATATTTGGGGAAACAAAGGAGTACAGTAAGAAAAAGTAAAAAAAAACTATCTGCTAGCTGTCAACCCTCTTTGAAGAGGCTATTGCCCTCGAGACGAAAGTATCAAGTTTGAAGAGACCGTTACTAATGTTTATAATATTTGATCTATTAAATTTAATTAGAGACGATTCAATAATATTTCTTAACAACATTGATTTTTCATAGGTAATAAATTTAGCTCCTGTCCAATCAATATGATGATTTTCATTTTTTATATGCAAGAATAAGGCACTACTTTTTTCCTGTCTACTTACGTTATATTGGTGTTGTTTTACACGTGTCTTTAATGATTTACCAGTTTGACCAATATAAATTTTATGGCAATTTTTGCACGGAATTTTATAAATACCAGCGGACTCCAATTCGGTGGGAGAGTTTTTTATTAACATATTACCCACGTTATTACGATTAGAAAACACTATATTAAAATCAAGTTGTTTGGCTAATCTTGGAAGGGGGTCCAATGATTCGTGGTATGGCAAAACTATAGAATTTGATAATAAAAGGGGCTCTGTTGAAGTATTAGAGAAAGTTTTTTTTAGCACCCTTCAAAGCTAAATCGATATAAGAAGAGGGGTATTTTAATGAAAGGGCAATTGACCTAATGTTATTAATCTCTTCATTAAGAAATTCAGGAGAGCAAATTCTTAATGCCCTCAAAAACATATTTCTAAAAACAGAAATTTTAACATTTTTTGGATGCGAAGAATAAAAGTGAACGTATGCAAGTACATTCATAGGTTTTCTATATACACTAAAGCGTAATATTATAAACATTAGTAACGGTCTCTTCAAACTTGATACTTTCGTCACGAGGGCAATAGCCTCTTCAAAGAGGGTTGACAGCTAGCGGATAGTTTTTTTACTTTTTCTTACTGTACTCCTTTGTTTCCCCAAACATCCCTTTCTGGACTTTAGTCCTTTCCTGTGCTTTCACCCTTTTAAAATACCACTCTTCCCTCCCACTCCTCTCAACTCCTCACCAGATGTTTTCTGCATCTAGTGTTCAGTTGGGTTTTTGACTCTGACGAAGACTGCTTGTTACGGTTGAAAGATCTTAGTCTTGTTTTCCCATTTCTTATTGTGGTTTGATCATTGATTGTTGTTTCACGTGTTTATGTGAAATCTTTATATATATATATATATCATGATCTGTTTTCTTGACCCAATATTTATATGATGTAATTTTTTTTGAGGGTTGAGGTCTAATGACTTGAAACTAGTCCTTTTGCCGACGTTTCGACATATATTATGTCATCTTCAGGGCTACAACATGATTGTTTTACAATTATGTTTACAATTATGTAATTGTTTTACAATAACGTAGTCGAAATAACTGATTTATCAATAAATTCCTCTCTGTTACTGTACAGTAACAGTATTAGTTTAAAATGTAATAAATAACCAAAATACTAGTAATAGTAGTGCTAATTGTAAAACAATCATGTTGAAGCCCTGAAGATGACATAAATATATGTCAAAATGTTGGCTAAAGGACTAGTTTCAAATCATTAGACCTCAACCCTCAAAAAAAAATTACATTATATATATATATATATTTAAATAATTTTCTTCTTCTCGGAATTTGGTCAAGGTTAATTAATCCAAATCACGTTTTTTCCAATGTTTCGTCTTTATTTTAAGACATCCGCAGGGATTGTAACCAAAAACAATGGACATTTATCTTATCTATATCACATTCATCAGAAAAATTCAAAAATGTTACTTCTTAAGGCTAGCTTCTACCACCGAACCAACAAAAGAGTTATGTTATCACTATATGTGCTGCTGCGAGTTGAATTTGTTGAAATAGTATTTTTATATTACAATTAAAAACTATTTAAGTTATATGTATCTGTTTTTTTATTCCAAATATTATTAGTATTTCTTACATGTATAATTTCTTTTATCAGCCTTATGATGACACATATGATCCGTATCGCTCCAAAGGCTGATAACGACTGTTATCAGTCAAAATCAGTCAAAAACACTTGTTTGAGTGTTTTCAAAAGGAACACTCAAACAGTGTAGCCATCATTCGGAGGGAGGTGAAACAAGGAAGATAAAGAAATAAAAATCAAATAAAGATTAACTGAATGAAAACATTGAACTAAAAATAAAATTAAAAACTAATAATAGGTTGTCAAAAAACAAAATGAAAATAAAAAATTAAAATGAAATTGAGTAAGTTAAAATACTAAAATATAATAAAGGAACAATTAACGATTGGGGTTCAGCCGAGGAGCAAGTCTACCATCCAGAAGACAAATAGTGCTTCTTCTGAAGCTCTCAGAGTGACTTTCGAATTAGTATCACCAATCTACCTCAGGATCTGTACACGGAAACAGTAATGGAAACTTTCGTTAGAACTGGTATAAGTAGCAACGGGAAGGTTACTGGGTTAGCCAACTGTGACTATTCATATGCAGATTTAGCTTGGTGGAAGCCAAACTCACATAAAAGGAATCACACTGGGTGCAATCCAAACGACGTAGTTACCAGAGCTACAAGAAGTCTTGTGAGCGATAGGGTAGGTGCGTTTACTATGGAAAGAAAGGAAGGAACGAGATTGATGATAGGACAAGTAAGACACTCGCGACATCCACATTGAACCATAACACCAGAAGTATTAGGAGGCTTAGGAGAAGATACATGAGAGAATATAGGTCTAAGATTGGCAGGTTTGCGGTAGGAAATACTAGAGGAGAGACGAAAAATATGGTAGAATCTCCGAGGTGTACACAGACTAGAGGTCCTTAAAGTTGGTCGTAAAGGTGCAGAGTAGATAGCCTCGAGTCATTCGTCAAATTGAAGATGGATGTATTCAAAGATCGGTGATCGGATGAACTATACAAAGTAAAATGGTATGCTACTATACTGATATAATATTTTTAAAGCTGTTTTATTGAGGGTAAACTTTTGCAATGACATCGTATTTTGGAAGAGAAATTAATGAGAAAAACTTGGAAGGTGGATTTGATAAATGGGAGGTAAGTTTTGAATATTGAGGACGGCTTGAGAGAAGCATGGCTGAGCAGTTAATCTTGGGCCTATCCTGTGAGGGACACCAGCTCTCACACCTTCAGCTTATCATTAAACATCACTTTGACGTCTTAATCGATGTTGTTTTAACAATTTACTTTCTTTCAACTTGATGAGTTACGTAATAAAACTGATTACTTAAAAGAAAAGAGATTTAATTCCATTCACATATTACAAACCCAAATAAAAGTCTTTACATAATCGTTATTTAGTTTCTTCTACATGTATTGAATTCTTTGGAGGGTTCTTCTTGGGTTTGACTGGATCCATGCATTCGTTTAAATTATATATAAACTTTATATTAGTTTTTACGTCTCTACACTTGTGTTTCTTCTTCTCCTCACCTGAAGACGGCAAGGAAGCTGTAAAGGAGAAGAATCGTGAGTGTTAGTCTCTTTTCTGTGTTATCTAGTTATAACTTTAAAATCAAATGATGCTGTTCATAGAACTTGATATAAAAATTATAAATAGAAAAGAACACAAAGATAGACACAGACATAACTCACTTCTATATTTTGACAACTGTCGTCATGAGGAAGCGAAACGTTTTGTAGGGAGAGAAATAGGGAAATCGTTTTAATAATATATATATAGTTCAAAGAAGGGGTTCTTTGAACTTTATAAATCAGTAGTCGAGAAACTATATCAATATATATATATAACGTTGGATAACTATCAGATCTTCCGTATTTCATAGAAGTGTAGTGTAGTTTCGGTATCCATGATCTTGTGACTGAGATATTTGAGGTTCCGAACCAATTTCATTTTATCACGAGTTAATTGTAATAATTAGCTTAGTTAAGCAAGTTTATAATAGATAGAGGTTTATCTTTATCCATATGAAACACTGATTTATATATCATCTTTTTATATATATACACTTTTTAGTTGAAAATACGATCCGAAATGGACAAATACAATTCAATGTACATAATGAAACATAGAGAAATTAAAAACACACACTTACAGTCTCTAATTTTCGGTTGAACCGTCTTCAGGAGAGATAAGAGAGGGAAACCAAGCGCACTGGTACAGAGACGATTGGAGCTCTGTACCAACAAGAGACGGTTCTCCAACCGTCTCTGACCAGTGCGCTTGGTTTTCCTCTCTTATCTCTCCTGAAGACGGTTCAACCGAAAATTAGGGACTGTAAGTGTGTGTTTTTAATTTCTCTATGTTTCTTTATGCACATTGAACTATATATATCTATATAAATATATATATACTTTTTCGTAGGAAATACGATCCAAAACGGACAAATATAGTTCAATGTAGGCAAAGAAACATAGAGAAATTAAAAGAACACTTTTGATGTGTGTGTGTTCTTTTGATTTCTCTATGTTTCTTTGTCTATATTGAACTATATATATAAATCAAAATATTAAAACGGTCCAAACCGGATAGATATATAAATGAAAAAAGACAACATATGGAAAAAGCGAGAAAACTTACTGGATCGATATTTCGAACTGAAGTTCGTCGTCAGGGAGAGAATAGAAGTGAAGAAGAAGAGGTATGTGCGTTCACTTGTACCGGCAGAGAGCGACTATATAGTCACTATATGTCTTTCTTTATCCATAAGTGATATTACACTGGCAAGAGCGATCAAGGAAAGTAGATGTATAAAAGAAAAAAGGGAGTAGAAGAAGGCAATATCTTCATGTGGATAGCAATTTAATTAAAAGAATTTGTTAAGGAGTGGTGCAACTCAAACTTATTAAGGGTGAATTTCTGATTTCAATATTAGCAAATTAATTCAAAAGAAACATACCTTCCAATAGTTTACCAATTGTTCTAAACAACATACCAATTATATTCACGTTATTACTGCAAAGCGGAATGCAGATGGTATATAAAATAACGTAATCAATTAATTAAAATTATGGTTTATTACTAGTCAAGAGAAACTAATTCACTTTTTACATTACTAAAACTTAGATATAGCAACCATGAAAAAAGTCAATTTCAAGATTTTGACTGATATACATGTTTTGAGGTCCTCAAAGTTCTTTTCCGACGTTCTTTCTATGATGTCTGGGCCACACATGTGCATTATTATTTTTGGACAATTTGTACCTTGGGAAAAGTACATTTTTGGCCACAATTATTAGGTTTTAAATTACTAACATGAGAGATTTTCTTAATTAAGCATCTTTATAAGGGACAAGTTATATATCAAAAGGCTAAATCAACAAAGTTAGTTCAACAAAGTTAGCTTAACAAAATAGAGTAATTCTTAAGTTTTAAAGGCAGGCCTGTTCCTTAGCTAGGGCAATCTCCCTGGGTTCCGTGCTTCTGGGGGCCCAGCGAGATGATGGATTCTCGGACATATGACCAGTTCACTGGTTAATCTGTCATGCCGGCGTAAATATAAAAATATATTGAAAGCTCTAAACTCTTTTCATTTATAATTCCTGCACAATATAACTAATATCACCATTTTTTAAATATATAATAATTTGTGGGTGGGGAAGGCCCCGTAGTGGTTGAGTTGCCTCCTAGGGATGACACTGCTTTATGATTCACTCTGAGCTGGTTCTTGCACATTGGAAAAGCTTTGGTAGCATACAGTGAATCAGAATTAATACATAGAAATGATCATTAGTGTAAGTATAGCATCTGGCATTACTGAAGTGGTCCCAACTAGAGGCTGCACTCAGGGAGTTGTGCTATAGCCCAACTTGTTGTTGCGATCAGTTGTGGATAACCGTCTGGATACATTAAATAATCAATGTTACGTTACCTAAGGATATGCCTCTATTCTTATTATTGTAAGTAGATAAACGCTTGAGAGCAGTGCTTTTGCCCTTATGGCACCTGCATCATAAGATCTGCACATGAATCCATCTAAAACATCCCTTATGCCTTTCTCAAGAAGAATTAAAATAGTCTCGCTTCAAAGGCATCTTTATTGCAAAATACTAAACCAGAACTCCCAGAAGTCTGCAATAAACTTGAAGTTTCATTAAATGAAAAACTAAACTGAAAAAGCGATGTACTAGACATATTGGCAAAGGGCCAGATTGTTCTAGAGCAATGATTTCAAGTTTGCTATAACTGGCAAAATGGATACAGCCACTATAAAAAAAAAAAAAGAAAATCATGAAATTGGTTATCTCTGAATTTTATAATAATTTACTGGAAAGTAAAGAAAGACGTTTGATATTACGTCTACACAATAAATGCATTATAAGAAAACCAAAACTCAATTGATTTTCAATGAGTTAGAAGTTATGCTTACTTATAGCAAAGTTAAATGTAGGTTACTCCAGATTTTCCTTTAAATAAGGTATACGATTATGTATGTTTTGCTAGAAGTTGGAAACCAATAAATTTTATTTGACCAAATATCCTGTAGTTGTTTAAATTATCATCACACAAAACTCCTGATAGAGCTAAGGTTTTCCGTGCAGTTGAATCATTGATTTTAAGAACCATGTCCCATTGCGATCAGACGGGGAGTGCCTACGTTGGGATTCGCAATAGCTTTGTTGGCTCTTCATTAGTCCTGAATCAATGTCTGCTCCCAATAATTTTTAATTAAACCACGCCACCCCTAACTTTTTTGGGTTTGGGTAGACTCCCCAAGGGTTCATACCCTTCAATATTGCACCCTTATATGTTCATTTTCAAACAATGAAATACATGGATATTGTGGTTTTTTTTTTCCTATGTTGTGTCATAAACAAAGTTATATCGAAATAATTCGTGACAAATCAGTATATAAACAAGGCATAAAAAAAAAACTCAGTCATTTCTAACGTGGTTTGCTGTACTTGTCATAAGAAAGGTTCTTTATATTTATGAATACAAGTTTGCCGAATTAATTGATAACGAATTTTGTTGTTTTAAGAATATTGACATTGAGCAATATGAATCATTATAGATGGCTTCTAATTGAAAAAGTTGAATACTGTGATGGTGAAATCAAAGAAAATTAAATCTATTTTTGCTTTAACAATACTGGCTATAAATATCTCAATATGTCAGAAAAGTATTAACTTAAATGAGGCAATGTGGATTCAAAAGCGCTCCTGAAGAGAATGAGAGAGAAATAGAGAGAATGAGAGAAAGAGAGAGTAGCGAAAGTATGCGTGTTCCTGTGTGTGTGTGTGTGTGTGTGTGTGTGTGTGTTTTCAGTTTTTTGGTTTTATCACAATATTTTTTAATAGACATCTGCATCATATATTTTTCGCATGTATTAAAAAAAAACTTATTTTTCCTGAAAATGAATATATTTCCTGGTATAGGATATATCATTTAGAAAAGTTTAAAAATTTTTATATAAATATGTTTATATGTGTGAGTATGATAGAGATAGAGAGTGAGTGAGAGTGAGTGTGTGTGGTGTGTGTGTGTGTGTGTGAGAGAGAGAGAGAGAGAGAGAGAGAGAGGATTCTTATTTGGCACTAATAAATGAAAGTATAATTTAAAAATAAAAACATAATTTTTGACTGGTTGTCGCTCATTTTATTCTAAATTTAGTTTCGTTAACTTTTTTCATTTATTAATATTTGGAAAAATAAGACTTCTTAATAAGTTTGTACTTTATGTATAAAATCAATAGATGTATACTAAAGATTTTGTTAAAATCTTGATTTAAAATAATTATTAGACTCCAGTTTAGCTGAAATAACAAAGAATCATATTATGTTGAAGGAAGTTCTGTTGAAGTTACAAGAAATGACCGTTTTGACTTGGAAGTGACTAACGAGAGCATTTGGCACCTAATGATCAATTCCAAGGGTTGAAATATTATAAAGGAGGAAAAGGGGAATCGGTTTGCGGCAAAAGGATGAAATAGAAGTGAGGCCTGTTTGTCAACTGGACGGGCAAGCAGGGCGGTTTGTCTTAGGCAAACGGAGCAGGTGGCTAATTAAGAAGGCCCGCACTAGTGCTCCCTAATCAACAGCCCAATTACCTTGTGGGTCCTCGCCAGCTCCGTCCAGCACAGCTTTCCCTCTAAATAACCTGTTCACTGTCAAACGAAAACTTGATATTATTTGAAGGAGACTCCCGGCAACTCAGATGCATTAATTAACCAGGAGGCAAATACGAATTTAGAGTTTTGTTCAATAGTCAAGAGCAGTGTTACCAAATGTTAAAAATATATTTGAATAAAAAAATTGTGTTTAAATTTTGAATGAACATGTTTTATGCTTTTCTTTTTTGGGACGAGTTAAAAATCGAAGTTAGTTCAACTTCAGGAGTACTCAAATTTCCTACTGAGCTTATTTTTACTAGTAATCATTAACGAGATAAAAGAAATGTAAAAGATTTGAATCGATTGTTCACATTTCTTTACAATGAATGTCTTTTCCCTATATGATTGTTCTGAGGTACATGAAGAGGGCTGAAATACCCTTTATATACTCTGGACACGTCTACGAGGAGGTCACTCCCTTTCAAAATGACTAGTTGTGAATGGTATATGTCATCTCTGTCAACTACACATCCGCTTTGATCTTTACAGCGTACTGCGGGCACAATAACTTACAATCACTCGCTGTGATGCGAGTGGTTCACAGCAAAGAATGCTAGGTTAGGTTGAGATGGTAACCTAACGATAGAACTCATCTAGGCTAAACTTTGGCCCTTTGTGATACCATACAATAAACATTCTACGTTAGGAATCTTAAATTTGGCATAACTGAAGTGTATAGAGTATCGATCTTTAACGAATACCTGACATCGTATATGCTGAGGACCGATGGCTTAACGTTTTTCTCAGAGGGACGACCGCTAAAGTAAACTGTATTCTCTACCTCCCTCCTATAAACATAATTGTAGCTATGAACAAGCCTGTTACATTTAAACTCTGCCCAATCACTCTCCCTCTCTCTATCCCTCACAATCACTGCATCTGTACCCATCTGTATCTGTATATTTCTCTCTCACTCTCACTCTACATTCTCTTTTGATCTATAGAACTCCATTCTCTTTTACATCAACTTGCTCACTCTCCTACTCTAACCTCTACTTCTAATCCCTCTTACAACTAATCACTAACAATCTCTCTCTTTTTCTTGCTCTCTAAATTAATATATCCAGTGCATAATTGACCTCTCTGACTGTACTTTATTAGACTATAGATGTTCTACGGAGACTTTGTATTATAGAATGCAATTAATAATCAGTCATTGGTTAATATTTGTATAATATATTGAGTGAATAAAATATATAAAATTATGAATGCTATACGAAATAATATCACTGCATTATGAACATTACTTATAACAATTTTCATTAAATGAAAGTTTAAGTTTCAATATTTTAATTTTTTATAAGGAACTTCTAGTGTATTATAAATTGATGTAAAATAGTGAGATTCTTCTATTTTATCTTTATGCAAAAGTGTCTTACGAATTTGATAAGCTCTCATTTTTAGAAAATATAGAATCTTTCAAAGGAATGCAATAAAAACATGGAATATTTTTTTTTGAGAATTTTACTGGCAATTTTCAAGTTTATTTTTAGATGTTTAGAATTCTTTAACATTCTTAAATATTTCCTAAGCTTGATTTTATTAAATAACACATTTTTCAAAATTTTTCTCAGTTTTGCAAAAAAAAAAGACGATCAGTTTTGTAACATGCCTATCTTCAATAAATCATTGATTAGTTCTAGGAAGCCAAAGTGACTAGTGTGACCACATTGCGAACATTAAGTAACATCACATGCACTGCATTGCTTGGCATATATAGTCCATCATACTCGCTTGGCTGACATCAAAACAACATCGTATGTACTTGATTACTTTGAAGGCTGTGTTTTAATCAAGCATCGCGGTTCAGTCTAATCCAGGGTTTCCCAAACTTTTTCTGACTGGCGCCCCCTTGTCTTCTAGAATAGACTGCCAGCGCCCCCTTGTCTTCTAGAATAGCCTGCCAGCGCCCCCTACCCCATAAAAATGGAAAGATATGCCAAAAAGCCTATCAGAACTAACCTATCCTGTTCAGGTTTAACTTTTTTGGAGAAAGAAAAAATAAATCTTAAGTTAGTTACCTTCCGAGGTTTCAAATGTTTCTCTAGCTGCTAGACAGCTTGATTCTAGCTGTCATGCAATCTACAGCCACAATCTATCTCTACAGAATTGAGATTGCGGTCTACTATTTATATAGGTAACGATCATTTTATTCTTCTTATCTCGACCGAAAACTCATTTACTTCCGATCAAGGCTGACCTCTTAACCCCTTAATCTTAAAGAGCAGCTTATCTTTTTATTCCCTTTATTTTGACCGAAAACTCTCTTTTACTTTCGACCAGGGCTGATCCCTTAATCCTCAGGTAAAAGAGCGGCATATCTTTTGAAATTCTTATTTCTAATTTTTATTACTTGTATGGTTTTTGATGGTAACCGCCAACAGTTTGGGACGACGGTGTAAGTAATGTAGCAGCCAGCTGCTACATTAGCTACACTGTCGCCACCAACCATCTATTTTTTAGTTACCGCCCCCCAAACCGCATATTTTTGCGTTCCCCCCCCCCCCATATCAAACCACCGCCCCCAGGGAGGCGGTACCGCCCACTTTGGGAAACGCTGGTCTAATCGGACTGATTAGATTTAGGAAGCCTGAGTAGTTAGGCTTCAAATGAACTAGCACCATCATATTGAAGCCGTCCTATTGTGCTCTGATCAATATGTTCTTTAGATGTGTCGAGACAATCACACGATACATGCTGCTTGATTATTCTACTAGCAACTCATCCAGTGCCATCCCCGTGGCACTAATAGTTTAAAAAATTTAAAATTTGTTTATGTTTAGAAAATTAGTTAGTTGAACTTTTATTTATAAGTTAAATAATTGTAAATAACAATAAACAATGACGCTGATAATATTTGTTACTTTTTGTCGACTTTCGCAATTAAATAGTTTTGCTTTCCATACACTTGCTTGAATCTCAGAAAGTGTGACTCATTTGTTAATTCGTGCTCAATCTAGTTATGAAAAAGCCACATTAAAGGGCTTCATAATTCTACGTTGAAGAGTCCTAAATTTTGTCTTACTCAATTTTATTGTATGAGTAGCATTTTGTCGTAGATTTTTTTGTTCTTTCCGAGGAATTTTCGGTCCGAAATTTTTCAACACCCACTGAAATAAAATGACCTAGATTAAACAACAAATGATCATTACTACCGGAAAATACACGCTACTAAACTAGATCTAGTGGGGTCAGGTTAGCTCAGTGGTTAACATGCAGGTCTCTGGGCTGGTAGTCCGGGTTTCGATCCCCACTTGCCCTTTGATTTATTCACGCGGGAGGTGAATAAATCTCAGTTCATCGTCCCTCGGAGAGGACGTATAGCTGTCGGTCCCAAGCCTTCACTATGTCAGGTACTCTTTAAAGACCCCTACTCGAAATGCTCTTGAGTTAGGCAAAATTTAGGACTCCCAATGTACAATCACGGACTAATGGCGTTATCACCAGCTATGGAATCGGATTAAACAATAAAAAAAAACTAGATATAGTCTTGGAGACATTGAGGCGAAGATTCAGAAATAATGATAACTAATTGACTGAAGAGTATCAGTCGGACACTAATTATGATAACTATGATAACTAGAATAAATTTAGTCACAATGTAATATCAAATTTCTGAAAATACTGTAAAAAACTTGACTGTCAAGACAATAAATATATTTCACTCTCTTTAATCCTCTTGGCCACAGTTATTTTAGACTTCTTTAGTCATTTCTGGGATGTTTTTACTGATTAATGAAGAGCATAACTATAAAAAAGAATTTTATCAAAGGTTTTATAGAAGAATACTAAAGCATATATTCTTACATATGTTGCATATTTGTACTCTGGAGTCTGAATATGTTGTTTAAGTTTGGGTATAAAAGGGACAATGAAGTATGCTTGATTACTGGATTTAAATGATAAATTTAGTTCCTCTTGAGGTCGGAAAGTTTCAAATTTCTGCTCTAGAATGTGTTTTTTTTTGCAATAAACAAATTCAGTTGGTATAAAAGCAAGGCCTCCTGTCATTATTGTTAATAAATGAAATTGATGAAAGTTGCAGAGGGTGTTGTGTGTGAGGCTTTGTGCTGGTTGGTGTAATAGTAGTGAATTCCCCGCACACGTGACTTTTGATTAATTATTCCCAGTTAGACGCAGGTCTGTCCCAAATTACACATGAAGGCTTCACTTCGATTATTACATGCCTGTCAAGGGTGTCGTTATTTCATCCAGGATTACCCAGAATGCAACTCTCTCCTCTACCCAACCTCTTCCTATAACCTATCAATATTAATACCTTGAGGAATAATATTTATTTTATCCAATGCCCCAACACTTATGTTTATTAGTCATTCTTAAACTTGAGAGGAGATACTCCTCCTTGGTTTGAGACAATGAGGGGCACTGATACGTGGTGGTGACAGGTTTTCTCGGAGTTTTTTCTTGTTCCCTATGTATAAGTTATTTTGTATCCCAACATTAGTTTAGTTGGATTGACGTTCATATCATTTAAATTATAATATTTACCATATAAATGGTAATGTATTTATTTGTGTGTGCGGTATAGTCTTATTTTTTTACATTACTATAAGTAAAGTATAGTGATCGTGCAAAAATTCGATCTCCAGATTTTGAAGGAATTATATGTTTTGAGGTCCCAAAAGTTGTTTTATGAACTTTTTCGATGATGTCTGTGTGTGGGTGGGTGGGTAGGTGTATTAGCATTGCTTGTAACCACGCTCGGTCCAGAATCTTTGATGGGTCAAGTTGATATTTTACACAAAAATAGGCCCCATAGTGTAGATGATCCCTATTGTTTGGGAAAATTACGCATGGCGGGAAAGTCACTTTTTTTGTCAAAAACCTGTGTTTAGAAAACATTTTTTTCTCCTAAACTGCTAACTCTAGAGTTTTGAAATTTGGGTATTATCTTTGCGGTTACAAATGAAATAAACGAAAAATATATTCAGAATTTTAAAACAAAAGGGAAATATTTTTTATTCAATAAAATGTATTATTTGTGTGTAAAATGTAAAAATTTTGACTTATAATTCAATGTCAAACCTTGTGAGAGCCAATACAAGTCATACCGTTTGACGGATCAAAATGAAACATTATGTGAAGAAAGAGATGAGATATTTTTTTTCAAAATTACATTCGCCAAAGGGGTGTTAAAGTACGATTTCTGTTTTCAGAAAATGTTTTTTTGACGCTAAACGGTTCATTAAAAAATCATGAAAATTAGTCCAAAATGGAACACAAAATTAGCAAATTATGTTCATGAAATTTCAATTAAAGCAAAGAGCAATAAAGCTATAAAATCTGTTTGTTTATCCTACAAACCTTCCAGCTTTGAAATTTAAAATTATACAGAAAAGTCGGCTTTGAACTTGATTTAGGAATGCAAAGGTGGCTAATTACCAATATATTTTTTCTCAATATACATTTACAGCAAACTTAAAACAGAGTAGAGCACGTGGGAAAAAGTAACATTCCCTCAGAGTAAATTGGTTTTTTATGATTTTTTACTAAGGGAATGAAAAGAGAGTTTTTAAAAAACTGTAGCGTGTCACGAAATTCCCAGTATAATGATTTGATAAAATATCAAAAATGTAGAACATTATTCAGAATTAAAAAAAATTCTTTTAAAAATAATAAATGAAATTATCCTACATCTTAAATTAAAAATATCTGAAAACGACATTATTTCTTACATGTTTTTGACATTTCAGAAAAAGCTTGGTAATGTTTTTAAAATACTAAAAATATTTTCAAGTTTTAAATCGGAAAATTTGTCTTAGGTATTAAATGTAGTAGGAGGTCAGATAATCTATGTAAGAGATCCACGGGCTATTGGAGCAAAAGCCATGCTCTCTTGTAGAAAATTATTTCGTATAAGCAAATTTTCACTTTGTCTTTTCATAATGTTAGTACTGCTGTAGTTATACTAATGATTGTATATCCATTATTTCTGTGACATAAAAAAAAGGGCTTATCTATTGACAAGTGGATCAATCACTATGTGTACTACCTCAGGAATGAAAGACTATTAAACATCTCCTATTTAGACGATTATATTATGCTTAAATGATATATTATAAACCTGTAGCGGCAACACTGACGCAAGTCTGTAAGAACCAGCTGTTCTTAAGAACCAGCTGTTTTCGCCATCTCGACCAGTTGTTGTCGCTATCTTTACCTTTTGGAATCGTCTCTCGCCCTTACTCGATCAACTCGCCACGCTTTGTGTTGCTTCGCCACTTCATCGCATACTTACCATCTGCTTTGCAGTATCGCCGCCGACGAAACGATCTGGCCAGATCTAGCAGTGTGTTGTGAACTGTTTTATGAAATGTGTATCCTGTTACTGATGTAAAGCAGTTTTGGAGGTATCGCTGTGGATATTATAAATACAGGGAGAGAAAATAAATATCCTCTAAATTGGTGTTTCCGCCCGATGATCGAACTGGTGTAACTAATTGCAATGATTCGCTGAGGTCAACTCAACGCCTGGTAACTCGCCTCCAGGTCAACTCAACGCCTGGTAACTCGCCTCCAGGTCAACTCAACGCCTGGTAACTCGCCTCCAGGTCAACTCAACGCCTGGTAACTCGCCTCCAGGTCAACTCAACGCCTGGTAACTCGCCTCCAGGTCAACTCAACGCCTGGTAACTCGCCTCCAGGTCAACTCAACAACTGGTAACTCGCCTCCAGGCTCATCGAACACCTGATAATTCAACCAACGCCTCGATGAAGCCAACGGACGATCCACCACCTCGAGTTACTCGCTCCGGACGGCTCGTTCGTTTTGACGCTTCGAAGGTTAACTTCTCCGCTGGGGGAGGTGTGATGTAGCGGCAACACTGACGCAAGTCTGTAAGAACCAGCTGTTCTTAAGAACCAGCTGTTTTCGCCATCTCGACCAGTTGTTGTCGCCATCTTTACCTTTTGGAATCGTCTCTCGCCCTTACTCGATCAACTCGCCACGCTTTGTGTTGCTTCGCCACTTCATCGCATACTTACCATCTGCTTTGCAGTATCGCCGCCGACGAAACGATCTGGCCAGATCTAGCAGTGTGTTGTGAACTGTTTTATGAAATGTGTATCCTGTTACTGATGTAATGCAGTTTTGGAGGTATCGCTACAAATATTATAAATATAGAGAGAAAATAAATATCCTCTAAAAACCCAAGAAGTTTGATATTAAGTTTACATATAGTGAAGTTGAATTTAGGACACTCCAATTTTTTTTATTTTGTTATGGATTGAACCTAGCACTGTCCACTAGTATTATTTTTTGTTGTTGTTGTTTAAACCGATGCCTTAGCGGGTAATAATGTCAGCCGTTTACCGGTTTTTTGTTTGGTCGGTGATTCTACAGATTCTATATTGGGAGTTCTAAATTTTGCCTAACTCAAGAGCATTTGGAGTTGGGATACGAGTACCTGACTCGTACAGGCTTGGGAGCGACGGCTTAACGTCCTCACCTCCCGCGTAAATAAATCGAGGGCCCGGTGGGGATCAAACCCCAGACTACCAGCCCAGAGGTGAGTACGTTAACCACTGAGCTAACCTGGCCCCCAACCACTATACTTTAGCTTTTATCAACTGAGCTACAGTTTTCCATCGTTTTCTTGTTTCTAATATATTTTATACTGAAATATCAGATCTCAAATATTTATCATTTCAAACCCAACTCTTTTACAGCAGGTAAAGACGTCATTAATCTATTGAGCCTTAAAGTTCACAATAAGAAAAGGTTCCACATTAATATGTTAAGAATAATGTAATTTAAATTTATCAACGCCTGTATAAATAGCAGGGTAAGTGTCTGCTTTGCTTCGTCTCATCAAAATAGATCGTACAAATATAGTTATTTAGCCTCTAAATGTGCTGATTAAAATTTATAATTAGAGGCAGCTAATTTACTTTTGGCAAATTAGTGTATTAGCTTCTTTTGTTTAACAGTTTTATTTATTAAACTGAGTTTTATTGCTTTTGGAAATAGATACATTTCAGTGATTATAACCGACAACCAATACTCGACCCAATAGGATTGAATCCTACAAGAAGAAAGATACATGAATTAATAGCGTAAAAAAAAGATTTTATAGTTCAAAAAACCTTAGAATTATATATGTTTACCATTAAAGATAAAAATATGAAAAATATATTTGTTTAAAGGATTAAAGATATATCTTTCAATTCATTTCGTTTGTTACCTTCAAACTTTATATTCCGAGTCCGCTAATAACAGAAGGGGAAACAAAAAATATCTCATGTAGTAATTTGCTTGCTTTTTTTTTACATTTTGTTTGTTACCATCATTAGAACGGCTAGCAGTGTTATATTCAACTGTAATTTCCTAAGTGAAATTTTATCTTACAAAATAATTACGGTCGTTACTAGCATGTTTGTTCTTTTCAGAAAGATAATTGTAACTTATGTATATAAAACTTTGTAAAGATATTGATTGTGTGATAGAATAAAATACAAATTATTTATCAGGATCACTCACTTTTTTAAGTTTAAATCAACTTTCAGAGTTTACAACTTTTTTATCAAAAATTGCCATTCTAAACTTATTCATGTCGAACCTCTAATATAAACTTCAAAATATAATTTTCAAAATGTCACACTTCTGTCCATCAAAAAGTTAAAAAATAAAATACGATTTTCCTGTTTTTTTTTACTGTGGTTTAGACGTTGATTTTTATTTCACGTGTTTGCTGTGAAATTTCGTTATAATTGTAGCTATATGCATATGCATATGAGTACTCCATATACTCCAGATTTCTTATTAGCAACTGGAAGTTAATGCAAGAATGAGAGCTTGAAAGATATTTACTGTAGTTGATATTTCAAACGGTTTTTCACCATCATTAGAGACTAAAAGGCGAATCGTCCTAGATATCGACTATTGCTTCTCTTTTATATATAACTTACCTATAACGAATATATCAAATAGATGAAAGGGTACTAAAGAACATTATAAAAGCCAACAAGAGATGTAAAAACGCCAAGGGTAGAGTCTCCCTGGTCATATATTATAAAAGTCCTACAATTAGCTGCCTTTTTATGACCAACAAAAACCAGTGCAAGGACTCTCCATTGAAAGAAACAAATCTGATGTACGAGTAGAAATGTAATTATGGGGACTGCGAAACGCAGAAACATTCATTCATTGGAGAAACTACGACTACACTTTCTAGGAGGCTCACTACAGACCTGATATCCGGAGGCCCGTAGAAAACAGACAGAAGTCCATCATGCTAAGCTAACTAGGGAAGTGATTGTTGAAGGAACAAAAATAATAAAAAAGAACCAGATCAACAAAGACTAACAGAAGTCATACTTATACAGAAAAAGAAGCCATTATTAATATACAATTATAAAAAAGTGCAAAAGTTCTGAAATTGTTTATACAACCTCAAGACAATTATGGCCTCTCCCAAGTATTGGCAACGACGCCCTAGACCACTCAACTCTCGCCGATTAGAAAAACAACTTTAATACCCCCCCAACCCCAGCAACACATTCCACCTTTCTTATATAAAGCTTTAAATTTCAAAATGCATTCATATCATGATAATGGCTGAGGACAGCAGAGAAATGTGTCATTTATCATGTCGATTGGTAATTTATTATATTATGTGGATACAGTAACAATATTGTTATTCAGGAAACTCCAGAAACTTTTGAAAAAGCCAGTTTCAGCTACATATGGTCTAATTTTCAACTATATATATATATATATATATATATGTTCTATTAAAACCTATGCCTATTTCAATTTTGACACATTTTCGAATTAATTTTTCAAATTTCCTTACCTCTGGCTTCCATAAGTTTGGGACAAGATAAATCAGTTCTCCAAAATTTTTATTTCTGTATATCATCGACATGTTTCGGTCTTCGTCGACCATTATCAAGAAAGTTATATGGAATCGTAGTTTCACAATTTACTTAAAAAACTAATATAAATTTAAACTGAAAAAAACTCAAACTATTCGCAAAGTCAACTGCGATATATATATATATATATATATATATATATATTATATATATAAAAAAGATTTCACATAAACACGTGAAACAACAATCAATGATCAAACCACAATAAGAAATGGGAAAACAAGACTAAGATCTTTCAACCGTAACAAGCGGTCTTCGTCAGAGTCAAAAACCCAACTGAACACTAGATGCAGAAAACATCTGGTGAGGAGTTGAGAAGAGTGGGAGGGGAGAGTGGTATTTTAAAAGGGTGAAAGCACAGGAAAGGACTAATGTCCAGAAAGGGATGTTTGGGGAAACAAAGGAGTCCAGTAAGAAAAAGTAAAAAACTATCCCCTAGCTGTCAACCCTCTTTGAAGAGGCTATTGCCCTCGTGACGAAAGTATCAAGTTTGAAGAGACCGTTACTAATGTTTATAATATTAGATCTATTAAATTTAATTAGAGACGATTCAATAATATTTCTTAACAACATTGATTTTTCATAGGTAATAAATTTAGCTCCTGTCCAATCAATATGATGATTTTCATTTTTTTATATGCAAGAATAAGGCACTACTGTTTTCCTGTCTACTTACGTTATATTGGTGTTGTTTTACACGTGTTTTTAATGATTTACCAGTTTGACCAATATAAATTTTATGGCAATTTTTGCACGGAATTTTATAAATACCAGCGGACTCCAATTCGCTTGGAGAGTTTTTTATTAACATATTACCCACGTTATTACGATTAGAAAACACTATATTAAAATCAAGTTGTTTGGCTAATCTTGGAAGGGGGTCCAATGATTCGTGGTATGGCAAAACTATAGAATTTGATAATAAAAGGGGCTCTTTTGAAGTATTAGAGAAAGTTTTTTTAGCACCCTTCAAAGCTAAATCGATATAAGAAGAGGGGTATTTTAATGAAAGGGCAATTGACCTAATGTTATTAATCTCTTCATTAAGAAATTCTGGAGATGAAACTCTTAAGGCTCTCAAAAACATATTTCTAAAAACAGAAATTTTAACATTTTTTTGGATGCGATGAATAAAAATGAACGTATGCAAGTACATTCGTAGGTTTTCTATATACACTAAAGCGTAACTCATTAGGTAACCTATGGATCAGGACATCTAAGAAGGGCAAATTACCACTTATTTCTTCTTCCATTGTGAATTTGATTGTCGGCACTAATGAATTCAATTTTGTTAGGAAATCAACTTTATTTAAAGAATTGGGACAAATGCAAAGAATATCGTCAACATATCTATACCATTTAACATTTTTGGGCAAAATTGAGCTTAACATTTTACTCTCAAAAAACTCCTCCTCTTCAAAGAGGGTTGACAGCTAGCGGATAGTTTTTTACTTTTTCTTACTGTACTCCTTTGTTTCCCCAAACATCCCTTTCTGGACATTAGTCCTTTCCTGTGCTTTCACCCTTTTAAAATACCACTCTCCCCTCCCACTCTTCTCAACTCCTCACCAGATGTTTTCTGCATCTAGTGTTCAGTTGGGTTTTTGACTCTGACGAAGACCGCTTGTTACGGTTGAAAGATCTTAGTCTTGTTTTCCCATTTCTTATTGTGGTTTGATCATTGATATATATATATATATATATATATATATATATATATATATATATAAACGCATACTTTATATTTAACTTTCCATTTTGTTTTTGTAATGTAATTTGTAATAGTTCGTTCATTTTCAAATATTCCTACTTTTGCCTTTGAAAAAGACTCCAATAAGATCGAAACGTCGGCAATAATAGTTTGATTGGAAGTGGAAGAAATTGACCGCATCCCGATTTACCTTTTTTAGTTATATATATATAACTAAGGCCTTTTGTTACAACATCATCAGAGAGTTAAATGCACCAAACAAAAAATATAATAAGAAGTTAACCTGGTTGATTGAAGTCTTCAGGATTACTGGCATCCCTGTCTAAATTTATTGTTCCTAAAATTGAAGGAGTCCTTATCTGCTTAGTTATTTCTTTTATTAATATTTCATCTAGTTTGTAAAGTCCCGGACTATGGTTCATTAAATTTCCATAGAAGTTCTTTATGAGTGCACTTTCAATAATATTTCTCCTTTTTGAAGGTACAAAAATTAATTCCTTTGCTTCACTCCAATTTATGAAATGATTTTTGTTCCTTACATGTAAGAACAAAGCACTCTTTTCATCTTCCCGTCTGATTGAATATTGGTCTTGTTTTACTCTTGTAGAGAGAGACCTTTACTCGTCTGTCCAATATAAGATATTTCGCAATCAGTACAAGGTATCCTATTTATACAACTATCTTTTTCCTCCCCCTTATCATTAACAAGCCTATTAAACTAATTGCTGTCATTACTAAACACAACGGTAATTGTAATTGTAATTAATTTATATTTGTTTATTGTGGTGTTTAATTTATATATTATATCAAGAGTTATTGTTGATTATTAATTTTTATATATATAAATATATCAATGATCAAACCACAATGAGAAACTGGGAAAACAAGACTAAGATCTTTCAACCGTAACAAGAGGTCTTCGTAAGAGTCAAAAACGCAGCGGACTCTGACTAAGACCGCTTGTTACGGTTGAAAGATACTAGTCTTGTTTTCCCATTTTCTTATTGTGTTTTGATCACTGATTGTTATTTTACGTGTTTATGTGAAATCTTTATATATATATATATATATATATATATAGGGTCAATTTTCCAGGATAAAAAATTAAACTCTCGTTGCCAACGTTTCGGTTTCATTTAAAACCTTTTTCAGAAATCATTGATTTCTTATTATCCTTTGTTTGTAGGCCTATGAAAAAGGGTTTAAATAAAACCGAAACGTTGGCAACGAGAGTTTAATTTTTTATCCTGGAAAATTGACCGAACCTCGATTAGAGAAATCACCTATATATATATATATATATATATATATATATATATATATATATATATATATATATATATATATATATATATACAGACAAGGGGTTCTTGAAGACTTTGGTCATAAAACATACAACTCCTGATTATAAGCCGACGTTTCGCCAAAAGTTGTTTGGCATTTTCAAGGCTTGACTTAGAAAAGCTTTTCTTGGTGTTTCTTCTAAGTCAAGCCTTAAAAATGCCAAACAAGTTTTGGCGAAACGTCAGCTTATAATCCGGAGTTGTATGTTTTATGACCAAAATTCTCAAGAACCCCTTGTATGAATTTGAAATATCAGTGGTCAAGAAGCTATATCAATATATATATATATATATATATATATATATATATATATTATATTATATATATATATATGAATGAATAATAATCAAAATAACACTTGATATAATAGATGGATTAATTTACCACAATGAAAAACAATTTTTTGAAACAATGCTCTAAGGCCTTTCGTTAACACATCGTCAGAGAGCAAGTGAATTAAAAAAACAATAAATACTTGTTTAACTTGGCTGATTGAAATTTCCAGAATTGATGGCAACCCTGAATGTGTTTAATGATGAAGTCTTCATCTGTTTAATTATCCCGTTAATAAAACCTCATCTAATTTGTAGAGTCCTAGGCTATTGTTCATCAACTTCTCATAAAAGTTCTTTATGAGCGCACTTTCCACGATATTTTTTCTTCTTTCTGAAGACACATATATTACTTCATTTGCTTCATTCCAGTTAATCACATGATTACTGTCTCTTATGTGAATGAACAAGGCACTCTTTTCGTCCTCTCTACTGATGGAATATTTGTGCTGTTTTATCCTTGTAAGAAGACCTTTGCTCGTCTGTCCAATGTAAGACATTTCACAGTCAGTACATGGTATCCTGTATACACAACAGTCCTTTCTTGTTAACGAAAGGCCTTAGAGCATTGTTTCAAAAAATTGTTTTTCATTGTGGTAAATTAATCCATATATATATATATATATAACAATTAGCAGAAACGATTCTTCGAACTGAATAAACTAGAATTTAGAAAAGAACACATAGAAAGGAAACCACTGAACTCACTACTATATTTCGATGTCCTCGTCTTCAGGAAAAGAAGTGAATCGCTCCAAAGGCTGATAACGACTGACTTGGCGTTCGAACTGAAGCACTCAAACAGTGCTTCAGTTCGAACGCCAAGTCAGTCGTTATCAGCCTTTGGAGCGATTCACTTCTTTTCCTGAAGACGAGGACATCGAAATATAGTAGTGAGTTCAGTGGTTTCCTTTCTATGTGTTCTTTTCTAAATTCTAGTTTATATATATATATATATATATATATATATATATATATATATATATATATATTATGATGAATAGTAATATGATATTGTTAAAGGAAGCTAAGGCTTAGTTAAAATCAATTGTTCATACATAAACATTTGGAAATGAATTTGAATGACTTTGTAGGCAAGGTAACTAATAATGTTAAAAATATTGTTTCAGGTATTTTCTTATTAATGTGGGCTATAAACAAGAGGAAGAAAGGCGTTTGCTTAATCTAATATTTCTGGAGTAAAAGCGTAGGAGACTTATTTCCCGTTCCAATTACTTGAGAAACATCTTTCAAAGGTGAATGCTTTATATTTAATGTAACCCCCTAAGCTCGTAATATTTTGTTCCTTCTTATTATATTATGAATATTAATTTTTTGAATATTATTTTTTAACAGGTATTATCTATTTTAATAACTAAAAAAAAATAATTTTAATAATTTATAGAAAATTGTGCTTGTCATATATATATATATATATTTCAATCCATACATTTCAATTTATATTCTTTACTTTTTCATATTTGCTAGTTAATTATTTATTTATTTTTCCATTTTGGTTTTCTGAAGTCCACAAATTCTCAGTAAAGTGTTTTCTAATCTTATGCAATCATAATATCTTAACTTTTATGTGCATAGTGTGAATGTCTCCTGCATGGTATATTGATAATCATTATGGAAACATTTTCTATAATCTCTAAACCATAACTAAAAAAAGAAATCTCTTTTTAGAAGAGAATTAATTATTTTTGACCTAGAAGTCTGCTTGTTATCAGTGGAAAACTTCTAGAGAGACTTGTGATAGATAGAATTATATGTTATCTGCTTTGAATGAATTACTAAGCAATGGACAATATGGTTGCAGACTTCAAATGACTTCCACTACAGCAATAATGTAGGTGAAATGTTTTTTAGAGATCAGTCCATAGCGATCTTTTCACCAGCATGGATATTAGGGGTGCTTTTGATGCGGCATGGTTGCCGGCAATTCACACAGCCTTAAAAAAGGATTGAGAGTCCAAAAACAACCTCTATCAACTTACCTGCAATGATTTTAAAACTAGACGGGCACTTCTAAAATCAAAATGTTACTCAGTGAATATACTGGAGTGCCTTCAAGCTACATGTTTTGAGCCAGTTTACTGGATCTACAGACCTCTCACTGTTTGGCATCTGCTGGTAGCTTACTTACTCTGGTTCCAGTTAAAAATATTCCACAATTGGAAGCATTAGGAAGCAGTTACTTGTGACTAGCAGGGGAGTGGTCATCAAGTTGGAAGGAACGGCAATAAAACAAAATGGGACTAGGCCAATTTTCCAGATTTAAATCTACTTCTCAAAGGCCGACGGTTTGATTTTTATTTAAAACATTTTTTTTAGGCAAACTAAAGGATTTATTGAATAAGAAAAGCTATGAACATTTGCATTACTTGAAGACTAACGATTACAGAATTAGCATTTGACTGTTTATTTTAAATCTGGAAAACTGGCAGAGTTTTTAAAATAACATAAGAATAAGAACCCAGACACTGATAAACAAGACTCAGAATGATATACTGTGGTGAAGAATTGTACTTTAAAATAGGTAAAATAAGATTTAAAATACATTTTATAGTTTTTGCAGCTCAGATATGCACAAAGTGCAAATTTTTGTAAGCTGCTATGGGCTATATCAGGGATATCTCAACCTTTGTTTGCTTGTGGACACCCTAAAAGCTACTTGTGGACCCCCACTCCCCCCGGATACTTAAAAAACATAATTATACAAATTTCTAAATAAATATTTGTTTTTAGGTAAATGAATATCGTTAATTATGAAATAATTTCATTACATCTACAACGCATGCCGAAATACAAAAATGTTTTTAAAACAAAAACAAAATATTTCTTTATTAACATTTTATAAAGTACCCTGAAATAAATTGTAACAGAATCAATTTTGAATGTACCATAAAGAGAAGTGCAATAGAAAATTTTAAAACATTGGCACATTTTAACAAACTGACGAGGATATTGGGCCTTATATTTTTATTATGTTTGAATATTGTACGGCCAATGCTTACTAGGCTTTGATTTATTTTTTGTTTGCTGATATATTCATTTAAACTTAACATAGAGCTCTAATCGCGAGTCATGGACCTTCAGAATACTACTTTCCTCATGGACCCCCAGTAATCCTCTGTGGACCCCGTTGAGAACCACTGGGCTATATGGACGCCCGTGCTTTTGCTTATTCTAATTCATATTACCCTATATTTGGGTAATATGTGTATAGAAATTTGTTGTAATGAAAATAATGTATGGTGGTATATTTGCAAGTAATGCGCGGAGTTGAGTTAGAATAGCAGATGCGGGGACTGGACGTGAAAGGGGGTAGTTTTCGCTGTACAAAGGCTGCTCGGAGCAGTAATAATGCGATAGTAAATTGAGTCGTGAGGCCTGCAGTGTTTTATTTGCATCTGGTCCAGTGAACATGCAGGTTGAACATCAAAGACAGCTTCCAGTGTTGCAGACAGCAATATTTATATCAATACCACTGAGAGCAACACTGTTTGGATATCTGTTAACCGAAATTAAACTGGCTTATACAGGCTCTGTAATCATTTATTGGATCATCCGGCTCGTTGAGGGTCTCTGTAACGAAGCATTCCACCCTAAAATCGCGCGTTAGCCTAGCATCTCACAAGAGTAATCGTGGGATAAGTAGAGAGCGATTATGTTGGCCTTGCCAGTAGGGTTGGCTGACGCCATTTTGTCTGGCCCTTCTGCCATCATGGCATTCCTGAAAACATCCGCCCTCACGACCCGCCCCACAACCCCCACTCCTCTCTCAACCTCAACCAATAATTACTATTCAATTCACAAAAATAAATTTCTCCCTTTTCAATAGAGACCTTTGTACATTGCAATATTCCACTTTTCCGTTTCAACTGTTTGCTTTTAATAGAATTGTATTTAAGGTTGCTTCTGTCAATAAAAGAAAAAAACTTTGTTTCATAGAATAACAAATTTTATTCAGACATTGAAAAGAAAAAAATTGCCTGAATATCGATTTGTATCCAACATTACCTCTTCCAAACATCAGCAATGTAACATTATTTATTTTAAAAGATACCCTTAGTAGCCTAGTATTAATACCTACAATGTATAGATGACCAGTACGAAAACATAAACAGCCAATTTATAATTGTATGCGGATGTATTATGTTTGCATAAATTCAAATCTCAATTTTAAAATTATTTAAACACCAGAAATAAGCTGTTTTCATCAGTCATGCTTTGCTTGTTCATATCTTTTTTTATATTTTTTTGTATATTTATTTTATTATTTTTTTTAATGGCAAATAGAGTAGTTATATTACGTGCTATTACAACATAGAATAGGGTACATAGAGCACGGGTTTTTAAATACATTCTATGTTAAGTTATATTTTATTAAGCACTATGAAGTAAATCACTGTATCTTTCAATTATTTCTTTCTCAAGTTCATTTCTGAATTGTTTAGTCTGTTCTCTGATTGTTTTTCCAATGTTTAAGTGTACATTACCAACTAGCCTTGTAACTTTTTATTTACGTGGAACTGCTAAACTCGTTTTTTTAAGTCATCATTTCGATCATAGAATAATTACTTATTCTTATTAAAAAAAATTATATTAAACATATAAATAATACTGTTTAATTTTGATGGACATAGATATTTTTTTGTTTCTGAAATAAAATTCTCGGACATTTATTTGGGTAAACATGAATGGAGCTGGAGGTTTATATATTATATATATATATATATATATATATTATATATATATATCGGACCAAGGGATGATCTTGGTCTCCCTTTCTTGATATATATATTTGAACTTGATATCCCTTGAACTTGATATCCCTTTCTTGAACTTTATATATATATATATATATATATATATATATATATATATAAAGTTTTCAGATAAACACGTGAAATAACCATCAATGATCAAACTACAATATGAAAAGGGGGAAAAAAATAATTATATATTTTTTCGTCAGGGTTTTTGACTCTGACAAAGACCACTTGTTATGGTTGAAAGATCTTAGTCTTTTTTTTTCGTTTTCATATTGTGGTGTTATGATATATATTATATATATAAAGATTTCACATAAACACATGAAATAACAATCAATGATCAAACCACAATAAGAAATGGGAAAACAAGACTAAGATCTTTCAACTCAGTTGGGTTTTTGACTCTGACGAAGACCGCTTGTTACGGTTGAAAGATCTTAGTCTTGTTTTCCCATTTCTTATTGTGGTTTGATCATATATATATAAATTGTTGAAAATTATACCATATTTAGCTGAAACTTTCTTTTTCATAAGTTTTTCGAGTTTCTTGAATAACGATCTTGCTACTGTATCCACAGAATATAGTAGAGAAATCATAAATATCATAGTATCGCTATCATGAATAAAGCGGTCTGTATTTATGATAGTGATACGAAAATACAATTTCGAAACTTGGGACTATTTTCCTATATTTTTGTATGACTAAAAATTGACATATTTGGTGAAACATATACATTTATAGGGAGAGAGATAGAAGGCAGTTTGTGTGTGTTTATGTGTATATAAAAAAAAAAGAGAGAGAGGAGAGAGAGAGAGAGAGAGAGAGAGAGTGAGAGAGAGAGAGAAAGAGAGAGAGAGAGAGAGGGAGGGAGGGAGTGTGAGAGAGGGATATTTCAAAGGATGGTAGAGAGAATGAGAGAGAGAGAGAGAGAGAGAGCGAGAGAGAGGGAGAGAGAGAGATATTCTCGTAGTTAAAAGGGAAAGAGTTAGAGTTAGGGAGGTGAGAGTGAGAGGGATAAGAAATATGATAAAGTAGAGTGAGAGAGAGAGAGAGTTAAAAGGGAGAGAGTTGGACATAGGGGAGAGAGAACGAGGGTGATAAGAAATATGATGGAGTAAAGAAAGAAAAAGAAGAAATGGAAGAGAGCGATGGAGAATTAGAGAAAGTGAAATACTAATAGGAAGGGATAGTGAGAGAAAGGAGAGATTGAGTTAAAGGGAGAGAGCTTCAGTTAGTGAAGCAACGGTGAAGGGGGAGAGAAGAGGAAAATCAGCATTATAGAGAGAGTCAGGGAAACATAAGATAAAATAAGGGTGGAGATGGAGTAAAAAAATAGGAAAGAGGAAGTGAGTGACGAGGTTTTATAGCAATATTTGCCCTAAAAATAAAATATTCTATCCTTTTTGGCGTGTTATTTCTCTTTAGTCATATCTAAATTTATATTCTCAATTAGTACCATTTATTCAGTCACAGACAATACAGAAATAAACTGTAGTTTGCGTACATTTTCAAAATGCTAACAAATTATATATTCTACAACCTTCTATTAGTGAAATCTCTATGAGACTTCATCCCTTCGTTCTGATCAGCTTTTAGAACCTTTGGACCAATTATAAGCCATTGAACTTCTCTTGAATGCTAAAGAAGTTAATGGATACCCAGCTAGTATAGTACTTTCATTATAATACAATAATTTCGAATTAGTTATCTCATTTGACTTCATTAATGCAGTTGTTTTTGTTAGGATTCATACTGCTTTACCCAGTCGTAAGTCGCCATCAGTGAATAATTAATGAGGTGAATGAGGAAGTACTCAATCAAAGCACTTTGCCATTTGTGCCACAAATCCTTACTATCAAATACATGAACTACTAATGAGAGATTATTATTAGTATTGTATATGCAACGGGTCATTTGAGAAACTAAATGAGCTACTACGGTGTATCCAATGCCTCAAACAGATGACGTTGTTACAGTCTTAGAGCGTCATTACGTTTTCTAAAATACCTTGTTCCCTTACTTTTTCATACATTCAAGTTAACTTTCTTTATAAGCAAGTATTATATTAGTAATGCTCAAATAGTGTTAAAACATAATATCGACCCTATTATTTTATAAACTATTACACGTTTTTAGTGACTCCTTATGTTAGGAGATAGGGAAACAAAACAACAACCATGTTTTATTTATTACATTAGTAATTAAGTGTCTATTGGTATATCTTGCGGTGTATAACCTTCAGGAAATAATTTGGATACTCTCCGATGGAATGTATTAATACTTTATATGTGCTATGCTGAGAAAACAGAGAAGTATCATTTTGTTGGCTGGCCTGGAAACAAATATTTTCTGCTCTTCTCTAAAAGAAAAGTTTGCAGCATATAATTTTCATTCTTATGAAGAAGAGTTCATTTTTAAAACAGTTCTGTAATCATATTTACAACTATAGGTAGGTAACAGAGGCCTAGTGATTGGGTTAAGGAGAGGAGAGGATAAGATCATAGTAAATTACAACTTTACGCTCTGTTACGACAGTAAATTTCTTATTTAGCCTCAAGAATTTAAAACAAAAAGAATTAGTTATTCAGATTTATAATATGTATACTATTTATGACTAAAATAGTTTTATATAATTAGAAATTATACAGAATTTGTTGAAAACATGCATGTGTCCTCAAGTGTGACCTGCAACAAATTATCTAAGTCAGGTCAAGACTAATTATAGCCTTATAAAACATGCATGTGTCCTCAAGTGCCTGCAACAAATTGTCTAAGTCAGGTCAAGACTAATTATAGCCTTATAAAACATGCATGTGTCCTCAAGTGGCTGCAACAAATTGTCTAAGTCTGGTCAAGACTAATTATAGCCTTATAAAACATGCATGTGTCCTCAAGTGGCTGCAACAAATTATCTAAGTCAGGTCAAGACTAATTATAGCCTTATAAAACATGCATGTGTCCTCAAGTGGCTGCAACAAATTGTCTAAGTCAGGTCAAGACTAATTATAGCCTTATAAAACATGCATGTGTCCTCAAGTGGCTGCAACAAATTATCTAAGTCAGGTCAAGACTAATTATACCCTTATAAAACATGCATGTACACAAACATACAGGTTCATATATTATACACGGTATATATTTAGATTTAGCAGCCAGTGGTCATAGGATTCAGATACACGAATAATTCCCGTAGGTTAAATAGTTTCCTTGAGAACTCTCTTTAAGGTTTCATTGAACTTTATAAGGAAAAACTAATTTCTTCATCAAAGTCTATCTTGGTCCGGATTAGAAACCTTTGTGGGCCGTTTGTCATGCGTGCAGGAATTCTTAAAAATCAATAGTTATATAATTGGACAAAATTAATCCGCATTTTTGCGAGTTGTTTTATTTGGGAAAAAAAATCAAGGATACAATATTTGATAAAAAACATCAGTTTTTGGAGATTTGGTAGAAATTCATCTAAAAGGTTTTTATTAAACTATAGTAAGTGTGGAAATTGATCCTCTGTGCCAAATGTTAAAAAAAAGACAATTAGGCAAAAATATTTATTTTGATCTAAAATGTAAATTTCCTGATTATTTAATTCACTATAGTAAAATTACTTCATTCCATAACAAGAATTATTAGTATTAGTTATTATTCATTTATTATTAGTCAATTATTTATTATCTGTCAAGATTATATTAATTTTTTTTAAGTAATTTAAATTAGTTTCCGCAAAAAAGTGAATATTTATAAAAAGAAAAATAAAAGTCACGTGGCGTCTCAAACCAGATTTTTTAAAATTCTTTACATTCAAATTTGTAATTATATTATGGAAATGTTCGTCTAAGGAAATTGAAGCTTAGGCTTAGAGCACAAAGGCTTGGACGTAAAAACGCCTTGCCTCCTTTGCTCAGACATATTCTCTTAACGCTTGCCTGTTTGTGTTGTATACTGTTTGTATTCTTCAAGCCAACGACTTTCATAATCGTATAAGTTCTTTCCTTATAAAAGTAAAAAATAAAATAATAATAAAGAATATAATAAGTTTCTCGTTATATTCTTTAACGTAAGAATATAATTTATGTTATGTTGGAATATAATATGTCATCCGTTATCTATCTCATTACTGATGTCTAGCTTTACGGAAGCACCAACATAACTTTCTTAATAAATAACGTCCTTAAGGTAACATTTTCTGATTACTTTTAAATTAAC
The DNA here is from genome assembly GCA_026182355.1 of Hermatobates lingyangjiaoensis. Taxonomy (NCBI): domain Eukaryota; kingdom Metazoa; phylum Arthropoda; class Insecta; order Hemiptera; family Hermatobatidae; genus Hermatobates; species Hermatobates lingyangjiaoensis. Next base: position 3,524,549 of record JAPFBL010000023.1, read on the forward strand.
AGCACTATTATTATTGCCGATTGCTGGAATGGATGTTAAAATAGAATAATAAACTTCTAAATCATTAGTTGTGCAATCCGTAATTGTGTGGTATTTACTCATTCTGAGGTAAAATGGATAAACAAATAAAAGTCTCCACACAAATGAGGTTTTATTCAACGCGTTTCGAACACTTTGTGTTCATCATCAGGAAGACAGTGTAATACAAATTATATCTAATCAGTTACAAAATTAGAGTGAAATAATAAAATTCAATTAAGAGAATTCAAGACATACCCAAGGATGTGATGCTGACTTGTTGTTTTCACTGGACCAACACGTCAGCACCACATCCTTGGGTATGTCTTGAATTCTGTTAATTGAATTTTATTATTTCACTCTAATTTTGTAACTGATTAGATATAATTTGTATTATAGTGTCTGCCTGATGATGAACACAAAGTGTTTGAAACGCGTTGAATAAAACTTCATTTGTGTGGCGACTTTTGTTTGTTTATCCATTTTACCTCAGAATGAATAAACTTCTAGCAAATTTTAAATTAAAATTGATTATTTTTTTAAAAAAAAATTAATCATTGGTATCATCATATAATATTATTAAAATGCATATACCTTTACCATTATGCATTAATTTTAAAGTCTGTATGAATTTCCTGTTGCTGCTACAGAGGCGCTTGTAGTTCTGAATATGAACAGATTATTCAGATTATTAAAGACAGCAGAACATACAAACAATAATTTCACAAAAAGGGAACAACGAATTTTTTAAGTTAAAATTTTATAAATTATTAATAATTGACAAAATGATAAGAAAAACTCCGGAAGTATAAATTTAGTCATTTCAAATACAGCGACAAAATTAAATTGAAACCACAGTTTGAATCTTAACACATTACAAATACAGGAAGGTAAAAAATTATTGAATTGCAAACAAAAATTTGGCAATTTGAAATCAAATTTTTTAATTTTTAGAAACAATAAAGTCGAATCGATTGCCCTGTTTTGATTTAGAGTAATTAGAGTATTAAAGTAGAGTTTCTAGGGGTTTTATAGGAATTGTATGATTTTTTTTTAATTCTAATTTTATTTTTTTTTTGAAAAATTTCACTGCTCTATAATTAGCTATTTAGTGGTTAAAAAATATTTTCTGAAAACATTAAATGTACCATAATGTCCCTTTCTATTGATCTAATTTTGAAAAAAAATACCTCAACTCATCGCCACACAGTACTCTACTTTTAGGTATAATTTAATTGTATCCGTGAAACGGTATGGCTTGTTTCTTACTCACAAACATT